>SJYT01012733.1:219041-255033 GCA_006410635.1 Cephalophus harveyi
AGATGTGCAGTCAATGGAGAGGATTCAATTTGTGGAGGGGCAAAGAGGGAAAAGAGAGAGGGAGTCCAAGGAGCTTCAGACTTTCTATTTACTCTCTTCCAAGTCCTCGATTATTCAGAGGACTGGCGTCGATTTGTCTGTATTTCAAAGGGAACTGAGCTCAGATGCCTGGACATTCAGGAAGGAGAAGGAGAGGTATAGGACAGGGGCAGAGATGGGCTGGGGTCCATCCAAAACTGGCCTAAGGGGGTGGCCATGGGCTTGAGAGAGAGGGATGAAGAGCTGCAAAGACTCCCTCCTTTTCCTTCTCCACTGTGAATACTGACATATCGTACCTGACCATGTATGACACACCTCATGAGAGGTCAGAGGATGGAAGCTCTTTAGAACAGAGCACAGAGGGAACAAAGCAAGCCCGAGAAGACTTTCTAAGCAGTAGTGTCTGGGACAAAAGAAGAGCTGGGCTCAGTCCTCTCCCAAGATATGCGAAAGTCAGAATTTTATAAATCTGACCCTCATGGGCTTACCTGAGCATTTCTAGTCTTCCTTATTATGGCTTGTAAATTCTACTACCATTTTTTAGAAAAGAGGCAAAATTAAATCATTGTTATATACTAGTCGTTCTCCTTGGGCTTCCCAGGTGGCGCTAGTGGTAAAGAATCCGTTTGCCAAAGCAGGAGACATAAGAGACTCAGGTTCGAGTCCTGGGCCGGGAAGATGCCCTGGAGGAGGAAACGGCAACCCACTCCAGTATTCTTGCCTGGAGAATCCCCATGGACAGAGGAGCCTGGCGGGCTACAGTCAACAGGATCGCAAAGAGTCAGACATGACAGAAGTAAGTGAACATGTACACCTGCTCTTCTAGGTGCTAATGTCAAATTATTTAAATCTGGAAAGAAACCAAGGCATTTAGTCCATATGTTATAAGTTTGGAAATGGATGCACTTACACGTTTTCCCTATGAACACTGAGTGCGGCATGTCTCTCATGGCATCACATAATTAACAGCTTTATTTAATTTCATCCTTGAAGAAATCTTCACAATATAAAAAAGAAAACTTACATCCATCCTTCCTTTTCTCTGGTAGCAGCTCCTTCTGAGAGCTAGCCATTGCCTTACACTCTAGTCGGGCAGCGTTGCCCAGGACCACACATTTTCCATCTCGGGGAAGAGGGTGAAGAAACAGAAAGATTGATGCTGGGAGCACAGAGCAAGATGTAGAGTTGAATAAATAAATGAATGAGTGAGTGAGTTTGGTGAATTAATAAATAAATAGAATGGCTGGTGAATTGAGAAGCTGACTGAAAGTAGAAACAGCAATATATTCTCACAAGGAGGGATGAATATTTTCAAACTCATTTCTAGCCTAGCCTAACCACAGGAAACTCCAAACATCATTCAACATGGGCAACAAAAAGTCATTGAACTCAGAAAGGGCAGTAAAATGAGGAAAGAAACTCATTTTGCTCAGACTTGCTTGAGCTATGGTTTAACACAGTTTAGGACCACGGTCACAAAGCCCTCAGGAACAATCTAATGTGCTTGAAAGTATCATATTAAATTACATTTCATTACATTTTGCCCAAACAGCATAGCAATATCTGTGTACGATATTTGTAACAGAATGCAAAAATGTGCCTTGTATTTGCATACTATTAACCTATTTAAAATCCCAAGCAGAAGAAGATGAATTGGACTCTTCTGCAGTCTAATGCATTAGAATACAAAATGTGGAAATATAAAGTAGCATTAAACAACTGCAAACATAATAATAAGCACTGTAATTGTGATGCAATGATTTCAGATTGCAATAAATTCACACAGTATTGTCTACAATATCACACTGAGGTAAGGAATGCTGTTTGAGGTATAAAACGAAGCCTTAAGGAAATATAAATTGTGCTGCCTGTGTTCCCACCATCCCATTAAGAATCAATTAACTTCATCTAGGAAATAAAATGCACATAGCTAAATAATGTGGAGAGAAACTTCACGTTGCTTGCCTCCTTGACACAGTAGATGCTCAATGAAAAATTATTGAGGAATTAGATACACATGTCATTCATTCTCCAAACATTCATCACACTCATTATACCTACTATGTACCAGACACTAAATTATTCATAAAAAGGGAGTACCCACAGGGAAGCAGAAGAAACAAAAAGATAGACAAGCGCATCTTCCTGGGCTGAGGCCCACTCCCATCCTCTCACATGGCTGACACGGGAGTAAAGGATAATACATGTCCTGAGTGGAGAGAATAATCCACGCATTTCTTATCAAGTCTGTTGTCTCCGTTCTTTGTTAAACTTACAGGGTCTGGGTTCATTTTCACTAAATGAGCCATCACATCTCCTTAGAGAGGGCTCAGAGTTTCACAAGGGAGAATCATTTGTGCTTAACCTTGTAGAATGAGCAAAGGAGGTGTGTTCTTTGGCAAAGGGATCAATACGTACAGAAGCATCTGTGAGAAATTAACATGCTAGAGTGTAGAGTGGGAATACACACATCACACTTGATCATAATGACTGCTAACGTGATTTCAGAGTCTATGCTCAGACTAAACAGTAGTAGCCCTATACTACAGCACAGATATTAAGCAGTAATATGACTTAAGGGTAGAAAGGCATCTGACATTTGTTGAGGGCTCATTACATTTCAGAAATCATGTCTAGGACTCTCTAATCAGCATCCCCATTAATTTTTAAGGAACTTTTTTTTATGGTGCAATCACTCTTCCTATGTTCAGATGAGGAAACTAAGTCATAGAGAGATGAAACAAATTTTATGTGTCATAACAAAGAAGCCTGCCGTGTTGAACGCTACCTATATTCCCCAAGCAGCAATTGTCACTATAAACCAAAGAAAGCCTCTGGACATTTAAGATCAGGAAACGAGGCCCAGAGTCTAAGCGATGTGGCCAAGGTCATCCAGTGGTTGGCAAAGCCAAGTCTCCTGACTCCTACCCTAGTGTTCCACCAACACATCAGGACCTCCATACTCTCATGTCTCCAGCTGCAGCCTGTGCCAACAAGGGGACAGTGCAGTGACAGATTGTGCCTAAGAGCCAAGCGGAGCCTGGTGGGCTGCCGTCTATGGGGTCACACAGAGTCGGACACGACTGAAGCGACTTAGCAGCAGCAGCAGCAGCAGCAGCAGCAGCAAGAGCTACTTTAATAGCCCTGCTGTTCTGCTGGAGAAACACAGATGCGGTGATGTGTTCCCCCTGAAGCCTGCAGCCAGGTTACTGGTCAGGCAGCCACCAGATCCTGAAAGCAGCCAAGCTCCCGAGGACACACAGGGAGGACTGCCGGAACCAACAAAACCCCATGATGGTCATCAGGAACCACCCTGAATCTTCTCCAGTAGAGACACTCTGCCCACTTGGGTCAAGGCTCCAGGATAATTATCCAATAAAATAGACAGTGATCCCAGATATGGACTCCCCACGTTCAACATGGTCCCCTCAAAACCCAGGGGAAGGCCAGTCTTGCCTCATGGCCAAGTCTGATTCTCTAAACTAGGGAAAGAAAAGAGAGGGAGAGAGGAAGGAATTAGCATTTATGACATGAGCACCACTGCCTCTGGCATCTAACAACTAGTGTCTAATGAAGGTTCATTTTCACAACTCTGCGTAGAAGTTACTAGATCCTCCTTTTACAAACGAGCAAACCAAGGCTAGAAAATAGGAAAAAAGCATCAAAATATAATACAGTTAATCTTAGGTCAAGAAAGCTTTGATCATTGGTCTGAAGGGTTTCAGGACTGTTCTCTTTCAAGGAAAATGGCTGCAAAGATGACTTTCAATACTTAGCAGGTCATCCCCCTTGAGATAAAATAACTGACTCTACAGTCCCTGGGAAAGTCCCTCCTTATTCCCCCTCCCTCTCTCTCCTATGGTATCCATCTTCTCAAAATGGTTCTCTGCCTCCCAGCACTCTGGCAGAAAAGCATCTGTGCCCACTCTTTGGGGGATGAGGAAAGGAGAGACGGAGGGAGGCAAGGGCTGAGATTTATCCAGAATCCATTTTCATAAATGAGAACCTTTCCACAGTGAAACAAATTTCCCACCTATGGTATCTCCGCATCTCATTTGACAACCCCCATCTCTTGATTATCCCTGTGGGTTGTAATGTACACTCTATTAAATGGGCAATAAACACAGCAAGGGTTATTGCTGCACATAATAGCCAACAGAGATCTTGTCTTTTAGCCTATTTCAGAGCCTTTCACACCTTCCTCCTACACCCTTCCCATGTCTGTACTAAAAGAGAGAAGCCAGAAATAGGTTTTGATGTACAGCATAAAGTCTCATCACTCATTCAACAAACTAAACATGTTATCACAGCCTCCAAACAGTCTCCCTTTGGTGTCCTCATCTCAGAAAATGCATCTCCAACCATTCAGCTCCTCAAGACAGAAACCTAGGAATAATCCCCAGTTCCTCTCTCTTTCACTGATCTCATTGAGTCCATCTCAAAGGCAAAATCTACCTCCTTAATATTTTTTCAAATATCCATCTTCACTGCCACCATCCACACTAGAAGTGTTTTTCCCTTGTATAGAGACTGGCAACAGGTATCTCTCTTCCTCACCCTTCCTTCATTTCCCTCCCCGTTCTGCTTTCCCCCATCCATTACTCATTTATCTTTGAAAAGACATAAATCTGACTGTGCCATTTCCATTCTCACCATTCACTGTGGGCTAGTGTGTACATGAGGCCAGGTGTTTTTTTATCGATTATTTATTAACGTGTCCCTAGATCCCCCTTTTTGATAGATGGAACATATCCTGTATACTCACCTCTCCACGCTTACGCCACACCCTCCAGTCCTTACATCATCCTGTTTGATCTGTCCAAGGTAACTTCCAGGCTGTGGTCCTTTGGCCTGAAACATGGTTCTTCTTTGTTCCGAATCAGACCTGACCTTAAATGTCTGCAGAGTGGGTGGATGCCCAGATGGTGGGATTTCAGGGATTCCTATCCTAAAATATCTCCCTCATCCCACATTAGATCATATCCACTGCCAACACCACCAAACACTGGTGGTGCTCTGTCAGGCTCTTGGCTAAGCCTGTGCATATTCTGTCACATTAAGCATCACAAGGCCAAACAATAACAAGAGCTAGGTTTGAACCAAGGCCTTGTAACTCTCAAGACTAGAATATTAACTCTTATTCCCTTCCTTTATTACTTATATAGACTTAAACGTCCTAGGCTGCTTTCTCCCTACCCCTCCTCCTGCCCTCTGCGCTCCATCAGCTGCTTTCTATATTTTATGTTTGATATTTGCTGTTGTTTTTGCCTGTTGTGCATTCCCATTTTGTTTTCCTGGCAAACTCCCATTTATCCTTTAAAATTCTTTTTGAATCTTTCCTTGAACCTTTCAGAGTCCTCTGTGTTTTTCTGATTTGTTTATATTCTTCTATCACAATATTCACCACACCAGATCATAATTAACTCTTCATTTGATTGTCTTATTCATTCCTATAACCACTGAGTGTGAAATAGAGTGCGGACCCCATCATAAGATGGCTATCTGACCCTGGGCAACTTAATAAACATCTCAGAGTTTTATTATCCGCCTCATGGAACTATCAAGAGATTAAAAGCACAAATATATGTTCAGTTCAATTCAGTTCAGCCACTCAGTTGTGTCTGACTCTTTGTGACCCCATGGACTGCAGGATGCCAGGCTTCCCTGTCCATCACCAACTCGCAGAGCTTGCTCAAATTCATATCCAGCGAGTCAGTGATGCCATCCAACCATCACATCCTCTGTCATGTCATTTATTCCTGCCTTCAGTCTTTTCCAGCATCAAGGTCTTTTCCAGTGAGTCAGTTCTTCACTTCAGGTGGCCAAAGTATTGGAGCTTCAGCTTCAGCATCAGTCCTTTCAATGAATATTCAGGGTTGATTTCCTTTAGGATTGACTAGTTTGATCTCCTTGCTGTTCAGGGGACTCTCAAGAGTCTTCTCTAACACCATAGTTCAAAAGCGTCAATTCTTTGGTGCTCAGCTTTCTTTATAGTCTAACTCTACTGGACCATAACAAACATATGTTAAGTGCTTAGAATAGTTCATGGTATATGGTAAGTTCTAAATAAGTGTTAACTATATACACACACATACACATGCGTGCATGTGTGCTAAGTCGCTTCAGTTGCATCCGACTCTTTGCAACCCCATGGACTGGAGTCTACCAGGCTCCTGTGGCCATGGGGTTCTCCAGGCAAAAATACTGGAGATTCTTGTTAGAATACAGGGTTGCCATGCACTGCTCCAGGAGACTTTCCCAACCCAGGGATCCAACCCTGGTCCCCTGCATTGCAGATGAATATTCTATCACTGAGTCACCAGGGAAGTCACCAATTATATATATAATTTGTCTCCCTTAATAGGGACTGTCTCAGGAATGAGTCTTTTAATTGTATTCTATTCAATTTATGACAGTAAGGCAGATAAGTATAAACATATTGGTAACTAAGTTAGTTTTTAAAAAACAGGTTCTGGAATTTATGAGTGCCTATTTTGAAACTGGTATTGCCCCTTTAGAAAGCAATTTAGGAATATATATAAATAGTCTGGCAATATTTACATAATTTGATCTGTACCTTTGACTTTTGGAAATTTGTTCAAAAGAAATGGTCAGAAATGCATGCAAAGATTGATTTGCTCATTCATAAAGTACATGGAATGTCTATCATATGCCACACACAGTGCTAGACTCAATATTTATTGAATTTTTAATTGTAAGGAAAAAGTGGGAAACAGCTTAAGTGCCGATCAATAGGGACTATATACCATGAACTATTATGCAATTATAAAAAGTTATTTCTCAGGGAACGTCAATGACATCAAATGACACTATTTTTAAGAGATTAGGATACCAAAGCGTCATAAAATACAATCTTAATATTGTGTTACGTTTACACAATATAGAATTCCTGGAGAAAATGCAAACAGCAAGTTGACAGTGTTTTATGTAGATGCCAAAACTATGGGTGATTTTAATTCTCATCTTGAGTTTTTAAAAATATCTAAAATTTAGATCATAGTTATCTATTTCCCGTTTGCAAAAAAGCTGGTATGATTGAAAGATATAGAAAGTACAGAAACATATTATTTCAAAGGAAGTGACTCTCCCTTCATGCTCCACAAGGACTCAGGAGCAAGAAAGCAATGTAATAACATTTGCAGGAAAACGTGTGGGCTTTGGAGTTCTGCACTTGGCTCTATGTCTCTGGTGCTTACCAACTATGACACCTCAGGCAGAATACTTCATCTCTCCGTGTATCAGGTTTCTCATTAAAAAAGAAAAAAAGATAATGTGACTCACTGTAGAAGCTTAACAAAACATGAACTCCTTTTCTTAAGAACCAGCCTGTTTCCAAGATCCTCTGGGGGATGTGTCTGCAATTCTCCTAAATGCAAACCAAGCATTGGAAACCTTAAGACTAGAAAATGAATGTTTAAAAAAAAATCTCACCAACTTAAGTGGGTGGATTAGGCCCCAGTTCCTGCTCATGCATTTCCCACAAGATGGAAATGAAACCCAGCATTTCGCTAAGTAACCTTGACAGCTCTCAGCCACGACACTAGGGGACAAGATCAGCATCCAGGCCACCCTCCCCAGTGACCTGAAGTGCCCCAGGCCCCCTACCCTTCTCTGACCTTTATCCCCATGGAAGGATACACGGAACAACATTTGTAATTAGTATTTTTGTCATTTAAAGTTCACGAGATTTGTAGTCAATTATTGGCTAAAAACATTTATTATTTGCAATGTATTATTAGTTTATTATGGCTCATTGCTTTAAAATACTTCGTTTAATCCTTTGCAGGTCCTTAAACACAAATATGGCAGCTATTAGCAACCTCTTCAGTCAGGCATAAAATTGTACCCAAAGGCCTCATAAACAATAGAGTGCTTTGCAAAGATTAAATCGGTGTACACAGCTGTGAAGGAGGCCATTAGGAAATGCATTATCATTCTGTTTTACTGTTACTTTGTATGCCACCGTGCTCTTGTCAATCCATCAGCTAACCCTGCCCCTGCCCATAAGTGGAAGAGCCTCCACATCTTACCAGGTAAGAGGCGGCCACCAGGAGCCACAGGGCCCCAGCCTCTCCATGTGAGGTTAAGGAGACCTGGGACCTGTCGGGCAGGGTCAGCCCAGAAAAAGCACAGCATCCCAGGGCTCCCCTCCTTCAAAGAGGGAGGGCTGCCCTTATGCCCAAGCTTCCTGTAAGATGCTCATTTCAAATAAAATAATTGTTTGCCTGTTTGCCTTCCAGTCTTTATTTAAAAAACGTCTGCTGCCTCCAGAGAAAGGAGGGGAGAAAAAAAGAGAAACTAATATCTATGGAGCCCTTGTTATACTGTGGGCTCTCTCAGATAGCCCTGTCTTCATTCAGTAGGGAACACTTTGTAAACGGTGCTGAAGCCACGTGGAAGAGCAAGACGGGGGCTCAGCACGGGGTGAGACAGGCAAACAAACAACTAAGGTGCATCCAATACTATGTGATGAGTGGAAGGATTATCTAAGGCAAGTTTAGAAAGACGAAGGGAATACAGGCTTCCCCGGTGGGCCAGTGCTGAAGAATCCACCTGCCAACACAGGGCACATGGGTTCGATCCCTGGTCTGGGAAGATCACACGTGCTTCAGGGCAACTAAGCCTGTGTGCTACAAACACTGAGCCCGTGCACCCAGAGCCCATGCCCCACAGCAAGAGAGGCCGCTGCAAAGAGAAGCCTGTGCCCCGCAGCTGGAGAGTTAGCCTCCGTTCGCCACAGCTAGAGAAAGTCTGAACAACAGCAAAGAAGACCCAGCACAGCCAAATAAATAAATATTTTTTAAAAAAATTAAAGAGAGTCACCTGGAGCTGTGGGGACAGGAGAAAAGGATATTGCAGGCTGTGAGATCAACATATACAAAGGTGAAGAAGTATGAAACAAGAGGTACTTCACATATTTCATGAAGTCCTCCCAAAGCCCTGCTAGGTAGACAGTATCTCTTTACAAAAGAAAAGTCTTTTCCACCCTAATCCTTCTACCCCTGGCTGCATGCAGCCTGCCCTGTCCTTTAGTGGCCAAACACAGCAAGAATGGCAAGAATACAGCTTTGGATTCATGTCAAGTCTGAATTCAGCATTGGTTATTATCTATCTGAGTGATCTTAACAAGTCACTTTGCAGTTTCCTATCTGCAAAATGGGGCTAATAAAACCTACCGCATAGGATTACCGTGAAACTTTTATAAAATATCAGAATCACCTAGTGCATTATTTGTCACAGAGCAGATACTCAAAAAATGGTAGGTTTCCTTCCTTTTATACTTTTTAGGTTATCAGTGCAAAATCTGTCTCTCCCAGGAAGCCTTCCAAGATTAACCAATTTAGAAATTACCTAAGGAAAGGGGCATATCCTATATTGGTATTTTCCAGAAAGAGTTGGCAAACAGAAAGCTTTGAAGAAAGATCAGCAAAATTAAAGGAACTTGGCTTTGTGGTTAGTTCACCTAAGAGTCTCCCCTGTGTGTTTTTAAGCTCTTTCATCCCCACAGGTGAACAATCTGGGCCCTGGGACACCATTCCCTTTGGCTTTCTTTCAGAAGTCTATGAGAGACAATAGGCAGACCCAGCAGTGCCTGCCTTTTGGGGCACATTTCTTCCTGGCTTGCTGTATTAGAAGAAGCAAGCATTTGACCAGGCTTGACATCCCAGAAAGCCCTCTAGCCCCATGACCCAGCAGACAATCTGTGTCCATTGCTCCAGACACAATTACTCCCTAGCTGTTCCCTGAACGCATGGTCTCACAACACGGCAATCTGACACAACATCGCATTTGCCATGCCATCTTCTAGAGACGGTCCTGCTCCATCCTGCCCTCTAAAACTCCAATTCATCCTCTAAGACCCAAGCATCACTTTTCTAAATTCTCTCAGGGAGGCTTACTCACTCTACCTGTGACTCCACAGACCAGTATTCAGACTTTCATCCTACATCTAAAACCCTGAAATAATTGATTCCCAGATCTGTTTCCCTTAGTGTCCTGTAACATGCTGAAATACAGGAGTCCTCTCTCTCTCGTCTTTGAAAATGCATGCTCAGTTGTTCAGTCATGTCTAAGTCTTTGTGACTCCATGGACTGTAGTCTGCCAGGCTCCTCTATCCAGGGGATTATCCAGGCAAGAATACTGGAGTGGGTTGCTATTTCCTACCTCAGGGACTCTTCCTGATCTAAGGATTGGACCCACATCTCCTGTGTCTCCTGCAGTGGCAGGAGGATTCTTTACCACTGGGTTACCTGAGAAGCCCTTTATCATCTTTCTATCAATATTTAGAATAAAGGATGGCATATCTCTGATGAATGAATGAATCCTAACATCCAGGAGTAATCCTGCAAGAGACTCAGACACACTGAAACCAGCGTGGCATCTGGCAGGATCTGCAGTGGGAAAGGTGGCCACCTCGAGAATTCATTACGGAATTCTCTAAACCCCTTCCTTTCTGAAAGTTGGGCCCAGAGAAGCAGAGTGGGTTTTCTCCTCAATTCAGCCTGCTATATCACTCACCCAGTCTCCCCTCATGAGCTGGTTATTTCTATTGGGTCCCAGCCCCATCCCTTCTTCAGGGCAGTGAGGGGTGACCCAGGATTCTGATGCGTGTGGACAGCTTCATGGGAGCTCCTTTGACTTGAGGCCCTTACCTGGGTTCTGCCAACGGGAAGCTCTGAGGGGAGGTCAAGGTGCAGGAAGAAGAAGAGGCTGGGGTATTTCTTCCCCTTTCCTGCTCTGCTTTAGATCCTCATCTGCAGCTGCTGTGCCCACCCAGGAACACTTTGAGAAGTGGTCTTGGCAACATTCACAGTTTCATGGTTAGAACTGTGGAGTGTTTAATTTTGTGCAGCTCACTGGCACTGGTTTGGGGGTTGGCAGAGATGGGTGGGTTGACAGGAGGAAGGGAAAAGAGAAAGAACAACGTGGGAAAAGAGGGCTGATGGAATTTTCAGTCTTGTTTCCAATTTCTGTTGGTCATGCCGATCTGATCCTCTATCTGTTTTGGTCGACAGCACAATCAAGTAGAAAGAGAATAAGTTCTGAAAAGAACAGAGAGATTGTAGTTTAAGCCAGGCTCAGTTATAGGCTGGATGTTGTTCATCTTGGGCAAGTTACTACCTCTTTGAGCCTCAGTTTTTGCTATCTAGATAATGGAATAATATGCCTCCTTACACAGCTACTCTGGAGAAGGGAAAATCTACCCACTCCAGTATTCTGGCCTGGAAAATTCCATGGCCTGTATAGTCTATGGGGTCACAAAGAGTCAGACATGAATGAGCAACTTTCACTTTCACTTTACACAGTTAAGAAAATTCCAAGATGTTAAAGAATGTAAGGGAGCCAACCACAGTGGCCCAGACAGAGCAAGAGCCAGAACAAAGACAGCTTTCTCTTCTCTGGCTCCCATGTAATGAACAGACTGAGTGAATGAATGAACAAACAGATCCTCTTTCAACAAACCTTTTGTTTTATCTTAGGGTGAGGTAAAAGCCATCCTTTAATTTCTACCCATTGCACTTAGACCTGCCTTCTGGAGTCAAACAGAATAAATCAACTTGCTCTTCTAAATGAAAACCCTTCAAATATTCCTGTTTAATAAATTGAATAAATAGACTCCACTTTAATAAATTTTCTCTAGGCCTGCGGGCCTTTGCAAGGCAGACAATATAAATGAAGATGATATCTGCACATGAAATGCTTTGTGGACCACATACCTGCCACTCTGCCCAGAGATGGAGTGGAGCCGGGGGAGGCTCATTTAAAATGAACCAGTAGTGGTAGTCACACACACAAGCTTTGTCCTTTCTAAAGCCAGCCTAGATATTGTACACCTTGATTTTTAAAAGTACATCGTGCATATTTAAAAATCAAACCTTCCTCTCCCCCTTGTTTATTTCTTGTTCATTTCAAATACATAGAATGCCTACTCTGTGTCATGTACTCTGCTGAGCTCTTCCCATGGTTCTCTCATCTCATTCAGTCTTACTCTAAGGGAGACATAATGTCAGCATCTCTATTCTACAAATGAGAGAACTTTGGCTTGAAGTAAAAAACTATATTCATGGCACACAGAGCTACAAGGAATCGAGCTTAACCTCAAATTCAGGTAGGTTGGTCCCATGAATTCTGCTACCTAATTGGATCTATAGAAGAATGGGGCAGGAGAATGAGAAGGAAACACACACACACACACACATACACACACACACACACACACACTGCATTGCATCAGGTCTTAAAGGGTGTTTTCAGACAAAAAGGAAGCAGCCTGAACCAAAGCGTGGAGATGTTTAAGAATCCGTCTGGTTTGGAGGGTGGTTAGTTGAGATATGTCTGAAGCACAGAATACTTATCTGAGGCTAGCAGGAGATCAGGCCAGATAGGTAGGCCAGAACCCAAGTGTGAAGCAGAAGAATGTGACACAGATTTAAGAAGCCTGGGCTTTATGGCTGTGATAAGGTCCTCAGTGAATGGCCATAACTTTTCCTTTGAGGTTTAGGTACGATTTTATCGACTTCCACGCTCAGTGGCCTGGCTGCTCACCCACCATCACACTTCCGTCACTGCTGGAGCTCAGGGGTCATTTTTTTAGCTTCACCTAGGACTGGCCAAAAACAGATATTCAGCTTTTAAATTACTAAAAGGCAAAAAAAAAGGCAGGAAGATGAGATAGCCCATAGAAAAAAAGACAGTAAACAAAGGAAGCCCCAAGAAAGTATAAAGAAGAGAAAGCATAAAACAAAAAGACAGGAATAAGACCAAACCTGTCAGTTATGACAGTAAATATAAATGGTTTAAGTCTCCCCTAATAAAAGCTAAAGTCTTTCAGATTGGGTTAAAAGCAAAATTCAGCCATATGCTGCAAGACCAGTAAAACAAAAACAAGAAAGAGAAGGGGGGAAAGCTGGGCAAATGTTTATCAAGCATAGAAAGCAAACAAAAAGAAAGCAGCAATTGGCAACATTTCAAAGTAGAATTCAGGGCAAAAAGCATTTTATGAGACAAAGAAGGTTATTTTATATTGATAAACAGCTCATTTGACAATAAAGCAGTAAGAAGTGTGCTGATACATGATGGCAAAATATATAAAGCAAAAATTCTTAGAAATATAAAGAGATAGTGATAGAAATAACCTTCTTGAAACTGACTTTAACAACAAGAAAGACAAAACTAGAATACCATTTTTATTAAGTTATGTATCCATTTCTAAAAATGGCTAAGAACTAACTTGAGTACTTAAAACATTCTAGATGCTGTTCTAAATATCTACATAGACTATTATCTCATTTAATCTTCACAATAATGCTGTGAGTTAGAAAATAATTATCCCTGTATTAAAGAAAACTGAAGCACAAGGAGCTTAACTAATTCACCCAAGATTATAACACAACTGCATTGTCATAGAGGTCAAGTCTAGTTCTAAGCTGAAGCAGGTATGCCCAGAGTCTGCCCTTCTAGCTATTATGTTAATATCAAAGAAAGAATGCATGTCATTTTAAAGCAAACTAGGACATTGATCATCCAAGATAACTGTCTGCCAGGATATAAAGAAACTCCCAACAAAATAGGAATGGAGGGAAAGTATAGTCTAAATAATCTGACATAGTGATATAAAGTAGTAAATCAAGACATTATAACACCAAAAACCTGACCAAGATAGAACTTATGTGTATGTACATGTATACACACACACACACATGAACACACAGACACAACACTATGTAGGTAAGTCATAGGAACATGACCCCAAAATTCCACAAACATTTTCAAATATATTAATATTTCACCCACTTATTAAAGAATTATCATGACCAAGTATGACCTTTTCCTGGAATACCAGGATAAATAAAAGCGGAAGTGTTAGTCACTCAGCTGTGTCAACTCTTCGTGATCCCATGGACTGTAGCCCACCTGACTCCTGTCCATGGAATTCTCCAGGCAAGAATACTGGGGTGGGTTGCCATTGCCTACTCCACGGGATCCTTCCAATCCAGGGATCAAACCCAGGTCTCCAGCACTGCATGCGGATTCTTCACCATCTGAACCACTGAGGATCAATATATCCAGTACAATGCCTTTTACCAGTAATTCAAAGGAAACAACCAGATGGTCATATTGACAGATCACTTGTTCCTACTGAGTTATAGCTCATAACAGTGGGGACAGGGCTGGAGGTGTTCAGAGGTCTAGGCCAGACAGAAGGGGCAACTACATCACATGAATTACCCAAAGCAACCCTTCAAACACAAGCAACAGTGCAGGAGTGATCAGGAGTGCCTAGGGCAGACTAGCTTCAAAATAATCTAAGGTTTATGGAACCATCTCAGTTGGTTCACAACTCTCCCAGATCAAGGTTAAGGCCTTGCTCTGGATCTGAAGCTGTATATGGTCATTATGGACAAGGTGGGACTGAGGGGTGTGTTTGTGTGTATGGGGATGGCTGGGGGCAGCCACATGATCCAGTTTTGTGAAGGGGGGGTGCCCATGAAGTTAGACTCTTAACACAAATTGGAAATTCCAGGAGGTCCACTCCAAGATGTAATCCTCACACTTAAAGGAAGAAAAGGCCAGACCAAGTCTGGAGGTTATTTCTGCAGATGTTCCTAGAAAGTCAGATGTTACCTCGAGGGAAGCTGGATCTTCTACAAGAGGAGCTTCTGCTCCTACAATATGGTAAATTTGAGTTGCCATTCTCCTGAAAATAAGCTTGCTTCTTGTGCAGCTAAAACTTGAGAGAGGATGACAGAGACGGTCCCAGGAATGCACATTCCCTCTGACACCAGTCCTGGAGGAGCATGCCCCTGAGAGTGCCCTCACAAGGGCAGGACACAGGCTGTAAGGAGCAGGGTTGAGACCCAGATTCACTGACTTCATAAGTAAATACAGTCTTTTTTTTTAAGTCATGTTTTTAATGTTGATTTTTCTCAATTAAAAATAATATATCCTTTGTGGACACTTTCAGATAATCCCAACAATGCCAGGAATTCACATCTAGTAACATTTTGGCTTTTTTCCTTCTAATTTATTTTCTCTGAGTACAGAGATGTGTATGCATGCATATGTACATAATTATAAAAACAAAATGGAAACTAATCATTCACGTTTTATATTTTAATTTATGCTCTATTTCATCATCATTAGGGTGGAAGAGGGAGATTTTACAGAAGAAATGAGCATGGACAGTGACATACAGATAGTAATGCTAATGCTGGATGTAGCTAGAAGGTCCCTGTTGATGAGGTGGGGGCACACAAGTGTGGCAGACCACATCATTGGACACATAATTTAGAGAGCCGCTCTAAAGAGAAGGGGAGAACCAGGGCAGAGGGCAAGGGTATTAAGGCAGAAACATATAATAGAACCAGCCATCTGGTTTGCACCTCAGCTCAACCACTTACAAAGCATAGGACCTCACACGAATGTGAGGCAGGGACTGATCAGTGCCTCGGTGGTATAGCACCTTCCTACCACCATGTTGCGCTGGGTCTGTACTATCAAATCTGGTTACAGGAAGTGAAACTCTGGGATATGAAGGTCCCAGTGTACAAAAGGGCAGAGCTGGGGTTGAAGCTCAAGACCACCTAACTCTGGATAATACAGGTGTTTTGAAATTAAAAAATCAAATCATTTATTATAAAATACAATTTGATAGCTTACAAAATTAGTTCTTAAAATAAAGACAGATGCATTGTAGCTGAAGTCCTTTGTGTTTAACCATTAGATACATTGTCCTCTCCCCAGGTGCCTTGTATGGAACCAGGTGGCCTGGCCTGGGCCCCATCAATCTGGGTATTCAGTATGATACACTCCCACACAAGGATGCCTGCCACCCTTTCTATGTCTCCCACAGAACTCTTCCTTCCTAGCATCATTTTTTTCCCATTTGACTGAGTGGTCTGACCTAGAATGGCTATGCGTGACTTGAAATGTAAGCATTCCTCTTTCAACTCTCTGATAAGAATCTTTTCCCTTTAATAATGCTCCCAGTGGCTCCTCGCCCATTCCTTTTCATTTTTGCTAGGTGCTTTCAAGTTCAGTTCTCCTTGCACCCCCTGCAAACTCCCTAAGGCTTAGCTTCAGAGACAGGGCTCTCTCCAGACCCAATCAATTCCAACATTCAATTAAGCTAATTAAGCTCAGGTTGCCATCAATATACTTCTTAATTATGGTTTAAACATAGGTAAAACCTAGAATTGTTCATCAACAGCCCTGAGCCTCTGCTAAAAGCTAGCATCTACTGTTAAGAATTCCCATGGGTCAGATTGAGGTTCTGACAATAGTTAGAAAGACCACATGTGTATTTGCATAGGATTTGCATATATCTACATAGGTTAGTCTCTTCACAGTAGATTTCCAATTAAAATGTTATTATTTCAGCCTTGAAGTTGTTGTTTCCTGACTCTCCTAGTCCCTAGTACCATTAGCAACACCTGTTCACTTTGACATTGACTTTTGCGTGAGGACAACAGGATCGTGAAGACAAAGGACAGCTGCCAGGATCCACAGTCCGCAGTGAAAGTCCCACTTATCCGTGCACACCTCTGAGCAAGGTTGACCCTAGCAATTGTGAGTCTTTGGAGAGAAGTCTTTGGACAAGTCTTGGAATAGCTGCTGGGCTGTTGAGAAGGAGAGGACTGAGGCTGGTCTGGATGGCTGGGCTGGTTTCTACCTCTCCCTCCCTACTACCTACCTTCTACCCTTGCTCTTGGCTCATTTCTTTCCTCCCAATGAGTCTTTTTCCCTGCAAAAACATGAGTACTTAGAAGAGCCCTTCTGAAACATAAGATCGAGTCATCTCATTTTTTTACTTGGAATGTTTTCCCAATGCTGAAGATGTGAAAGCTACAATCCTAGCATGATATGCACATTCCTTCATGATAGTTCTTCCTTTCCACTGTAGCTCCTGACTTCACTTTGCATCCTGGGCTCCAGCCAAGGTGAACCACCTGCAGTTTTTTTAAACCTACCAGATGACTTCATCCCCATAGGTCTTTGCAGGCATGGCTTCCTCTGGCCAGCCGAAGATATTTTGCCCTGACATCCCACACATGGCTAACTCCTATGCTGTCTCCTACTTTGAAGCATCCTTCCTAATTGCCTCCTCCCACCTCTATATTCCAAATGCTTTCATATATATCTCCATAGCCCCTCATGTTTTCCTTCTTCCCTCCACTGGTAAAAATCAGGAGGGACAAGAGGACTTCTATGAGATCCAAAGAGGACACCACTTTGCTAGCCCTTGTATCAACACTGGCAGGAAAAAAAGAGATGGCTCACCCATGGACCCCAGTTCCTCCCACCTCATCTCTCACCATCTCACTACTGCCATCTAGCTTGAGGCCATTAGAAATAATATCACACACAGACACACATATACATGTTTGCATGCACATGCGCACACACACACACACACACACACACACAAATAAGCACAGGACTCTAGGCCATCCCTCATTTCATCAAAAATGCTGTAGCAGAAATGTCCATAGTAGAAATGATTAGAGGTTTCCAAATTGTGTTAGGAAGCTTAGAAGATTCTGGGGGTTGTACTTCAAAGGTTATTTCCTGTGATGAGGATGGGCCCAGAAGGCAGACTTCAGAGAACTCAATGTCTGTTTAACCAGAGCAGCTATTTTAAAATTGTATTACATATTCATTCAGGCATTCAACATAATGCTAATATTAAATGCCTTCTATTTGCCAAATACTATACTGGTTCTTTACAAGTCTGTTGTGTTTTACTTTCTTTTTTTTAAAATTGAAATATAGTTGACTTATAATGTTTAACTATACAGAAAAGTGACATATATATTTATATTCCTATATATATATATTCTTTTCAGATTCTTTTCCATTATAGGTTATTACAATATATTGAATACAGTTCCCTGTGCCCTGCAACTGTTTATGAAAACAGTTTTCAACTTAAAAAAATTGAAATGATACTGGAAGTCTAAGACTCCAACTCTAACACTGATGTTTCCACAAGCTGAGTAAAAATTATTACCCAGTATACTGCTGTCTGGTATCTATAAGGTCCCTTGACTGGGCCTATGCCCCTTTATCTGGGGAAAAAAAAATGGAGCATGAAGTCACCATGGTCCAAGGAAGAGCCCATTGTAGGAAGGAAAGGCTTGCATTTGTGAAGTCCCTCTGAGCAATGTACTTTTGGAATGCATGTCTATTCTAATCTTCATAAGAACCCTGAGGAGGAGACTTTACAGATGATGAGGAGTCCCAGACATTTAATGATTTATCCAAGATCATAGACATGATACTCTTGGATCTGAACCCAAGTCTCTGCCACCAGTGCCCTTTTCTTTTCACCACACTCAGGAACAAGCAGGGGTTTGCAACCTGGGGGCCTGGCTGTCTCTTGCTCTGTAACATATTGACCATATTTGGGGCACAGTGAATACAATGAGCTCCAAAGGTGTGCGCAGAGGGCTGATGTGTGGGGTTATCTGGAGAAGGTCTAGCCGGGGAGCCATGGCGGCTGAGACCAGGAATTCCAACAATAAGACCCTGAGAATGGCCATTTATGTGCATTGTTCATCCGAGATAGTTACGCTCGAGTCTAGGATACAAATCTCCAAAGACACAAAGACATGAAAGAAAAGCCAGTGACTTATCAGTTCATGATAAAATGTAACAGTCACTACAGTTTTCTGTACTTTTACTTTCTTTCTTAAACTCAGAGGAATAGATGTCATGGCCTCAATAAAAAGAGAGGAGCAGGGCATTTCAGAGTGAATGAGCCTAAAACGAGGAAGAGCAGGAGGATTTTGATCACTTCCTCGTGAAACAGGAAGACCGTGAATGCACAGTACCCTTAGTAGGGCTGGAGGTTGAGGGAGCTGACTGAAAGAGGACACGGACAGGTAAAGTGAGGTGGTGGCAAGAAACAGCCAGTGCAATAAGCACAAGTTTGAACCTTGGCATTTTACAAATATGCCCTTATTTCCTCCTCATTCATTTATTTATTCATTAAATAGATACTTACTGAGTGCCCATCATATGGCCGTACCTTCCTGAAGACACAGGAATGAACAAGGCTGACAATGTTCCTGTCCCCACAGAGCTTATATTCTAGCTGAGGGCATTTATTAATAATAAGCATATAAAATAAATATGTCCATCAATAGAGGAATAGACAAAGAATATGTGGTACATATACACAATGGAATATTACTCAGCCACAAAAAGGAATGAAAGTGTACCATATGCAGAGACATGAACAGTAACTGTAATGTTTGATAGATGCTATGAGTGAGTTTATGAAACTTGATGGTGGTCTAGGCAGAAGTACTAGGCTCTGAAAAAAATGACAGAGTGCAAAGACTGACGTGGAGTAAAGGAAGATGGGACAAATACAGGGAGGGGAAGTGAGGGAGGAAGAGAGAAAAGGAGTACACACCTGAGGGAGCATGCGTATGGAAGATTAGGGAAATCAGGAGCTCAGGGTGAACAAGGAGAAAAGCAGCGGGTGAGGCTAGGTCACGTGGGTCTTACAGGGCCTTTCACAGCACACCGAGTTCTCTCCTGGGCATAATATGGCAACCACAAGAGGACTTGGGAAGCAGAAGATGTGATCTGACCAGTCTTGAAGCCATCACACTGCTATGTCGAGAGATGACAGTGAGTGGGCAGGGACAGATGAATGGAGACCCTGGAGGCACTGGAATAATCTCAGGAGGATGGAGTGCTCCATTTACAGGGCCAGGAATCAGGACACGTCCTGAACACAGAGGGGGCAGCATTTGCTGTTGGATGGCTATGTGATGTGGAAGGAAGAGAAGCATGGAGAATAGCTACAAGGACTTGAGCCTGAACTGGGGTTGGGCTGGAGTCATCTACAGAAGGTTGGCCTCTACAACCATGGGTCTGCAGAAGTTCCCCTAAACAGGAAGTGTAGCCAGGGGAGAGCAAAGGCTGGGGTTGCCTCACAAGAATCCAAGGAGGTGAGTAAGATTACATCCGCTTTGGGACTTCTCTGTATGGTCCAGTGGGTAAGACTCCAAGCTCCCAAAGCAGAGGGCCTGGGTTCAATCCCTGGTCAGGGATTCAGATCCCACATGCTGCAAATAAGAGTTTGCATGCTGCGACTAAATCCTGCACTCCATGTGCCACAACTAAGACCTGGCACAGCCAAGTAAACATGTTTTTAAAAAGATGATGTCCACTGTATGGATTGAAGAAGGTGACCTCAGATAAGCAGGATGCTTCTTTTCAGACATGAAAATTGTTTCTCCAGAAGCACCTTGGACCTCAAGATGACTACCATGGCAAACTGCAATCCTTCCACAAATCTGCCTTTACCCCAGGAAACAAAGAGCTACTCGAGGGCAACCGGCATGCTGTACACAGATTTTTATTTCCAGCATCTTGTCCCTCTCAATGAAGGAGCTACTGTACATACAAAAAGCTTATGATCAACATCTATAAATGATGATCATACCTTTCACAGAAAGGTCTCAGTGGAGATGTGTTCATCAGAGGACTGGGTCTATGAGGAACTCTGGATGATACACTCAGGGTGTAAATCTAATCATCAACACTTAGAACAGAGCCTGCTCACAGAAGACGCTCCACAAATGTGCTCTCACTGACGGAATGATAGCTGTTGTGGTTATGTGACACATACAGGTATTGGATGGGAGCCCCACGCACCTAAAACAACAAGCGTCTCTAAAAGTGTTTGTTGGTGTCACTGACATTGTCTCAGGAGTCAGAGGGAATGAGGAAGGGCCTTGTCTAACCCCAATAAAGAAGTAAAGCAATTTGTTAATGGTCACACAGAAATTTGAAGCAAGTGAAAAATATAAGATGGATGTAATAATAGGTGGGAGTTATCCATTCTCCCAACTCCCATTTACCAAATACTAGTTGGGTACAGGCACTCTCCTAGAGGTTGGACTTGGGCTTTATTGAGAAATGTTGAAGGTTTGATAAAAATCACTAGTCAAGATGAAAGCATTTTAAAAGTATAGCAATTTTAGGAGCTCCTCAGATGGTTCAGTGGTAAAGAATCCACCTGCCAATGTAGGAGACACAGGTTCGATCCTTGATCTGGGAAGACCTCACATGCCACAGAGCAAGTGCACCACAACTCCTGAGCCTGTGCTCAAGAGCCCAGGAGCCAGAACTACTGAGCCCACATGAGGCAACTGCTGAAGCCTGTGCGTTCTGGAGCCCATGCTCCACAACAAGGGAAGCCTAAGGATTGAAAAGCCCACATCCCGCAACTAGAGCGTCGCCCCTGCTCTCCACAACTAGAGAAAAAAAACCTGCACAGCAGTGAAGACCCAGCACAGCAAAACGTAAATAAACATATGACTTTTAAAAAGTATTGCAATTTTGTCAATATGGAGTCACAGAAGTTCATGTAGGAAAAGATCTTAGACATTACCTGGTTCAAGGTTCTTATTTTACCAATGAGGAAATTCAAGCCCAGAGAGGGGAGGTGACTTACTCACTGACACACAGCTAATTAGTGATAGAACAAGACCAAGACTTGTTATTAACTCTTATCCATGTTATCTTTCCAAACTAAGAACAAATGAAACATCCTGCATAATCGCAGAGTTGCTTGTATGGAAGAGTTTAGATCTATTGCTGGTGCGTCCATTCAAGTCTGGCTGACAAATATTTCACTTGAAAGTACATATTTTTTTAGAATGTAAGGGAGAGCTTTAGGAGTTGTTTACATCCCTAGTTAAAATATTGGGAAATTATCGCTCAACGTGTTTAAATAATCTGCCCCAGTTTCCTGGTAACTGAGAGGATTTCCACAAGCTTTGTCCTCAGTCTCTCAGTCAATGCAACCCCACAGAGCACAGCCCGCCAGGCTACACTGTCTATGCAATTTCCCAGGCAAGAATACTTGAGTGGGTTGCCATGTCCCACTCCAGGGTGTCTCTTGGGTCTCCTGCTTTGTTTGGCAGATGGATTCTCTACCACTGCACCACATAAGAAGCCCACAGTGGATTCAAAAACCTGCCTGACTTAGCAGCACTAAAAAGACAACTATCTGTACAGATGAACTCTGAACCACTTTTCTTAGACCAGCTATTGCAACGTAAGGCACCTATGCACAGTACGGGTCTTGGCTGCTCCGTGGGTTCCCAAAGCTCTGTGATGTGGATAGGTGATAATTGGTGCTCATATTTAACAGAAGAAAGCCACTCTCTCTGAAGTTTTCATTGACACATATCTCTAGTTCGAGCTGCTGGACCTAACTTCTGCCAGGACAGATGCTTCCTGGGGGCTGGCTGTGGTAGCCAACCCAGCCAGGAACTTGAGACTTAGGACTGAATGACAGACAGAATTCATTTCAAGTTCTCTCCCTCTTTGCTTCAAGCAACTCCTTCAAATCAGTCTCCCTGTGGTAAGAAGTCAGGGAGACAATGGCCAAAAGGCATCTTAGATGTGCAGAGATGTTACCTGATTAAGTATCAACTGAATTTGGGGTAACTGTTCACCCCACTAACCTGAGGCGTACTTAGTCACATGGGCAACTCTTAAGGGAAATCCCACTCCCTGACATTCAAGAGCTGTGATTCCAAATGTGGAATGCAGACCTGTCATTGGTCAGAACCCTCTGCCAGGAGCATCCTAGCCTCCTGTCTAATTAACAAACTATTTTTCATCAGGCACATCTACAGGGGGTTGTCATTTGAGCCCTGACAGAGAAAAAGATGGCCTGTAAAGGCAAAGACATGAGGACAAATCTTCCCTAAGCGGCTGACATGTCTGTCCTGCTCTGTGTCATTTAACTGGGACCCCAAAACTTGGACCCTTGTCCTGACCTGGACTCCAAATTATTTATCTCCATCAGTTCACTTGCTGACATAGTTCTCATTTCCCTGCCTCTTGAGTCCCACATTTATTTCTTTTTATATATTCATATTTGCTGCTTAGATCAAACATTTGGAACTCCTCCTCTGCTCTACTTTTGTGCTCAATTATAGTTACTATCACCATTATTAATATTGCACTTAATGCATATTCAGTTCAGTTCAGTCACTCAGTCATGTCCAAATCTTTGCGACCCCATGAACCACAGCACACCAGGCCTCCCTGTCCATCACCAACTCCTGGAGTCCACCCAAACTCATGTCTGTTGAGTCGGTGATGCCATCCAACCATCTCATCCTTTGTCATCCCCTTTTCCTCCTGCCCTCAATCTTTCCCAGCATCAGTAATGAGTAAATGAGTCAGCTCTTCGCATCAGGTGGCCAAAGTATTGGAGTTTCAACTTCAACATCAGTCCTTCCAATGAACACCCAGAACTGATCTCCTTTAGGATGGACTGGTTGGATCTCCTTGCAGTCCAACAGACTCTCAAGAGTCTTCTCCAGCACCACAGTTCAAAAGCATCAATTCTTCAGTGCTCAGCTTTCTTTAGAGTCCAACTCTCACATCCATACATGACCACTGGAAAAACCATAGCCTTGACTAGATGGACCTTTGTTGACAAAGTAATGTCTCTGCTTTTCAACATGCTGTCTAGGTTGGTCATAACTTTACTTCCAAGGAATAAGCGTCTTTTAATTTCATGGCTGCAGTCACCATCAGCAGTGATTTTGCAGCCCCCCAAATTAAAGTCAGCCACTATTTCCCCATCTATTTGCCATGATGTGATGGGACCAGATGCCATGATCTTCATTTTCTGAATGGTGAGCTTTAAGCCAACTTTTTCACTCTCCTCTTTCACTTTCATCAAGAGGTTCTTTAGTTCTTCTTCACTTTCTGCCATAAGGTTGGTGTCATCTGCATATCTGAGCTTATTGATATTTCTCCCAGCAATCTTGATTCCAGTTTGTGCTTCTTCCAGCCCAGCATTTCTCATGATGTACTCTGCATGTAAGTTAAATAAGCAGTGTGACAATATACAGCCTTGATGTACTCCTTTTTCCTATTTGGAACCAGACTGTTGCTCCATGTCCAGTTATATATTAAGAATATTCTATACGCCAATCAACTTAATATGCACTCCATATTCACTACTCTCATTCTTTCAACAACCCTACAAGTTAAGTCGTATCACATCCACTGTACAGATGTGAAAACTGAGGCTTATTGAGGTAAATGATTTATTCAAGTCCTCAGAGCTAAGAAGTAGCATACCAGAGGGCCTTTAAGCCATGTCTACTTTGCTCCAATATTTTGCATAATGTTACATAATTCACATTTGTCCCTTGGGTCATTCTGCCCTTGGTTTCTCCAAGCTAACTAGTACAACTATATCCCCTGGAACACTTTTATTATCCCTGGCAATGAGTTCTTCTGGTATTAGTATTGGGAATACATTTTCTGAAACCAACACAGAGGTTAAAGTGAAAATAAATAAGAGAGTTGGGTAGATAAGTTTCAACACGATTTCAAATATCCATTTCACCAATATGAATACCAGGGCCATACCTGGATGAAGGTAAAAACTACTGTTAAAATAAAGGTGTCTAGTCAGCCTTCTAGTGTGCTAACCTCTCTTCAATTAAATAGAATACCAGCAATATATTTAGTTTACTTGCTGCAATCATATTCTGATATTCAGAGCTTTTTCATATCACTAGTTTCAACTGCATTCCAGAACAACATTTATTATCATCCCCATAATTCAAACAAGGAAAATATTTCAAAGAGCAGTTAAGAGACTTCCTTAAGAACACAGCAATTTACTGTGTCATCAAGTAAAGAGAGAGCTTCCCTGGTGGCTCAGATGGTAAAGAATCTGCCTGCAATGTGGGAGACCTGGGTTTCATGCCTGGATTGGGAAGATCCCCTGGAGAAGCGAATGGCTGCCCACTCCAGTATTCTTGCCTGGAGAATTCCATGGACAGAGGAGCTTGGCAGGCTATAGTCTACTGCATTGCAAAGGTCGGATACGACTAAGAGAATTTCACTTTTACTTTCTTTCAAGTAAAGGGAAGAAGTAACTAGATTCTGATCCTTCACATGCTTACATTTGTATTTTTATCAAATGCAGCACAGAAAAAAAGGTATTTTGAAGGGAACTAATATTTGTTGAATATCTACCTAATACAGAATATTGTCCCTTGTAATATTTTATTTTTATGCATTACGTTCATCCATTTTGTTCAGATCATTAGCATGAAGTAGGTAGTGTTATCGTTCTCCACTTTCTAGGTCAGGAACTGAGGCTCTTCAATTTTAGGCAACTTGCCCAAGGTCATAGGAGTCAGCCAGTCAGGGCTGAACAAAGCAGTGTCCGAGTCCAAACCCTCAAAGCTGCTTTTATTCTCCATTATATCCAAAATGCCCAAAGAATCACACAGAGTGTTTAGAACACAAGGGTGCACCCAGCCGCTCTTGCTGGTTGCTAGGTAACGTCTGTTTGGCACAATCTGGTAAATATCCTCATAGTTATCTTGCCAACAGGAGCGGGTAATCAGGATGGTGGTGAGGCAGGGATTCATTTTCAGAAGACCGTGCCTGGTTTTGCAAAGCCACGGAATCATCTTTGGATGATTAAGATCCAAGGTCCAACAGCTTTGCAATGACAGCATAAATATGGTATGCTGGACGGACAAGCACCAAATGGGGATATTCCCTACTGCCGTGTGAGAAAGCTGCCACTTGTAAGGACTTCCAAAACAAATAAACACTCCATATGCCAGAAGAAAAAGCCCAGCAAAGGCCTGTTCCAACTGGAGATGATGAGTGTCATTCCCCTAGGAAGCTAGTTGTGCCTGGTGGAGAGCAAGCCAGGTGGCTGACCTGGTCCTGTCTCAGGCCACTTCTGGGTGACCTGCTGAGCCAACAGAGGAGAATCCTGCAGCCCTGGAGTGTGTACATGCATGCATGCACGCTAAGTTGCTTCAGTTGGTGTCCGACTCTTTGCAACCCTATGGACTGTAGGCTGCCAGGTTCCTCTGTCCATGGGATTCTCCAGGCAAGAATACTGGAGTAGGTTGCCATGCCCTCCTCGAGGGCCTATTCCCGACCCAGGGATTGAACCCATGTCCCTTATATCTCCTGCACTGGCATACGGCCTGGATAGGCAACCCCAGACCAAGACCTAAATACTTATTCCCACTGGCTCAGAGACATGCTGCAGTGAGGATGGGGCAGTGTGGGGACACAAGGTGCTGAGCAACCTTTTGTTTCAGCAGCACTTGGCTGTGACTAAGTAGAAGGAAGATGGCCACAGAGTACCAAGGTTGCCAGCATGGACTTAACTCAAACACACCTACACTCAGACATCAGCTTCTCCATGTTCTGTGTTATGATAGAGCAAGTTATTTACCATGCCTGAGTCTATTTTTCTCATCAATTAAATAGAGATGATAGTCACTCTTAGCTTAGGTGGTTGTTGTGAGATTTCTTAGCACAACAGTATATCCTTAACAATTATATAATGTACATTATATTATGTATATCATGTATATTGTAAATAGACATGTATATAAACATTATATTATACATTATAATATGCTGCTCATTTTACAAGATATATATACAATAACGAGTTGCTATTATTACTACCATTATTTTTTACCAGGAGTGAAACATTTTTTAGCAACCAGAGACATACAGAAGCCCAGGATTTTCCTCAAGATAGCAATCATCTCTTCTAGAAGCTGACCAAATGGCTATTTGCTCTTTGCTTAAATGTTCTCAGTGATGGGCAGCCCAAAAGCTCATGTGGCCATTTATTTCACTCCATTTATTAGACAGCAATGGAAAATAATTCACTAAACTGAGACAATCTGCTTCCCTATGATTTCAACCCTTTGGCCCCACTTCTCCTCCCTAGGATAGCAGCATAAAATAATGCTAATTCTTATTAAACTCTTACTCTATTCCTAGCATTGGTCAAAGAAATCTATTCACATTTACTCATTTCTGAAAACAATCCACTAAATTTGCTGTTAACTTTACAGACTGTAAGATTGAGGAAACAAAGCCACCTTTCATGGGTCTGTCTTGAAGTATTTAAAGTTGCGGCTTGTTTCATTCATTAAACTGAAATTTACTGAATATTTTCAATATGTAAGACTGTTGTATTCTAGCTTCTAGCAATATGTAAGGGAATGCAAGAAAATTGCTCCACTCAGGGAACTTGGGAAGGAGACTAAAAAGGCAAGTCACAGACTGGAAGAAAAACAAACTTAATGGTTACCAATGGGGAAAGGCAGGGGGACAGAAGGGATAAATTAGGTGTTTGGGATTAATATAAACACACTGAGTGTGTGTGTGTGCTCAGTGGGGTCCGACTCTTTGTGAACCCATGGACTGTAGCCCACAAGGCTCTTCTGTCCACAGAATTTCCAGGCGAGAATACTGGATCAGGTTGCCATTTTCTCCTCCAGGGATAAACATACTACTATACACAAAATATATAAAAAGGTCTTCCCTGTAGCTCAAAAGGTAAACAGTTTGCCCACAATGCAGAAGACCGGGTTCAATCCCTGGGTTGGGAAGATCCCCTGGAGGATGGCAACCCATTCCACTATTCTGGCCTGGGGAATCCCACAGACAGAGGGGCCTGGTGGGCTACAGTCCATGGGGCTGAAAAGAGTCAGACACGACTGAGCAGCTAACATTATATATAGAACAGAATAATCAGCAGGGACCTACGATATAGCACAGTATGTGTGTGTGCTCAGTTGCTCAGTCATGTCCAGCTCTTTGCAACGCTATGACTGTAGCTTGCCAGGCTCCTCTGTTCATGGGATTTTACAAGCAAGAATATTAGAGTGGGTTGCCATTTCCTCCTCTAGGGGATCTTCCCAACCCAGGGATTGAACCTGTGTCTCTTATGGCTAACCAGCATTGGCAAGCAGGTTCTTTACCTCCAGGGCCACCTGAGAAGCCCATAGCATAGGGAACTCTATTCAGTATTTCATACTAACCTATAATGGAAAAGAATCTGAAAAAGAATAGATATATGTACATGTAAAACTGAATCACTTTGCTCTATACCTGAAGCTAACACAACACTGTAAATCGACTACAATCCAATATAAAATTTTTAAAAAATTAAGCTGAAACATGACATAAAACAAAGGGGAAAATACAAATAAATAAAAATAAAATATCTGTAAAAGGTTTATCTGACAAAGAGCTTCTTTCTGGAACATATGAAAAATTCTTACCTCTCAAAAATAAGATAACATCATAACCTCCACCAAAGAAAAGATAAAAATGACAAAACGTATGCAAAAAATCATTCACTATTAAGGAACTGCAAGTTAAAAGCGTAAGATACCATGAGAACCCACTAAAGTAAAAGTAAAAAGAATAAACAGACTAACCATACCAAGGGTTGGCTAGCATAAAGAACAATTGCAGCTCACCTACACTGCTGGTGGGAATACAAAACTATACAACCAGCGTGGAAAGACAAGTTCACCTATTTCTTTAAAAGTTAAACAGACACATATCATACAACCAGCAACCCCACTATCAGGTATTTGCCCAAGGAAAATGAAAGCATATGCCGATACAAAGACATTATACAAATGTTCATAGTAACTTTATGGGTTATAACCAGAAACGAGAAACTGCCCAAGTAGCTAAAAGTTGAGCAGGTGAACAAACATGGTAAATCCATACAGTGGAATGCTAATCAACAATAAATAGGAACAAACTACTGATACACTGGACCACATGAATGAATGAATGTCAAAATAAGAAAGTGAAAGTGAGAATGAGTGAAAGAAAGAATCCAAAGACTTTTTACTGTAAGATTCCATTTATATAAAATTCTAGAAAAAGCAAAGCAACTGGAGTGACAGACACCAAACGTGAGGTTGCCTGGGTGTGGGAGCTGTGTGTGGGTGGTTGAAATGAGGAATGTTAGGCTAGAAAGGGGCATAAGGAAATTTGGGGCTTTGATGAAAATGTTGATTATCTTAATTATGGTGATGGTTTCACAGGTGGATGCATATGTCAAAACACATCAAATTGTACACTTCAAACATGTATATTTATTATATACCACTTATACCTCAATAAGCCTGTTAACATTTTTTTGGTGGAAGCACATGATCACATAACAAGATGGCCCTGTGGCCCAGTGCAGTTTCTTGAGCCATAATTCTAGTCTGTAGGCTTTGATAACTTGGGTGATGCGAAGGCATGTAAATTGTGCAGCATCAGCACTGAATGCCATAGGGAACTGCCAGGCACTTAAGAAAGGGTCTGTCACCCTTTCTGGGAAGGCTGCAGAGTCTTTGTCTCAGGGTTTCTATGGAAGCAGGTTAGGAACTGGACATGGTGTGGGGCAGGGGAAGGGGTGGGGTGGCGCTTTTACAGAAAAGAATAAATTTGTACACAGGCTACGGACTGACAAATGATCCACTAGGGCAGCACTGAGGAAAAAGAAACAGAAAGATCTGAAGTCAAGCTAGGACTTGGAACATAGTGCACATGTGATAAAATCATCGTTTATTCTTCTACATATTCATCAAATGTGTACTGGGCTCCCACTCCATGGCAGACACTATTCTAGATGCTGGAGATACAGCTGCAAGTGAGAGATAAAATCCCTGCTTTCATAGAGCTCACATTCCAGTGGAATGAGATAGAACATCAATACATCAAGGAAGACATATATAATATCAGCAGCAATGTGTGCTGGGGAGAAAAAGCAAAGCAAGGCAGAAAGGTGGCAGGGCTAGGCACTGTCTGAGGTTGGTATAAATATGAATGGGCCAGAGTAAGCCAGGTGGAGGCTGAGGAAGACTCCCTTTCTGGAGAAGAAAGTAGAAGGGCTATTATTAATAAGAGACTGAAGGGACTTCCCTAATGGTCCAGTGGCTAAGACTCCATGTTCCCAGTGCAGGGGGGCCCTGGTTCAATCCCTGGTCAGAGAATTAGATCCCACGTGGAACTAGTTCACAGGAACTAGTGCCACTCCTACCTGCAACTAAAGGTCCTACATGTCACAACTAGAAAAACAGAGCGAGACTGAGGAGGTGAAGGCAGGGCTCAGTAAGTCTTTCCATACTGGGATAGTGGTAACAGTAACACAATGACCGCTTCTGCTTATTGAGTCTTACCTGTGCAACGTGATTTTGACTAAGAGCTTTCATCCTTACAGCAACCCCACGAGGCACGCGCTAGTGTTATTCTCATAGTGCCACTGATAAAACTGAGCCTGAGACCCTGTAAGGTGCAGAAAACCCAGAGGTAACAATCAGCTGAGAGAGGGCCTCAGATCCACCAGATCTGTCTGACCCTGGATCCTGAGCTCATAACCATCAAGTAGCCATGTCAGAGTACACAGGTTTGTGAAGCCCCAGCAGTGGATTTGGGATGAGTAGTCTTACTTCACAATTATCTGCCCTCTATCCAATTCCTTCCTTGCTTATTTCTAATGAAACAATGCTTTGTCATGGTTTCATGTAACAGTGCTTTCATGTGAATCATGTAAGGAAATACCACATAAATGTAAAATACCTAGAAGCACTCTGGAAAAATGGAATTTGATACTTTTTGCAATTCACTCCCTCTGCTTCATGTATCATCAGACTGGAAGGTTTAAAGTCTTGCCACGGAGCACATGGCTGCTGGAATCTTAGGAGTGGTCTCAGCTACCATCGCTACTCACCTGGACCGTGGGCCTTCCAATCCCATCTTGCTCTTCTCCACTCTTTCTACTGTGCTAAGAGTGATCCCTTTAGAATACAAATCAAGTCCCTGTAGTTAGTTATCCTCATGCTACCTACTGTCTCAAATACAGTTCAACACTTCAGTGGCTTAAGCCTGTAGAAGTTCACTTCTCAGTCACACAGCAGTCCCATCCTCATGGAGCTATGAGCCCCTGATGAGTCAGGGACCCAGGCTCCTTCCACCTTGTGACTCAGGGTTACCTTCTTTGAGAAAGCAGAGACATCAAAAGAAACCAGAGAAGGCACACCTGCTTCTTCAAACCCCCAGTCTGGATGCAATATACATCACTTCCATTTACATTCCTTGTCAAGCAATAATCATGTGCTCATATCTTGAAAACAAGAAAGTGGGACAGAAAAGGGAGTCCCTGTTTAGACAGCTTCCCACAGGGCCAAGCCCATATTTTGGAGTAAGGACCACACAGTGGTGGCTTCCTAGACACTCTCACAGAGTGCCTTCCACTTTGGCTTAAGCTCTATCTGATAAAATTCAAAAATTTTTAGCATAGCCTACTAGATCTATTTAAGTTGCCTCCTGACCTACATACCCCACTTGGTACCAGGCCATTCCCTCTGGTCTCAATGCTCCAGTGTCACTGGTCTCTCTAGGGCTATAACATTTTATGCTCTTCAAGGCTCACTGGGCATGCCACTCTCCCCTTCCACCTCTTTTCATTAGTCCTATTTTTTTTCATGGAATTTCCTTTCACTCTCTTTTGCTTTTGGCTTTCTCCTCTTACCCCCAGACTAGGCTAGTTCCTCCTGTTCTAAGGACTCATCGCCTCCCTACCCCGCTATCTGTCCCCCACCATGCTCTCAGGAAATCTCAACACAGTTGCAATGACTTATTCAGTTTCTGAAAGCACAGTTAGAATCAGATTGTGGATTCAAAGCATCTGTCTATGACCCACTGGTGGCCTTAACTCTTGACCAGACTGTTCATAACTTTCTTTGCCACCATCTCCTCATTTGAAATATAGGGATAATAATAATGCACCCTTCATTGATGATGGTGAAGATTAAATGAGATGAGGTAGATAAAATACTTAGTGCAACCCAAGGTGTAAAATAAACCGTAACTAGTGGTTGCCAATGTGGTTACTGCCATGGGGTTGAGCTCCGTCACTGGTGCTCTTATTCACGATTGTCAGAACTTACACAGTGCCTGGCCATAGTGGGAATCCCAGAAACAACCATGAAATAAAGTAACGCTCTCCTTTCCCTTTACATGGTGGGAAACCTTAAAGAAACAAGTATCTGTGGCTCGTCCCTCTTACTGTGCTGGCCCATGTTCTGTGGGTGAGTCAGAATCATAGCATGGCTGAGCGGTGAAGCCCACAGCTTTGGAGTGAGCTGGTGGAGCCTGGCTCAGTTATTTCTTAGGGGCCCAACCCAGAGAAATTTTCCTGTCATTTCTACACCTCAGTTTTCCTGATTGTAAACTGGTGACAATAATGGGATATGCCTGATAGTGCTCTTATGAGGGGAGCATGGTGCCTGACACAGAGGAAGCCCCCAGAAATGATGGTTGCTGTTAAAAACAATTAGTTGTGGGGGTTCCTTTTGACAACAGATAGTGAATGCAGGATCCATTTAACATGCCATGCCCATCCTTCTTTCCCATGGGGGGATTTTAAAGCCATGATATTTGCGGTTTCCCAGGAGTGAACATTCCTTTGAAAGGAGGTAGCTAAGAGAAGGCAAAACATCCTGGACCATATTTATTCGAGGCCATGAAATAGCACCTGACATGGTCATCATCTCTGACTCCCTGTGGCTTGCTTTCCTTTCCCAATGGGTGCAGGACAGAGGCACAGGGGCAGTAACAGAGAAATTATCATGGCTATTCCAAAAGAAGGCATTTACCTAATTGCAAAGGAACACATCCTGGCTGCAGACAATAAATGGTGTGTGATGCTTCCATGAAGTGAGATGGATGGAGCTCTCTGTTGCTAACCGGCCCGTAACCAGGGTCATTAATCACACGCGGCACACCCATTGCCTGTAATGGACTTCACCCCGGAAAACTCCAACTCACGGTGCCAGTGGGTTAAAGGGAAGGCCTCGCCTGTTATGGAAATACACATCTCCCATCGGGACTAACCCTGGGCGTTTGCCACCCTTCATTCCCTGAAAGCCTCTTTTAATTGATTTTCTTTCTTATTCTCTCTGACCTGGCAGAGAGCTTACCTGCCAGCCTCCGCCTGGACCCAGAGACTTGGTCTGAACTGTATGAATTGCTAAGAAACTTCTAGTCCACAAGAAATCTCCCCTCTTTCCTGTCCTTGACAAGTAACTAAATCTCATTAGCAGATCCTCATTGTTTTTTTGTGTGTGTGTGTGTGTGTGTGTGTGTAACTAAACCTCATTAGCAGATCCACATTGTTGTGTGTGTGTGTGTGTGCGCGTGTGTGTGCGTGTGTTTGCCAGACTCCAGGTTCCTGCAGATAGATCTGGAGGAAGGATTCCATTTTCTGGGTGGGAAAATGATATGACATCATCATTTTTTTTTTTTTTTTTAACTGAGCGTTTGCTCTGGGTGCTTTATGCCCATTTCCTCACCACAATTAACCTGATAACAATTCTGGCTGTCCATTTTTCTTGGTAAAGAGACTAAGGTTCAGAGAATTAAGAGAGGTGTCCATAGATGCACAGTGAAAAGCAAAACTGGTGTTCAAATGGGCGTGCCAGTTTGTAGAGCCTGTGCTGTTTCTGAGATGCCTACCTTAAAGTGTCTCAGTTATCTTGTCTTTCCTAGACTGACATCTGAAGCTTCCTCAAAGCCACAGCTAAATTCCCGTTTCCTCCTGACCAGTAGCAGAAAAGCAAAATAGCACTGGATGCTCGAGATAATCATGAAAAGTAGACTTTCATTTTAAAAGGCAGTTAAGTTCCACCATATTGACACTCACAAGTTAGATCCAGTAAATACTGCTTAACTTAATAAACAGGCTCTGGTCTAGTATTTCAAAATGCTCAGGGTGAAGAAGGTTAGACAGGGTTTAGTCCATTTCTTTTCCATAGGAGAACCATGAGATTGAGTAGTTTGTAATAAATTCCTCAGCTGTGCAGAGTTTCTGAGGAGACACTATTTACTTAATTTGATTAAGAAGGAAGAAGCCATCCCTTGTGTGTGTGTGTGTGTGTGTGTGTGTCTGTGTGTGTGTGTGTATGTGGGGTGGGGGGAGGGGTGGGACCATATATTCTCATAAGCTCTGAGTGGCTCAGAACCAGAGGTGGTAGAATTACATTTCCAGGTTATCCCAGGCCTGTAATAAAATAGCTGAGACAACGGGAATGATGTCTTTTGTGCTGGGAGATTACCTGCAATGGAAAGAGTTTACTGTTGTCATTTCTGCTATTACATTTGGCTACATGGGGCCACCTGATCTGAAAAAGGCATGGGTAAATTCTTCAGCCTGGCCTGCCAGGTTCTTCATGAGGTGGCCCCAGCTTGTCATTCCACTAGAGCTACTGACATTTTAAAAGGGCTGATAGTTATTTGTGTGGGCGGCTGTCCTATGCATTGTAGGGTATCCTGCAACACCCCTGGCTTCTGCTTACTAGATGCCAATAGTACTACCCCAGTCGTGACAACCAACACTAACTCCAGATATTGCCAAATGTCACCTGGGCACAAAGCTGCCTTTGGCTGAGAACCCTGGAGTACTGGAATTGTTATTGGCCATACTGTGATTTCAGAGGTAGTAGGCACTCAGTAACAATCTGTCATTGAAGAAAGTAGCACAGAAGCCAGTCTTACCATCCACTAGGCTCCTTTCACACAGCATCCTCTTCCTCATCCATGATCACTGTTTGCCTTTCTTTCCTCTCTGTCCTGTATCTTCCACCTAAAATCTTTTTTCGCTTCCATCTTCAGCAATTAGAAACTTATCTTTCACTTAAGATTCCATTCAGACACCATCCTAACTAAGTTATTCTTGATCACCCATGTGGGATGTACCCCATCGTCCCATGGCTTCCCTATGATCAGCTATCTGTTACTTTAATCGCTTCTAACACTTTCTGGGAGAGATGGTTTAATCTAGTCTTTAAGAGATCAGGCTCTGACCCGAAATTAGAATTCCATTCATCTTGGCAATGAAACTAGAAAAGTGACAATATCTCTGAGACTATTTCTCCATCTCTAACAGAGGGATAACAATACTATCTCAAAGGTCTCTTGCAAGGATTAAATGAGATAACATATTTGCCAGGCATGGCCAAGTCCCTGGCTTGTAGGAATCAGTTCAGTTCAGTGGCTCAGTCGTGTCTGACTCTTTGCAACCCCATGGACTGCAGCACGACAGGCCTCCCTGTCCATCGCCAACTCCCAAAATTGTTCAAACTCACGTCCATCAGGTTGGTGATGCCATCCAACCATCTCATCCTTTGTCATCCCCTTCTTCTCTTGCCTTCAATCTTTCCCAGCATAAGGGTCTTTTCCAGTGAGTCAGTTCTTTGCATCAGGTGGCCAAAGTATTGGAGTTTCAGCTTCAGCATCAGTCCTTCCAATGAATATTCAGGACTGATTTCCTTTAGGATGGACTGGTTGGATCTAATTGCAGTCCAAGGGACTTTCAAGAGTCTTCTCCAACACCACGGTTCAAAAGCATCAATTCTTCAGCGTTCAGCTTTTTTATAGTCCAACTCTCATATCCATATATGACTACTGGAAAAACCGGCAGCTTTGACCAGACAGACCTTTCTTAGCAAAGTAATGTCTCTGCTTTTTAACATTCTGTCTAGGTTGGTCATAGGTTTCCTTCCAAAGAGCAAGAGTCTTTTAATTTCACGGCTACAGTACTGTTTATAATAGCAAGGAAATGGAAGCCACCTAAACGTCCATCAGCAGACAAATGGATAAGAAAGCTGTGGTACATATACACAATGGAGTATTACTCAGCCATTAAAAAGAATACATTTGAATCAGTTCTAATAAGGTGGATGAAACTGGAGCCTATTATACAGAGTGAAGTAGGCCAGAAAGAAAAACACCAATACAGTATACTGATACATATAACTTATATGCAGGGTACATCATGAGAAATGCTGGACTGGAAGAAACAAAAGCTGGAATCAAGATTGCTGGGAGAAATATCAATAACCTCAGATATGTAGATGACACCACCCTTAGGGTAGAAAGTGAAGAGGAGCTAAAAAGCCTCTTGATGAAAGTGAAAGAGGAGAGCGAAAAAGTTGGCTTAAAGCTCAACATTCTGAAAACAAAGATCATGGCATCTGGTCCCATCACTTCATGGAAAATAGATGGGGAAACAGTGGAAAC
>SJYT01012733.1:255314-335710 GCA_006410635.1 Cephalophus harveyi
TGAGCGCCGAAGAATTGATGCTTTTGAACTGTGGTGTTGGAGAAGACTCTTGAGAGTCCCTTGGACTGCAAGGAGATCCAACCAGTCCATTCTGAAGGAGATCAGCCCTGGGATTTCTTTGGAAGGAATGATTCTGAAGCTCAAACTCCAATACTTTGGCCACCGCATGTGAAGAGTTGACTCACTGGAAAAGACTTTGATGCTGGGAGGGATTGGGGGCAGGAGGAGAAGGGGACGACCGAGGACGAGATGGCTGGATGGCATCACAGACTCGATGGACCTGAGTCTGAGTGAACTCCGAGAGATGGTAATGAACAGGGAGGCCTGGCGTGCTGCGATTTATGGGGTCGCAAAGAGTCGGACACGACTGAGCGACTGAACTGAACTGAACGCATATATATGGAATTTAGAAAGATAGTAACGATAATCCTGTATGCAAGACAGCAAGAGACACAGATGTATAGAACAGTCTTTTGGACTCAGTGGGAGAGGGTGAGGGTGAGATGACTTGGAAAAATGGCATCGAAACAGGTATATCATCATATGTGAAATGAATTGCCAGTCCAGGTTCGATGCATGATACAGGATGCTCAGGGCTGGTACACTGGGATGACCCAGAGGGATAGGATGGGGAGGGAAGAGGGAGGGGGGTTCAGGATGGGGAAGACATGTACACCTGTGGAGGATACATGTCAATGTATGGCAAAACCAATACAATATTGTAAAGTAATTAGCCTCCAATTAAAATAAATAAATTTATATTTAAAAAATAAAATAAATAAGTTTTTTTTTTTTTTAAGTCATGGCTGCAGTCACCATCTAGAGTGATTTTGAAGCCCAAGAAAATAAAGTCTGTCACTGTTTCCATTATTTCCCCATCTATTTGCCATGAGGTGATGGGACTGGAAGCCATGATCCTAGTTTTCTGAATGTCGAGTTTTAAGCCAACATTTTCACTCTCCTCTTTCACTTTCATCAAGAGGCTCTTCACTTTCTGCCACAGGGTGGTGTCATCTGCATATCTGAGGTTATTGATATTTCTTCTGGCTATCTTGATTCCAGCTTGTGTTTTATCCAGTCTAGCATTTCATATGATATACTCTGCATATAAGTTAAATAAACAGGGTGACAATAAACAGCCTTGATATACTCTTTTCCCTTTTTGGAACCAGTCTGTTGGTCCATGTCCAGTTCTAACTGTTGTTTCTTGACCTGCATACAGATTTCTCAGGTGGCAGGTTAGGTTGGCTGGTATTCCCATCTCTTTAAGAATTTTCCACAGTTCTTTGTGACCCACACATTCGAAGATTTTGGCATAGTCAATAAAGCAGAAGTAGATGTTTTTCCGGAACTCTCTTACTTTTTCGATGATCCAACAGATGTTGGCAATTTGATCTCTGGTTCCTCTACCTTTTCTAAATCAAAGTTGAACATCTGGAAGTTCTATGTTCATGTACTGTTGAAGCCTAGCTTGGAGAATTTTGAGCATTTTTTGCAAGCGTGTGAGATGAGTGCAACTGTGCAGTAATTGGAACATTCTTTGGAATTGCCTTCCTTTGGGATTGAAATGAAAACTGACCTTTTCCAGTCCTTTGGACACTGCCGAGTTTTCCAAATTTGCTGGCATACTGAGTGTAGCACTTTCACAGCATCATCTTTCAGGATTTGAAATAGCTCAACTGGAATTCCATCACCTCCACTAGCTTTGTTTGTAGTGATGCTTCCTATGGCCCACTTGACTTCACATTTCAGGATGTCTGGCTCTAGGTGAGTGACCACACCATCATGGTTATCTGGGTCATGAAGATCTTTTTTGTATAGTTATTCTGTGTATTCTTGCCTCCTCTTCTTAATATCTTCTGCTTCTGTTAGGTCCATACTTTAATGGCTTCTAACACTTTCTGGAAGAGATAATCTAATCTAGTGGTTAAGAGATCAGGCTCTGAATTGAAATTAGAATTCCATTCATACTGGCAATGAAACGGTGGAAAAGTGACAATATCTCTGAGACTATTTCTCCATCTCTAAAAGATGGATAGAAGTACAATCTCAAAGGTCTCTTGCAGGGATTAAATGAGATAACATATTTGCTGGGCATGGCCAAGGCCCTGGCATGTAGGAATAAGTAGTGGATATTATTATTCTCCCTACTAGAATGAAAATTCCTTAAAGACAGGGACCAGTTTTTACTCATTTTTAAATCCCCAGTAACTAGGTCATGTGTGTGTGCTGTCACTTCAGTTGAGTCCAACTCTTTGTGACCCTATGATTTTACCCTGTAAAATGCCAGGTTCCTCTGTCCATGGGGATTCTCCAGGCAAGAATACTGGAGTGAGTTGCCATGCTGTTCTCCAGGGGATCTTCCCGACATGGGGATCAAACTCGCATATGCCTGCATCTCTTGCATTGCAGGTGGATTCCTTACCCAGCATCTAGGTCAATTCCTGATAAACAATGGATATTCAGGAACTCTACATGCACAAATGAAGTGAATGCTTCAAGCTAGGAAATCCTCCAGGATGAAAGATTCGTGGACTTTTACTGTGTAAGAAAAGAAAGATTTTAGTCTGAGCTCCTCCTTCTACAAGAGGGAAAAACCAAAGGCCGAGAGAACAAATAGTTTGTGCACAGCATCACAAGGTGATATAGAACCAAAAGTCATGTGCCAGATCAGTGACCACCAGCCCCTTGCAGACCACCTTCCTTAGGAGAAGGAAGAGCTCCCCTCTCTCCTGTATGCAAAGTGGCAACAAGAGAAACTGGCTTCAATGTGAGGGAAAGCTAATTAAAGCTAATTTATTATCTTTTTTCAGAACTAGGATGCTGGGTGGAATCTGCTGGAGCTCTGCGCTGCAGAGAAATCTTTCTGATTATATTTACACATCTTATTTGAGAAGCACATGGAAACCTAATCACAACTGTAATAACAGGCTCATTGGCCCTCAGCAGACTTATCTGAGCTGCATGATGTGTTTTCCAAGGAGCAGCTCAGGCTTTATCTTTTTCATAAAGTTTTCCTAGACAATGTTTTGTATAATTCAAACCCTCTTGGGTTTACCTTGGAGAGTAAACAGTGCTGTGGAATTGGGGAGAGGGAATGACTTTGGGAATGGCACTTCTCCTTTCTTAGCCTGTTTCCTCCTCTGTAAAATGGGGCAATAGTATTAACCTTGTAAGTCTGACATAAAGTTGAAGTGCAACACTGTATGTAAATGGCATGCCCAATGCCAGATGCATACAGGAGGCACTCAGTAAATATTAGCCCCTACCTATGTATATGTTTTGTCATATTGTCCATGGGGTTCTCATGGCAAGAATACTGGAGTGGTTTGTCATTCCCTCCTCTAATCAATCCTAAGGGAAATCAATCCTGAATGTTCATTGAAAGAACTGATGCTAAAGCTGAAGCTGAAGCTCCAATGCTTTGGCCACCTGACGCAAAGAGCTGACTCATTGGAAAAGACCCTGACACTGGGAAAAATTGAAGGCAAAAGAAAAAGAGGGGCAGCAGAGGATGGTAGCACGAAGAAGACTTGAGGGCTGAAGAATTGATGCTTTTTAATTGTGATGTTGAAGAGGACTCTCGAGAGTCCCTTGTACTGCAAGGAGATCAAACCAGTCAATCCTAAAGGAAATCAAACCTGAACATTCATTGGAAGGACTGATGCTGAAGCTCCAATACTCTGGCCACCTGATTCGAAGAGCCAACTCAATGGAAAAGACCCTGATGCTGGAAAAGATTGAGAGGAGGAGGAGAAGGGGGTGACAGAGGATGAGATAGGTAGCATCACCCACTCAATGGATATGCATTTGAGCAAACTCTGGGAGATAGTGAAGGACAGACGAGCCTGGGATGCAGTTGCAGTCCCTGGGGTTGCAAAGGGTTGGACATGACTTAGCGAATGAACAACAAGCAACAAATGTATGTCTAGGCATTTGTCATAGAAAACTCTGATCCTGCCTGTGAATGCTTCAGCCTCAATTTGGCTCTGCATTCGGGTATGGAAAGGGCTCTGGGTTCAGCATAATGGGAAGATGACTGGGATACAGGTGAAAGGCCATCTTGTAGGAAGGAGATGGAGGAAGCATCATGATATGATGGAAAGACCATGGGATCTCAGCTTTGGCACCTTCCAACCACAGGACCTTGGGAAATTCACTTAACCTCTCTGAGTGCAGTTTTCTCATTAGCAACACTAGCAAAAGTTCCTACTTCATGTGGCAACTATTAAGATGAATTTATATTATGCATATCAAAAATGCACAGCACAGAGTCAGATCAAAACCACTGGGTCCAGGACTCTTGGGCACTTAGCATGGACTCAGTAAATGTGGTCAATGAACAAATAATTTGGATGGAGCTCCTTATAATCTGTGAAAGGAAACAATATGGATTAGGAGACAGAACCATAATAGTTTATATTTCTAACTTTGCCAGGTCAGCAAACACCCATCTCCTCAAGTATCAATCTTCTCAATTATAAAAAAGCAACCTAGGGTCTTCCCTGATGGTCCAGTGGTTAAGACTTCACCTTCCAGTGCAGAGGCTATGGGTTTGATCCCTGGTCGGGGAGTTAAGATCCCACATGCCTCACAGTCAAAAAAACAAACAAAAAATCTTAAAGCTGAAATAATATTGTAACAAATTCAATAAACACACTAAAAATGATCCACGTCAAAAACAAACAAACAAACAAACAAAAAAAACTGATCCTAATGAAGATTAAAAAAAAAGTTGACATCAGTGAAAAGGATTTACAGAATTAAAGTGGAATCACAATGGCATTTGGAAAGCATTTAATATAGCACCAGCAAATAACCAACCATTCAAATAAATGGCTGACAATACCATTAACAAATACTTACAAACCACCCATTAAAGGCCAGTCATGGGGAATCCATTGTGAATGAGACGCCCCCTGCCTCCCTGGAGGAGCATCAGCAATCGACCCCTTCCTCATCATCACTGATGGAGGGATTGGAAAGGTGAGGGTCTGTAGTAGCAGCCTAGCATCTGAAGAAATAGGACATGTGCAAAATACACACGCTTGTCTATATGCCAGTCTGTGCTTTAAATGCCCTTATTTGCCCTTCATTGTAGGATTTTGTTTTTTCATTTTATTATAGCTTTTCATGTTTTGTCTTTTGTCATTTTCCCCTTTTTTGTTGCCAGGGCACCTGTTTCTAAAAACAATTCCATCTCTCAAACATCCTTCTGATTTCTTGTGTGAAGCATATACTAACACTTGGTGAGAATGTTGTAGAAAATGAGAAACAGGTTTTGAGGGAAGGCCCCGAGGGCTCTTCTGAGAGCTGAACAGATGAATGTCGAAGGGTGAAATTACTGATATCTATTTTGCTTCTTTAATACCCACTGACACCAACCCGGATCTAAAGCCATATCACCTCTTCTGTTAACACTGTGACAGGATACTCCTCTGTGGCCCCTGTGGGCCACTCCTCCTGCATTTAGACCCCTACTTCATCCCCTCCACAGCCCTGAATCTGGTCTTATCCTACAACTTTAACTGAAAGAACAGGGTGGAAGTGATATGGTGCTAGTTCTGAGCCTAGGCTTTATGAGTAATAACGCTTCATGAGTATATTAACCATTTAATCCTCACTACATACCTCTGAAAGAGATACAATTATCGAAGGGCTAAATATAGTTTTATGGGTGTCAGGTACTATTTTAAATGCTTCAGATAAACCAATTTATTTAATTCTCATATCAACTTTATGAGAAAAATGCTATTATTGTACCCATCTTACAGGTAGGAAAACTGGAGCACAGGGAAGTATCTTTTCCAAGATCCCACAGTTAGTAAGCTTAGAGTCAGGCTATCTGATTCTAGAACACACATTAATCACTATGTTGAACTTCAGAGGGGTTAACTGTCTGGCCCAAAGTCACACAGAGGTCATGGCAAGGATGGGATTCAAACAGGCTGTATTGACTCCAAAGTCTGACCCTTCTGGCCCACACACATCTAAAAGACTGTTCGGGATCTGCCATCAACTTCATCTAAACTCAGAGGCAACCACTACAAAAAACAAAAACATACCGCTTGCAACCAGTGGTCATCTCATCAGAATATCATAATTTTATAGAATCCTTTTCTGGTTTTCTTTTCCACTTATGTGTGTGTGTTTAAGACTACCTACAGGAGTAAAAGCACTTCTATGTTTGTTTGTTACTCCAGACTCAAGATGTACATTCACTGTTCATTCCACCAACATCAAAGGGCAGTGGTCACAGAACATCCGTTCACCCGGTCTACAGGATTTGATCAAGTGTCTTCAAGGCGACTGTGCTAGGTGCTGGGCTGAGAATGGTGAGCAGGGTGCAAGCAGAGTCCACCCTCATATCCCTTACAGAGAGCCCATGTGGGATCTCGCCAGGCTTTGGTGCTTTGGAGTGCGTGACCTGGGGCAGGTACCACACAGTCTCTGAGTCCTCTGAGTCCTCTGAGTCTTAATCTCTCATCTGTAAACTGGAGTTTTGTTTTTTTTTTTAATCATCATCTACATTATAAAAGTCTTATGATGCAAAAGTGTAATAAAACAAGTGAAATGCTTAACAGAATGTCAGATACAGATGGCAATTAAATGCTTTCAAAGTTACTGTTATTAATAATAGTTTAATAATAATAGAAGTCCAATATCTACTAGGCACTGGGCAAGGTTCTTCAAATGTAGCAAGAAATAAAGCCTGTTTCTCATGGTCAAGGAGCCAGCAGTCCTAGTCAGGAGAATAAGCATACACATGGACAGCTGGGCGAGGAGTCACTGGCGCTGTCACAGAAGGGTGTGTCCAGTGTTGCTGGAGCACGGAGGAGTGCAGACCGGTTCCTTGCTGGTGGGAGTATGAGTGGGGAGATGTCTATGGCAGTTCCTCAGAGGAGGGGTGTTGGAACTTGGTGTTTAGAAAGAAATTCCCGGCTGGCTCAGATGGTAAACAATCTGCCTGCAATGCAGGAGACCCAGGTTCGATCCCTGGCTCAGAAAAATCCCATAGAGAAAGGAATGGCTCCCCACTCCTATATTCTTGCCTGGAGAATTCCATGAACAGAGGAGTCTGGCGGGCTACAGTTCATGGGATCTCAAAGAGCCGGACATAACTAACACTTTTCACTTTCAAGGAGAAATGTGAGAAAGGAAATGTAAAAAGGAAACTTGAGGCAGAGGAAAAAAGACCAAGCTAAAGCTCAGTGATTGTGTTTGGATGGTTTCCAATGAGAAAATATTTTCTGGGAAATGGGGCGGGAGTGGATATTTGAAAAACCAGGAAGCAAGAGCTGGTAAGATATAAGCCTAGAAAGGTATCTAAGGCCAGATTATGGAGGATCTTAGATGTGAGGCTAAGGTGGTGAGTTTTATCACATAAAGAGGCAGGAGAAATTGATAAGAAAAAACCCCTAATATCAATAGACTGATTCATCAATAGATAAAGAGGCACAGAAATATAGATACATGGATATAGTTACAGATATGCATATGTATACAGCTATTGCTGATTGTCCCTATGTCTGCCTGTCTTCTGCCTTATTTTTCGTTTTTCAAAAATAAGTAGGATGAGAGCATGGTCTGCTTGCTCTTTGTTCACCATTGTAGCCATAGCATTTAGCACAGTAATGTGGGAGGCATTTAAAAAACTCTTGTTGAATGGATGAATGAATGGGCTATAATCATTATATTTGATATTTATGAAATGATTAAATTCACAGCAAACTATGGAAAATTCTTCAAGAGATGGTTTTTCCAATAGTCATGTATGGATGTGAGAGTTGGATTATAAAGAAAGCTGAGCGCCAAAGAATTGATGCTTTTGAACTGTGGTGTTGGAGAAGACTCTTGAGAGTCCCTTGGACTGCAAGGATATCCAACCAGTCCATCCTAAAGGAGATCAGTCCTGGATATTCATTGGAAGGACTGATTTTGAAGCTGAAACTCCAATACTTTGGCCACCTGATGCGAAGAGCTGACTCATTTGAAAAGACCCTGATGCTGGGAAAGATTGAGGGCAGGAGGAGAAGGGGACGACAGAGGATGAGATGGTTGGATGGCATCACCGATTCAATGGACACGGGTTTGGGTGGACTCCAGGAGTTGGTGATGGTAAGGGAGGCCTGGTGTGCTGCAGTCCATGGGGTCACAAAGAGTTGGACAGGACTGAGTGACTGAACTGAACATATATCATGACTATAGAGGAAAGTGGGTGGTTTCACAAAGCAGGTGACACAATCTTGGCATGGTTGATGAGTACAACTTAGCTCTGTGGAAATGGAGTATTTGAGAAACACATGTACAGAGATCAATGGTCACTGCCCACCCAGTGTATACTATGGTAGTGAAGAACATGGATTCTAGGGTCAGAGTTCAAGTGCTAGCTCTGGCATTTAAGAGCTGGGAGCCCTAAGGCATGTTCCTTAACTTTCTGGGTCTCAGTTTCCTCATCTATAAAATGGGGACAATAAAGGTACTTAAGTTATGGGATTATTGTGAAGATACAGGTACTTACTACCACAATACTGGGCAATATAATAAGCTCTAAATAAATAATTAAATATTAACAATTAGTAGTAGTATCATTGGTGAGACCTGAATGCAATCAGCAGAACAAACACTCTAGAGTCCTATTACACACAAATCAGTTCTTTCTTCAGATATTATAACTGAACAGTCTACATGAGTTTCTTTGACATAAATGTCTTTGGTACAGATGAAGACCAGACAGCTTGGGAGTCATTTCTGAAAAGATGACTAAAAGACTATAAATAAAAAGAAATGAGAGAAAAGAGAACATATTGAATGCCGGGATTCAGAAAGAATTGTTGCAAGATACTAATGAGCAGAGAGATCTGGGAGAAACCACGTCAAAGCTTTCTGAGAGAGTATGTGAACAATACCTAGGGAATGCCAAAAAGAGAGATGATAAAGGAGAGATGACAGCTCCCTGCAGGCCTGGACCAAGTGTGACACAGAATAAGCAACAAGGCCAACGGAAAGCAGTGTGTCTTGTTAAGTTCCTTTGAGAGGCTTTAAATCAGCAGTGGCTTCCTGGCAGGGTGAGGCAGGGCTCCAACCATTACAGGTTACCCAGAAGCCACCAGAGAAAAATGGAGAAGGAAAGCCTTGAAGAATGAGCGTGGTCCCTGATGTGATGTGGTTACCATAGAGACCACTCTCCACGGTAGCCAGGAAGGGCAGTGCCGGTCCTCAGAACAGTTAACAAGCTATTAGACCAAACACGAAGATGCCAGCAGGTGAGTAGAATGAAGCCGCTCTATCACAGCTGTCTGTTTGCTAAGATCAAGCATGGGAAGGAACGGCCGTAAATCAGCCCAGCCACTGCAGCCGTTGAGTCAAGCTCGGGGGAGTGCAGCAGAATTTCTAACCTGTGAGTCAAAACCCAGGGACCATGTCCCAGAGGTACATGCTCACAGGAGTGATGCCCTAGGTTCCCCAAACAGACTTGATGACCCAAACAAGTTCAAAACAAAAGAAAACAAAGTGGCAACACCAAGAACAGAAAGTAACTAAGAATGTGGGAAAGACTAGCTGAGAAAATTAAGGAAGGCAGTGAACAGAGGGAGATTTCACATTGTTTTGCCCAACATTCAGTCAGGGCAGAAGATATAGGCTGGCTTTGCAGCAAGCAGGAATATACTCTCAGTGCAGGATGGCAGGACCGGGATTTGAAAGTGAGTCTCAGAACAGGCACTTTGGAACTGCTGGGCTATGCTTCTTCAGGAAAGTGTCCAAAGGAGCTCCTGGGCAACACTCTCCCTGGTGTATGATCTCCTCTCTAAACACAGAAGACAATGCAGCAGGATGAGGAATTCGCTGTGTGGTGAGACCTGTCCTGTAAAGTGGGGCAAGGCCCCTTGGGTCCACTCTGCCTTCTATGAGGATGCCTATCTGCACAGGTGGCAGCTCAGCACCCAAGGTCCTTATGTCTTGTTCTTGATGCCCTCGAGCCCACCTCTGCTTTCCCTCATACCTGGACTATGTTTAAAACATCACACCTTCCTGTCCTGGCACATACTATTTCCTCAGCCCTAAAGGCCCTTTGGGATTCCCTGGCGGCTCAGATGCATCTGCCTGCAATGTGGGATACCCGGGTTCAATCCCTATGTCGGGAAGATCCCCTGGAGAAGGCAGTGGCACCCCACTCTAGTATTCTTGCCTGGAAAATACCATGGATGGAGGGGCCTGGTAGGCTACAGTCCATGGGGTCGCAAAGAGTCAGACACGACTGAGTGACTTCGCTTTCACAAAAGCCCTTTACACCCTTTTCTATTTCTTGTTCAGTCACTAAGTCATGTCTGACTCTGCAATCCCATGAACTGTAGCATGCCAGGTTCCTCTGTCCTCCACTATCTCCCAGAGTTTGCTCAAGAGGGCCGTTTCATTCACTCACTCACTCACTCATTTATTCACTCACTCATTCATTCAATCAAAAAGAGTTAAGTACTCACCAAGTACACGGATGCCTCTGATTCCTTCCTCATTACTTCTACATACCCTGCACTTACATCTAACAAAACACAAACACTAGGCCAGGTTTGTTTATCACTGTGTCTGCTGAGTCATTAGATTTTAGATTCCTTGAAGGCAGATTGGGTCTTGCTCACAGTCTAGTGAAGTTTCTAGAACTGAGCATGTAGCAAGTGCTCAATAAATATTTATTAAAGGATGAATAAAAGAGTAAATGAATGAATTGCTTTTCTAATTCTCTCCAGGTTGCTGTATTCTGAAGGGAATTCTCCAAGCCATCAAGTTGGCCTAGGATGAAATGTTTTTGTGCACAATACTTAATAAAAAGGGCTCTGGGTCAATTGAAAAATTTAAAGTCAATATGAAATTGATCCTCATCAGCACGTTCTTCTCCAAACATATAGACAAAAGGACATTTCTGAAACATATGTATTAGTGTTGCATTTTCTGCTCCAAAGACTCAGTGATTGTTGTCACCTTGAAGTCCAGCCCTCATTAACTTATGGGGCACCCAGCATAATCAGTGGAGAAGGCAATGGCACCCACTCCAGGACTCTTGCCTGGAAAATCCCATAGACAGAGAAGCCTGGTAGGCCACAGTCCATGGGGTCACTAAGAGTCAGATATGACTCAGCGACTTCACTTTCATTTTTCACTTTCATGCATTGGAGAAGGAAATGGCAACCCACTCCAGTGTTCTTGCCTGGAGAATCCCAGGGATGGGGGAGCCTCATGGGCTGCCATCTGTGGGGTCGCGCAGAGTCGGACATGACTGAAGCGACTTAGCAGCAGCAGCAGCATAATCAGCAACAGGCTTCTTGGCAGGATAAATCAGAGACAAGTCTAGAATTTGGGGGAATCACTAAGCTGCAAACAGCACAATTTCCTTTCATGCTCTTTTCTCTTGGAAGTCACTGAGCACCATTTAAATTAAGCTGAAGACCTTTAGGGGCTTCCCTGGTGACTCATTTGGTAAAGAACCTGCCTGCAGTGCAGGGGATCCAGGTTCAATCCCCAGGTCAGGAAGATCCCTTGGAGAAGGGAATGGCTACCCACTCCAGTATTCTAGCCTGGACAATTCTACGGACAGAGGAAAGACCTTTAGGCTGACTTTCAAAGACATTCTAAGGTAATCAGCAAACGGGTCCTCTTCAACTATTCAAGGAAAATAATACATCTCATAAATTCACATCCCATCTTTGCTCAGTATAGTAACCATATAAATGAAGATGTGCCCAGGAGGGAGAAAAAGCAGTCAGTAGAGGATTAAAACAAAACTCTTCCTCCTGGAGGAAGCACAATGCAATGACAGAGCCAGAGGTACCACATGTGACAAATGCCTGGGCACAGTATCTGGCACACAGGTGTCTCCATCACTTGAGGAGCTGGATGCAATGATCCACTTAGACTCCAGTGTTCTTGCCTGAAGAATTCCATGGACAGAGGAATCTGGCGGGCTACAGTCCATGAGACTGCAAAGAGTTGGATACGACTGAAAAATGAACACTTGTACTTTTCAGACAGAATTGGGAAAATGATTCAGGACCTCTTGGTTAAGCAGCAGAGATGCTGATATGGACTACATGCTTGTGTCAACCCAGAATTGATAATATTGAAATCCTAATTCCCAAAGTGACGGGTTTAGGAGGGGAGGCATTTGGGAGGTAATTAGGTCATGAGAAAGGAGTCCTCGTGAATGGGATGAGAGCCCTTAAAAGGAGAGACAGGACAGCTGGCTTCCTCTCTCTGCCAGGGGAGGATGCAAGGAAAGAGCTGCTACCTGCCAACCAAGAAATGGGCCCTCAGACACTGGATCTGCTGGCATATTGATCTTGGACTTCCCAGCCTGCAGAACTGGGAGGAAGAAATATTTGTTGTTTAAGCCACCTGATCTATGGTGTTTTTGTAACATCGGCTTGAACTAAGATGAAGCTAACGTCACAGCTTCCCACGTTGACTCTCGTCTCCTTTGATTCTGTAGGATGGTGCAGTATCACAGCCTGAGTGCCCCCTTACCAGAATCATCTGGTGAGCACTGATAATGTCTTATATCGTTTCATTCAGGACACCTCACCTCTCCTCTAGCCTAGATGCAGGATGGAAATGTAGTGGGCCATGCTTTTCTGGATGCCAAGCTGTGCATGCAGAGAAAAAACAGGGGAGACTTCCCAGCATGAATATCCCCAAATTTCAGAGAAGGGTCACAGCCGCAGAGACTCCACCAGACTTGGGCTCCAGATTGTCCTGGTAATGGTTCTGTGAAAGTAGGGATGTTGGTAGGGAACATGGGCTGGAGAGGATTATGAAAAGCTTCAGTGAGGAAGGGGCTTTATCTCAAAGTGTATCTGTGAACTTGGTGGGAGGTGCCAGGCTTTAGCTTCCATGGTATTAATCTACCCCAAGTTTCTGTGAACCAGGCTGGACCCTCTCTCTTCTGTTTCCCCACATATGGAAAACATCACAGCTAATAAAAGGTGCTGATCAATACTGTCAATGACACTGTACCATAATTCCATCCTTATCTTGTTTTCTAGTTATTCAAAGGAGTGTGTTTATTGGTCCAACTGTTAAAGCACCTCTTATTTTGACCCTAAGCCCTACCTGGCATATGTGTGTGTGGGTATGTGTATATATATATATATATATATATATAATATTTATTGTATATATTTCAAAATATGGCCACAGTAACTGTTACAGCAATGCTGTTTAAAAAAAAGAGATAGTATTATTTCCATTCTAAAAATGAGGTTTTAGAGAGATGCATGCCAAAAGCCACACAGCTAGGAAGCAAGAGAGCCAGGACTTGAACCCACTGTCCTAATCCTAAATTTTTAAATCAGTGCGGTTTTCCCATTTTGAATATAAGTTAGAGTTGAGGTTTATGCTCTCTAGCTCAGTTGTGGTCCCCCTAGTTTGTAGAACTGCTGATCTTCATGATGTCTTCTGGCTCTCTGGACTTGACACAGTGCTAGGAGTTGGCTTGCACATGCTCTCAGCCTTTTCCCTCCAGAGACACTTGAGATAATTCTCCCGTACATGAGTCAGTCCTGATGCAAAGCCATTCCTCTTTTCAGTTTAATTTTCTAATGATTTACTTTGTAATGTTCATAAAAGTGATGCACACTCGATTTAGAAGAAAAAAATATAAAGAGTGAAACAAGTCTTCCTTATCCCATGACACAGGGAAACTCACTCCCAATATCTTAATGCTTTGTCTTCAGCCTTTTTCGGGGTCAACATCTACACATCTAGAGATACGCTTGCAACAATTTGGAATAATGTAGTACATAAAGTCCTGAAGCTTACCTTCATGTCCACATGCCATTAAGAACAATAAAAAATTCTTTCAGTTCAGTTCAGTCGCTCAGTCATGTCCGACTCTTTGCGACCCCATGAATTGCAGCACGCCAGGCCCCCTCGTCCATCACCAACTCCTGGAGTTCACTCAAACTCACGTCCATCAAGTCAGTGATGCCATCTAGGCATCTCATGCTCTGTCCTCTTTTCCTCCTGCCCCCAATCCCTCCCAGCATCAGAGTCTTTTCCAATGAGTCAACTCTTCGCATGAGGTGGCCAAAGTACTGGAGTTTCAGCTTTAGCATCATTCCTTCCAAAGAACACCCAGGGCTGATCTCCTTCAGAATGGACTGGTTGGACCTTCTTGCAGTCCAAGGGACTCTCAAGAGTCTTCTCCAACACCACAGTTCAAAAGCATAAATTCTTTAGAATATATTTAATGACTACATTATTTATATGTGAAAACTTCGGTGAACAATTTTCCTCCTTTTTGGAACTTTTGGTTGTTTGCTCTCTATCAAAACTACAAGTAACTCGAAATAAAATTGTTTACTCACGTCCCTTTGTAATTTCTGTTTTTAGGATAGACTATTAGAGGAGGAACTCAAGCCAAAAGCTAGGAGTCATTTTAGGCTCTTCTAGGCCATTGATATTAATTACATTCTCAGCAATGCATTTCCATTCTACAATGGAAGATCATTTTTCCTGGAAGCTTCCCTCAAAGTGGTAATAAAGGGTAATCTTTTAGGTGACCCTGCACTTGTTTGCGGAGAAGGCAATGGCATCCCACTCCAGTACTCTTGCCTGGAAAATCCCATGTCCCGAGGAGCCTGGAGGGCTACAGTCCATGGGGTGGCTAAGAGTCAGACATGACTGAGCAACTTCACTTTTACTTTTCACTTTCATGCATTGGAGAAGGAAATGGCAACCCACTCCAGTGTTCTTGCCTGGAGAATCCCAGGGACGGGGGAGCCTGGTGGGCTGCTGTCTATGGGGTCACATAGATTTGGACATGACTGATTTGGACATGACTACTTAGCAGCTGCAGCAGCAGCATTTGCTTGAGTAGGAACCGAGTTTAAGGGATAGCAACACAAAACTCTGCTTATCTAGGCTGGGAAGTCTTGTGGTTAACACAGCTAGCATTACTTATCTTAACTAATCCACAGGGAGTGTCTGATTTACTTAGTGATCTCCAAATCAAAAAGCCTCAGCTGGTTCTGTGTATACAGCCACGAATCTGCCTCTGACCAGCATGCTTCACAGGAAGGCATGGGTGATCATGTATCCAACCTAGTATTCAGCATATTGTAAAACTTACCTGCATGTGGTTTTATGTGTGTTTATGGAATGAATGAAACCATACAAGAGCTTTATGATTCCAAGTGGCTGACATGTAAACAAGGTGCACTCTGCCAAGTGAAGTGACTCATCATCTGGCCTCTGACCCCTACGAAACATAAGTGCTTCACCCCCAGAAGAAGCCCATTCAGCTACTCACGGCACTTGTACAATGCCTGCCCACAAGAAAGCCTGATGCTGGGGACTGCCCTTCAGGACAAAGGCTGTTGTGCAGAGGAAAGTGATATTTCCCAACACAGTCGTTTCTCCTCTCCTGACCCAGAAGAAGCCCATTCAGCTACTCACGGCACTTGTACAATGCCTGCCCACAAGAAAGCCTGATGCTGGGGACTGCCCTTCAGGACAAAGGCTGTTGTGCAGAGGAAAGTGATATTTCCCAACACAGTCGTTTCTCCTCTCCTGCTGGTGCTAATTACAATTTGCTGAATGTAAACTGGGGAAACATCTCGCCCACCCAAAGGAGTTCCAGAGATGGGCCTGTGGTCTTCACAGTAACCTGGGAGCAGAAATCTCTCCCTCCTAAGTCTTGTATCCTTTTTTCCTCCCACCACAACACAGACAGGTAAACACAGAGAGGCGACAAAGTGAGTTTGGACTTGCGAATCATCCCAGCCTCGGGGTCTTTCTCTTGGTCCTGGCTGTGATGTGAAGCTGGGGTATGAAGTAGAGGCTTGAGGAAGACACTACCTGGCTGGCAGGGGTGCTACATGTGTGGGGTGCTACTGGGGCAGTCTGGCAACACACTTATACAATTAATTATACTGAAACAAGAAACTCAAACTTCTTTGAAGGGCCTCTGCCCATGGGACCACCATATTGCCATTTTGCCACACAATCAATGTAAACAAGGTGCACTCTGCCAAGTGAAGTGACTCATCATCTGGCCTCTGACCCCTACGAAACATAAGTGCTTCACCACCAGAAGAAGCCCATTCAGCTACTCAGGACACTTGTACACTGCCTGCCCACAAGAAAGCCTGATGCTGGGGACCGCCTTCAGGACAAAGGCTGTTGTGCAGAGGAAAGTGGTATTTCCCAACACAGTCGTTTCTCCTCTCCTGCTGATGCTAATTACAGTTTGCTGAATGTAAACTGGGGAAACATCTCGCCCACCCAAAGGGGTTCCAGAGATGGGCCTGTGGTCTTCACAGTAACCTGGTAGCAGAAATCTCTCCCTCCTAAGTCTTGTATCCTTTTTTCCTCCCACCACAACACAGACAGGTAAACAGAGAGGCGACAAAGTGAGTTTGGACTTGCGAATCATCCCAGCCTCAGGGTCTTTCTCTTGGTCCTGGCTGTGATGTGAAGCTGGGGTATGAAGCAGAGGCGTGAGGAAGACACTACCTGGCTGGCAGGGGTGCTACATGTGTGGGGTGCTACTGGGGCAGTCTGGCAACACACTTATACCATTAATAATACTGAAACAAGAAACTCAAACTTCTTTGAAGGGCCTCTGCCCATGGGACCACCATATTGCCATTTTGCCACACAATCATTCCTTTTTTCTGCTTTAGCATCACTTGTTGAATTTTCAACCTCTATTAAAATCCTTCTCCTTCTTTCAGGACATTATCAAGGGTTACCACCTCAAGGCAGCCCTCCCTGGTTGTATACTATTCATAGCCATATGAACACGCTTACCTTTCCTCAATGTTATCATAACACATTGTTTGGGCCTCTTTTATGCTATTTTTGGGGTCTGTGCATCTATTGTCAAATCTGGAAAACAAGGCGGATGGGTCTGTAAGGTCTTTTCAAGCTTTTCTTTTCAAAATTGTATTTTTTGTATTCTTAGGAATAATAATCAAATGCTTAAAAAAACCCCAACAGTATAGTCTAGTGGTAGGAGTGCACTTTGGCACTGTGGCTTCCCTGATAGCTCAGCTGGTAAAGAATCCTCCTGCAGTGTGGGAGACACTGGTTCGAGTCCTGGGTCAGGAAGATCCACAGAGAAGGGACAGGCTAGCCACTCCAGCATTCCTGGGCTTCCCTGGTGGCTCTCTTGGTAAAGAATCCACCCGCAAGGCCGGAGACCTGGGTTTGATCCCTGAGTTGGGAAGATTCCCTGGAGAAGGGAAAGGCTACCCACTCCAGTATTCTGGCCTGGAGAATTATATGGATTGTATAGTCCATGGGGTTACAAAGAGTCAGACACGACTGAGTGACTTTCACTTCAGCACTATAAGAACTGAACTGGAGCATCAGCTGAGTTGTTTCTAGCTGAATGGCCTGAACAAGACTTATCATGCCTTTGGGTCTCAGTTCTCCCTTCTGTAAAATGGCAATAATGCTGATGTGATATCACAAGACTGCAGAATAGAGTAAATCGGGCTGTGCATGTGAAAGTGTTTTGTAAATAAATAGTGAAATATAGTGTTGATAGTTATTTCAAGAAAAAGCCCTGAGTGATTCTCTCCCTAAAGAAACTATACCACTGCTGGATTAAACATCTTAAAACCTAACACCTCTGATTCTCAGAATCATGCCCAGTAACCCACACTGTCTCTCTGTCTGAGGAACAAAGATTCTTCAATAAAAACCCACAAGAACCTTAACAGTCACAGTCTGAACAGCTCTGGGTATCCTCTTTAGATCCTACTTTGTGTTATGCATTTGCCAGGTTTTTGCCACATAAACAGAGTAAAGAATTAGAGAGGTTAATTAATTTAGGATCAAGTCCTAGATTTGCAAGTGAATATCTGTGTGATCCTGTGAAAACTCTTTTACTTTTTGAATCTTCGTTTCCTTGTCTATAAATCAGTTCTGATAGCACTTACTATAAGGAACTGTTGCGAAAATGACCACGTGACAACTCTGTTAAAGCACACAGACAGGACACCCAGCACACAGCAGGCATTCAACAAAGACCAGTCCCTTTCTCCTTTTCTCTCCCTTTGAGCACCAAGATTCTAGAATTCCACAATATGAAATATTCATCCACACAGATGTGGGGTAGACAATGGGTGGTCTCTAGGGGAGTGATGTCTAAGAAAGATTTTACCAGAAACTCCATTTCAGTATCACCATTGGGCCCCTGCTTGAGCCTGTCACCCACTGGGCACATCACCACAGTGAGCATTTTTTTTTTTTTTTAACAAAAAAGAAAGATTATTCTCAATGATGCATGTGATAAATACGCTGGCTTTAAACCTTTTAGAAATATTAAAGGTTTCACAGCTCAATATTTGACAGACTTGATTAATTCCTTCCACACAGATATATTCAGGAGGATAGCTGTAGTTGGATTTTAAAGCTCCAAGAGTGTTTTCTGATAAAGGTAAAGTCAGAGAGGTTCGTGTGCTACATGGAATAGACAAAGACGATGAAGACCCAGAATTCAGAGGAGGATGGAGAGTTGGAAGCTGGGGTCCATCCAGGGAATCTTGCTTTAAAAATTTTCTCCTTAGGAGTTTTCCAATGAAAAGCACACATCCTGCCTGACCAAAGGCCATTTGTCTGAGAGTTTTCTTCTCTGTTGGGTTCCAAAATGAATGATGTGGGAGGGGGTAGGGGCAGGGCAGACCAAGGGCAGGACAAACTTCAGAGGTGAATATAATGGAATTGACCATTGCCCCCTGTCAAAGCCCTGGACCATTCAACAGCCTCTGGCTCACTCTTTCACCAAGGCTGTTTCTTGCACCGACCTCCCCAATTCCCAAATGCACTCTGAGCGCCTCAAAAGAACAAGAAATATTTTTGGATATTTTTCCCCTCAACAACTACCTTAGTTTTGTATATAATCAGTGTCTAATAAACATTTGTTAAATGGACAGAGTTGGTGTTTAAGAAATCCTTGAGAAAATGATCTAAAATTTTTTTTAGATCATAAAAATCTAAAAAAAATCCTTGAGAAAATGCTGGCAAAAGCCACTACTTAAGAATGATACTTTAAAAAATTACTATGAGATTCCATGTCATTCTGATTTCCATCATACAAAAGAAGATTGAGTTTAGAAACCAAACCATGGAGGTTTCCAAATAAAGCCTCAATAGACAGATACTGATAGAGTACTATAACCATGCTAGGTGAGCTGGACACATGTCCCAGCTCAACCACACGGCCTGGGGTAAAAGAGACTTGTCATCATCCTGGGAGGTGCTTTGATTGAAGAATATATGGGAAAACAGAGGGGACAAAGGAAGCTGTATCAGACACAGCATCTTTGTTCATGGGAGATGTTTAAAAAAGCTTCGAGAATGAGTGATGCACTCTTAAGCTGAAGTTTGAAGGACATCACAACAGGGGAAAGCATACTTCTCCGTGTATCATGTACATCGTTTTGATCTGTGAACTTCCGATTAAACTCCAAATGGAACACTTGCTCTGCTAATCAACCTTCCCCACAAAATTTCAAAGCGTCAGCCCACCCTGCCCCTAGGTTTTCTTTGACACTCAAGTCAGTCTTCAACCCCGACCCCTATTTTATTTTTATGGAAGCATTTTCCCAACACGAAATACCAACATATTTGCCACAAGATATTATGGGGGGCAAAGGTGTAATTCAATTATGTGACTTAATCAATTCAAATGGCTGATGTACAAGGATCTCAGGATGCCATCCAGCTTTCAACTCAAGGCGAATAATTGTTCCATAATTTCTTAATTCTCCCGCAAGACAGTTTAAATTAAAGGATGTCAATTTGCAAAGCCAGACTGCATTGTATTCTTAAATTGGGCCTGAAATAGCCACAAGATGAAGGGTAATAAGGCAGAGAGCAGAGCCCAGGGTGCCTGGTGCTGTGCAAAATTGTTTAATACGGTCAGACCCTTTAATCTTCATATCTACTGATGCAGAAAGCAGCATATTTCTGTCACTTATGATAAGAAACATTACTTTTTAAATTCCTTGGTGAGGCCCGCAGATCTTCTAGACAGCCAAGATAGCAGGAATCTCTATTTCTGTGTGTGTGAACATTTCTTTTTTTCCTTTAAATTGGTTTTATTCTAATCCATTTAGTCTCCAGTCTGAGTCAGAGACAAGTAACCCTGAATGGAACCACACAGGAGAACAAAGGCTTTTGCCTTCCAGTCCTCAGATTGGACTGGCTACCGGCTCCTTGAATAAGTCAGTGATTCAACAAATAATGGACCTGAGGGCATTCACTATAGGACAGTCAGTCAGTTCCAGAAAGGGAGAAAATGGGAACAACATCTAAGAGAAACAAAATCCTGCTCCAAAATGAAGGGTGCAATGCGGGGAGGGGATACTTTAAACTATTTTCCTGAAAGAGTCAAGTATTTCACTCACGCGTGTCCTAGGAAAAGGCTGGGCCAATGTGTCCAGGCTGGGTCGGGGTGCTGCTAGGGAAATGTAGACCCCAGAATCTGGATGGAAGAAATTGGATGCTGTTTTCCCAAGATTGCCAGAGCCACGAATCAGGAATCGTCATGAAGAGAAGCCAAGGACAGCGCTGTAATGAAAGAAGTATATGTCAGTTTGGAAAGCAAACCAATGAGGAGGAAGGAGGGCAGAGTTTGGAGTTAATGGTCACAACGGCATTTAAAGTACGTGGCTCAGAATGAAGCATCATCTAAGGTGCATGTGGTACACGTAGGTGGGCCGGGGGCACAGGGATCCATAGGAATTGTGCTGGGCTAAACAAAAGGGTACTTGTCAGTGTCTCTGTGCCTCGTGTTGTGTCAGACACGACACAAGTGGTCTTGTTGTTGTGTTGTGTTCAGTTGCTCAGTTTTGTCGAACTCTTGTGGCCCCATGGACTATAGCCCTCCAGGCTCCTCTGTCCCTGGGATTTTCCAGGCAAGAATACTGGAGTGGGTTGCCATTTCCTTCTCCCGGGCATCTTCCAACCCAGGGATCAACCCCACATCTCCTGCACTGGCAGGTGGATTCTTTACTGCTGAGCCACCTGGGAAGCCCCCAGATAATGTCGTGGGTACATGGGTACAAACAAAGCATAATGCATTCATCAATCTGTATTCTAAAAATTTGGCCTAGGTTATATGCAGGCTAAAATTCAATAGGTACAAATTCTACATTTCTCACTTGTATGAATCTATCTCTAGGATATTTGCCTAGAATATTAGGAATTTATCTCTAGGATAAATGCCTAGAAGTAGAATTATTGGGTAAAAAAAGATGCTTATAAATTTTGATAGACATTGTCGAATTACCATCTACAATAACTATGCAGTTTTACACTCTCTTGAGCAATGTATGAAATCACAAGTTTCTCGTGTCCTCCCGAACAAAGCTGGTCACACTATTTTGGGGGAGAGACAGAAGATATAAGGCATAATAATTACAACAATAGGAATTCCCTGGTGACTCATACAGTAAAGAATTCGTCTGCAGTGCAGGAGACTCAGGTTCTATCCCTGGGTTGGGAAGATCTCCTGGAGAAGGGAATGACTACCCACTCCAGTATAAGAGACAGAAGATATAAGGCATAATAATTACAACAATAGGAATTCCCTGGTGACTCATACAGTAAAGAATTCGTCTGCAGTGCAGGAGACTCAGGTTCTATCCCTGGGTTGGGAAGATCTCCTGGAGAAGGGAATGACTACCCACTCCAGTATTCTTGCCTGGAGAATTCCATGGACAGAGGAGCCTGACAGGCTATAGTCCATGAGGTTGCAAAGAGTTGGACAAGACTGAGCTACTAACACTTATTCACTTTCAAGACAATGATAAGCTACTTTTAATGAACAATTGTAGCATTTTAAGCCCAGTTTTAGTCTTTATATGGAATAATCTATTTATTTGTAGTAGTAACCCACAGACATAGGAACCATTACTATTGTCATTCAATAGATAAGGAAACAAACTTAGGGAGCCTAAGAATCTTGTTCTTGACCACAGCTATGAAGGGTGGGACTGGGGTTCTAGCCCTGGTATCTGGCATTTCTTCAATGCCAAAAATATTAGCTTTTATTCTAGGAGGTGGGGTGTTATCTATGGTACTTATTGAACAGGTACACACAGATAGGAAGCCAGAGGGAGGGTGTGTGTCTAGGGAACCAGGGAGACCAATTCTTTCCATCTCAATAGAAGTATACACAGGCTATTAAGTGGGAAAATACTGGGCTATAGTGGTTGATAAGCAAAACTCTAAGAACAACATCATACATTTTTCTTACTTTTTCCCGCTGCTTTTTTCACTAGAAAAATTATTCTTTCAACATTCGTGATACGTAGAAAGGTCAGAGCTACAAAAATGAAAGGATGGTGTGGTCGAAGAAGCATGGTGCTGAAAGTAACACAGACCTGGGTTCAAGTTCAAGTTCTACTACTTTTTAGATAGATGATGGTAAAGCAAATTATTATATAACTTGCTTCTCTGAACTTCATTTTCTTCAAATGAAAACACTGAGTCTACAATCCCAGGAAAATGTGTATGATGACTAAATAATGAAACAATGCCAAACAATTGATAAATATCATTAGTTATAAGCAATTTCTAGCTACTTGTTTAATTTTATTCTTCCTGTTTCTCTTTAAGATCTGCTCTTATCAAATTGGTTTATTCACTTTTCTCAAGCATGATGGAATTTTCCAGTCTGCTTGCATTTCTGCATTCTGTTACTGAAATACATTCTTGTCCTCAAGTCCTATCTATGAGAATTCTACCATGAAGCCATTCAGGAGTGTATCAAATGCTACCAACTCAACAGTGTCTCCTGAATAATAACCCCTGCAATATACTACCCCTAAGGAGTTCAGCAATATGTGAACCATGAACTTCCAGATGTTCAAGCTGGTTTTAGAAAAGGCAGAGGAACCAGAGATCAAATTGCCAACATCCACTGGATCATCGAAAAAGCAAGAGTTCCAGAAAAACATCTATTTCTGCTTTATTGACTATGCCAAAGCCTTTGACTGTGTGGATCACAATAAACTGTGGAAAATTCTGAAAGAGATGGGAATACCAGACCACCTGACCTGCAAATCACTGCAGATGGTGATTGCAGCCATGAAATTAAAAGACACTTACTCCTTGGAAGAAAAGTTATGATCAACCTAGATAGCATATTGAAAAGCAGAGACATTACTTTGCCAACAAAGGTCTGTCTAGTCAAGGCTATGGTTTTTCCTGTGGTCATGTATGGATGTGAGAATTGAACTGTGAAGAAAGCTGAGTGCTGAAGAATTGATGCTTTTGAACTGTGGTGTTGGAGAAGACTCCTGAGAGTCCCTTGGACTGCAAGGAGATCCAACCAGTCCATTCTGAAGGAGATCAGCCCTGGGTGTTCTTTGAAGGTAATGATGCTAAAGCTGAAGCTTCAGTACTTTGGCCACCTCATGCGGAGAGCTGACTCATTGGAAAAGACTCTGATGCTGGGAGGGATTGGGGGCAGGAGGAGAAGGGGACAACCAAGGATGAGATGGCTGGATGGCATCACTGACACGATGGACGTGAGTTTGAGTGAACTCTGGGAGTTGGTGATGGACAGGGGGGCCTAGTGTGCTGCGATTCATGCGGTCACAAAGAGTCAGACACGACTGAGCATCTGAACTGAACTGAACTGAAGGAGTTTAATTTCTAAGTACTATCGAATTCCTGTTTACTGAGCTCCATGACTTTTAGGAAATTAGTCAACATAATACCAGTTTAAAAATGCTATGCTATGTATCAGGCACTGTTCTAAACACTTTGTATATCTCACTTAATCCTCTCCACAGGTGATAGGTACTGTTATTATTTCCCCTTAGTCCTGAACGACAATCACTATTAAGTGTCTTATCAGCACAGCTGGACTGAAGGCTCTAAAGGACAAAGAGTCCATGAGCATAAAACTCGTAGACTTTAGAGTCAAAGAATATCAGCGCCAGTCTAGGTACTGATCCTACCAGCTGTGTGATGTTTAGCAAATTACCAAATCTCTCCAGGCACTGATTTGGATTTGTAAGGGGATGCTGATAATATCGGAGAAGGCAATAGCAAGCCACTCCAGTACTCTTGCCTAGAAAATCCCATGGATGGAGGAGCCTGGTAGGCTGCAGTCCTTGGGGTCGCTAGAAGTTGGATGCGACTGAGCGACTTCACTTTCACTTTTCGCTTTCACACAATGGAGAAGGAAATGGCAACCCACTCCAGTGTTCTTGCCTGGAGAATCCCAGGGACAGGGGAGCCTGTTGGGCTCCTGTCTATGGGGTCGCACAGAGTCGGACACGACTGAAGCGACTTAGCAGCAGCAGCAGCAGCTGATAATATCAACTTCAAAGAGTCATTATGAGGTTTGAGTTTGCAGATGCAAGAATTTCAAACACTGTGTGGCATGTGCTGAGCACTTAAATACCGGCTCCTATTATCACTATTTAAATAGCATGTAGATAGTTTCCAACAAAAGGTTCCTGTCCATCACACCTTCGAATTCAGTCGCTATTCCCTCTGCCTGTGCGGTCTTTCCCCACCCTCACCACCATTGCACTGCCAACCTGAAGAACTCAAGGCCCAGGTCTCTGGGATCTTGCTCTAGCACCTCCTGCTCTGTAAAGCCTTCTTTAATGGTCCCTTCTGCAGAGAGAGCGCGCTCCCTCCATGACCATATTCCGGCTCATCTGCACCACTCACCATTCTGTGGCACAATTCCTTGTTATCAGTACTGTTCAGAACTATGAGCCCCCAGAAGATGGAGACGATGCCTTAGTTATTTTTAATCCCTAATACTTAGCACACTACCTGCATAACTAACTGCTCTCTAAGTGTCTATTAAATGAAGAAGTAGATTTTTAAACTATTTAAAATTATTTACAAAACACAAATATACTCACATAGAAAACAAACTTGTGGTTACCGAAGGGGAAGGAGGGTACAAATTAGGAGTTTGGGATTAAAATACATATACTAGTATACATAAACGACATGACCAACCTACTGTATAGCAGAGGCAACTATACTCAGTACTTTGTAATAACATATAATGGAATAGAATCTAAAAAAGAACATATATGTATGACTGAATCGCTTTGCTGTATACTTGAAACTAACACAACATTGTAAATCAACTATATCTCAATAAAAATTTAAAAAAGTTAATTCAAAAAAGTTAAAAAATATTTTAAGACGAACAAACAAACCTGAACGATAAGCAAGGAAAAGTTACCAATTCTTAACTCACTACCATATAATGAGTGAAAAGCCACTCAATCTCCCTATCAAAGCATAGAACAGAAACTGCTAAAATTAAATGTTTTATAAAAATAGATGAGAAAATTCTGTAAGGGACCCATTGCATCCCTATCTGCCACATCTTTGCTCACCACACTACCAAGCTATTGATGTTTTAGTGACAGACACGGCAAAATGACAGATTCACCAGCAATTTATAAACTCAAGACATTAACAGACACACTGGCTGCTCAGACATAAGCAGAGCATTACGGAAGGAAAATAATAATTAACTCATAAGGAAAGGGGCAAGTAAACATTCTATTAAAAGGGGGGAAAAAAATCCCAAATGAATATAATCTCTTTCCATTACATTATGAGCATTAAAATTAATGGTGTTGGTTTTTCTGTGGTTTGGATCGTCATTGTATTTAACAAGCTGAAGTTAACTTCACAGTGAAAAAAAAAATAAATTAAATGTGCTGGTGTCTCAGGAAACTTCATTTTCTGAGTGAATAGCCAAGTTGATGCACATCACCAGAATGGCTGACAATCAGTTTTCCATACTGGTGTGTTCTAAATGGGAAAGGAAACCAACTCTTCATTTAAATTATATTGCAAATCACTTCTTGCCTGCTGAATGGCAGTCAGCTGCAGTAGGTGGCTTTCACGTAGGGCCCCAAATACAACACTGGCTGATTAATGCTAATTTCAAATGTTTTCTTTGGGAGTGGGAGAGAGGTGGATGCTATCTTAGTGCATGTGATGCTGAGGAAATTTTATGGTGAGTGACTGACTCAAAAGCCAACAGCATATTTGCCATCAGATAAAAATGCACATTCACAAACATACCAAGACAAGTCAATTATTCCCTGATTCACTATTCCCTGGGTCCCTTTGTGCAAAGAAAACTATTTATACTCCCCATCAGATGGATACACAGAATCATGGTAAACAAGCCCCCAATTCCACTATTCTATATTATATTTCCCAGGGCACCTTCCGTTGTGGAAGCCATTAGTTTTGGTCTTTTTGTTCCTGATTTATCAAAACAGACATTTTGCTAGCGAGCTCAGTTTTACTCCCAAATGCAAAATAGTTAGGAGACACAATTTTCAGCCAACTGAAAGAAAAAAGCAAAACATGCTTTGTAATCTTTTGGTTAAGGTAACTGGAAATTGCTACTTCTCTACCTTGATGACTGGTATGTCAATAAATACGAAAGTCAGTGCTCAGAAGCTTGCAATTCTCTTCCCCTTCCCCAGTTAACAGTTCAGAGAAACAAACCAACCCATCATGTCCTCTGAATTTCTCCCAATAAAATGCACTGGAGTCAGATCATTCAAAATTAAGCAAACTGGTCAGAACCAACATCTGAAAAAAAAAATTAGCATGAGCCATCATATTCCACTTGTCAAATCAACAATACTCTTTTAAAAAATAATACACAGTGTGGGCGAGGGTTCTGGGGACAGATTCTCGGCACTGGGAGCAACCCTGCTCCCAGGTCACACACAGCATAGCCCAGCACACTGCTGTCATTGACTATCAGGAACTGATCAGGACACGTGGTGCAAGAGATGGTAGCAATTTTTTTGCTCAGATGGTCCTGAGATATGCTGGGACCCGGGACCCTTTGATGCAGTGCTGTAATGCTTGCACGTGTGCAAACCTCTCAAGCAACAAAACACAAAGAAAACTATATGGAGCTAAAAATAACTGTGTGCATGCGCAGCTGGGGCAAATTATGGACAAAAGCTATAGAACGACCAAAAAACCCCAACTGCCACTTCTGAAAAGTCAGGAACAAAAACTGTGTATCAGGTGCAAAGGCAGAGTAAGGAGCATGCCCTCTGCACTCACCACCACCAGTGAAAAAGTGAACATGTTATTTGCTCAGTCATAAGTGACTCTTTGTGCCATGGACTATAGCCAACCAGGCTCCTCTGTCCATGGAATTCTCTAGGCAAGAATACTGCAGTGGGTAGCCAGTTCCTTCTCCAGGGGATCTTCTCCACCCAGAGATCGAACCTGGGTTTCCCACATTGCAGGCAGATTCTTTCATGTCTGAGCCACCAGGGAAGGCATGCTGCTGCTGCTGCTGCTGCTGCTAAGTCACCTCAGTCGTGTCCGACTCTGTGTGACCCCATAGACGGCAGCCCACCAGGCTCTGGTGTCCCGGGGATTCTCCAGGCAAGAACACCGGAGTGGGTTGCCATTTCCTTCTCCAATGCATGAAAGTGAAAAGTGAAAGTGAAGTGGCTCAGTCATGTCCAACTCTCTGCGACCCCATGGACTGCAGCCCACCAGGCTCCTCTGTCCATGGGATTTTCCAGGCAAGAGTATGGAGTGGGGTGCCATAGGGAAGCCCTAGAGGTGGGCAAAACACCTGAGTCACCCCTCGGGTCCAATCCCTGGACACACTCCTACCCTTACCCCATGTAAAGAAGAAGCTCGCCACCCCCTTGTCAGGGGGCGAGTGAGCAAGGAACCTGTCCTTTGTTCTTACTTCCCCCCTGCTGCAGCAGGGGACCCAGTAAAGCCTTGCCTGAATTTCTAGTATGGCTTCTAGTTTCTGTGGATTTGGGAAAGTCAAGAGTCCTGGTCGGTATCAGCCTGGCATGGAAGCTTAGCTCTTGTACTTGCAAATATATTATTCTAGGTAAATTCCCCTTTTTAAATGAGCCTGAGTTTCCCACTTGCAGGGCTGTTGTGAGGATTGAGGTAAACACTGCCGTGCAGGGCCTATCATAAAGTAGGGGCTCCACCCATGAGAGCTATTATTACAATAGCCTTTACAAAGAGTCTGTTTCTTCATTTATGAGTGTTTCTCACCATACTACCGGGATCATCATCAAGTACTTGAGATATCAGGATCCACACCACTAATGGACTAATTTATAGATGTGTAAATAGCCAGTGTGCCCCAAAACCACATTTTCTGTTGTGTGTAAGTCAATGTATTTCAATAGCTGAAAGCTAATTTCCACATGGGTCTTTGACCTTTAAAATTACTGAATGCCTTGCTCTCAAGTGACAGGATCTTTTCTGTACCTGACACTGATTTGCAAAATTAGATGTCCGGAAGGCTAAAACATAATTTTTTTATGAACAAGACAACAGTGTAACAAGCTTGGGACTATCTCATTAAAACCTGACTATAGCAAAGTCTTCATGACCATTAAAGGACCAGGCTTGTGCGGTGGCAGGATCTTTGGGCAGGGGAGTCACAGACAGGCTTCCGTGAGAAGGTTCTAAAGCCCCTGTGAGTGCATGAGGCATTCTACGTATTGAGTGAAGCAGTGGTTCCCAAACTGCATATTAAGAGTCACCTCGGGAACTTCACAAATTACTGACCATGAGGCTCCACCTGACCTACTGAATCACAGCCTCTAAAGGTGGGGCCTGCACATTAGGAAAATTTGGCAAGTGTTCCAGGTTATTGCAATGCGGAGCCCAGGTTTCAAAAATTCACTGGAGTAAAGAGAAATCTTCTGATTGGCTGATGGTCTCTAAAACTGGTGCTCTTTCTTTACGTAAGAAGGTTGAAAATTGCGGAAGCAACAAGAGGACAAAGAATACAGGAAAGAAGAGAGATGGAGAACAGAAGAATGGCTAACTTTCCCGGGTGGGTAGGCGGTAACTGGAGCAGCATGTGGGGTTGCCCTGAGGATGGGGGAGATGAGAGCTGGAGCAGCTCTGCAGCCTGGGGGAGGAGAGGCTGGACAGAGACATGGACATACACGCCATCTCTCCAGCTCAGTATACCACTCTTGGGAACAGGTGGGAGAACCAGCAAGGGGGGAAGGGGGAAGGGGCATGTGGATAAATTGAGGGAAGAGAGTGACTTCTGCTGCCAAGTCTACAGCCCCAGCTTTTCACCTCTGACCGCCCCAACCTCTTTCATACTTTTTCATGCTCTGATCCTTCCACTTGAGATCACATTTCTCCTCCCCCACGCAAACGCCATTGGATATCACCTCCTGCATGACGTGGTTCCTGATTTCCTCCAGCACAGTTAACTGTTCATTTACTCAGTCCCAAGTATTTCTTCCAGAAGAGTTCCTCTCAGACACAACTCTTCACATTACATTAACATTAGTCTGTGGTTTACGCAGATACCCTTATTGCTCAATTCTGGGTGTTTCTGTTTCATCCTTGGTCTCTGCCACAGGTCCCAGTACAAATTCAGTAATTTTTTTTAAAGAGACTGCAGCACAGTGGTAGACTTACACTGCATCCTTTTCATAGCTAGCCCATTCTATGGGATTCTAGAGCAACTGTCAATCTCAATGGCATTGACCCAGGCAGAGTAACTAAAGAGACCTTCCACAAGAAATGCTATACAGAGGTTTTCTGTTCCAAGACCCATAACGATTTTACCTGAGACTGCCAAAATTTTCTTGCATGCAGCATATATACCACTCTTTTTGGCAGGGGTAAATATTGCTAAATGTTCACACATTTAGAAAGAGTTTGAAATTGACAGATAAAGAGAGAAGATGAACCCTGAGGAAGACATTTTAGTACCTGGATACAACCAGACCTGATATCTCTATATCATCACTCAAAACTTCCCAGTTATATGTGCCAATATATTCATCATTGTGTTGGTATTACAGTTGGATTTCTATCACTTATAGTGAAAGATATCTGTACCAACTCAATCATACCATGATAATGATACCAATGACAAAGCCTCCAGTCCGAAAAAAATTACACTTGATTCTTCTGTTTAAGAAATCAGCACAGAATAAATTCATTTTAAAACAAAGAAGTTCAAACTGTTTGACAGGGTCCAAGGTGTGTATGGAAGAATCTACGGAAATAAATTTTGCAGAAATCAGAAAGCAAATGCCAGGGGCTTGGCCTACTCCTTACTTCTTTAAAGCAACTCTCTTTATTCTGTTTTATATACTGAGATTCTATAATTCTTTTTTTTAGAAAGGTCCCATTGCTTTAAGAAAGTGTAAAAACTAAGCCATTAAAATATATACTCAAAAACAGTGTAATATTTTCAATGAATTTTTTTTCACACATAAAAGATTACTTCTCAGCTGCTTGAAAACATTGCTTACATGAAACAATTCATTCTGTAAGGGACCTGGGGAACTGAAGTTTTGCTAGAATTGAACAAGAGACATGAGACAAAGATGGAAGAACTCCACCATCATTCCAGGGATCTGATGGGACATTTTGTCCCAAACCATTGCATGGCTGGAAGCAATGCCAAAAGCTTGTTCAGTGTGTTGCAAGAAGTCCATAGGTGGATAGGAATAGCAGGTTCTGCGCTGGGCAGTCTTTAGAAACTAAAAAAGAGAGAAACCCTGGAAAGGAGCTGTGAAGAAAAACTTCCAAAAAGCAGCTTTTTAAACTTGGTCACGTAAGTTCAAAGGCTGAGTCACGCTTGACTTCTCTGCCTCCCTCATTTCCCACGCTTAGTCCTGCTTGCCTGAGTCGTCTTCTTATAATCCTCAACCTCATTTCCTCCCCTGCACCTTCACTGACTCCAAGTCTCAGCTTTTCTTTCAGGGCAGTTGAAAGCCCACCTCCCTCTGGCCTTTGCAGGGTCACCACGTTGAGCTTCCCAGCTCAAAAGGGACCACAGCCCTGACTTCACTGCTGCAAACCTGCCCAGGGATGAGGTTCGGCCCTCTGCATGGCCTTCCTCGTGTGTACCTCCTCTTCTCCTCCGTCCAGCCCCCAGCTCTTGTCCCACAACACGGACCTGCAGGTGTTCCTGTCCCAGGATCCAGTGCCTTTGCCTGTATATCCCCTCTTCTGGTACTTGCAGTCAGGTCTCAGAGTCACTTTCCTACACCAGAGGTTCTCCAGTTTGAAAATCTGCTTTAGAAAATTACCTGGGAATTTAATCCTTTGTCAGTTGTTTCATGGATGAACATAGAACCTATTATACAGAGTGAAATGAGTCAGAAAGAGAAAGATAAATATCATATTCTAATGCACATATACAGAATCTAGAAAAATGGTACTGAAGGATTTATTTACAGGGCAGCAATAGAGAAACAGACATACAGAACAGACTTACTGACATGGGGAGAGGTGAGGAGAGGATGAGATGTATGGAGAAACAGGGAAACTTACATTACCATATGTAAAACACATAGCCAATGAGAATTTGCTGTATAGCTCAGGAAACTCAAACAGGGGCTCTGTATCAACCTAGAGAGATGGAATAGGGAGAGAGATGGGAGGGAGGTTCAAAAGGGAGGGGATATATGTATACCTATGGCTGATTCATGTTGAGGTTTGACAGAAAACAACCAAATTCTGTAATATAATTATCCTTCAATAAAAAAATAAAAGGAAAAAAAAATTACCTGGGGATCTTGTTAAAAGGCAGATTCTGAGTCAGGAAGTCTGAGAGGAGCCTGAGATTCCACATTCCTAACAAGCCCCCTGATGCTGCTGGTGAAGGGACCACACTTTGAGTAGCAAGATCTGCTAACAATTACAGTGGAAACCTTGCCTAAATAACCTCCCCCCTCACTCAACTACACGAATAATTAGGCACACCTGGTAGCCTTTGCTTGTAATCAGTGCTTACAATGAAAGTATTTTTCATTTAACCAGCACAACCACCCTATGAAATAGGTTACTATTAGTATTATCACTTGCATTTTTAAAATAGGAAACTGAAGCACAGAGAGGTTAAGTAACTTACCCAGAGTCACATAGCTGGTAAATAATCGGAGCCGGCTTAAGCTCAAGCCAGACTCTGAAGCTCACATTTGTATCCTTATCTTATGCTACTCTCAGAGACTCTCAGCTGATAGGGTCCTGCCTTTTCTTCCTCAGCTCTTTCTGCTTTCCTCCATCCCAACTCACACAACAATATATTGCAATAGACTGTTTACTTGCCATCGGACAGTGGATTCCTCAAGATCCTCAAGTTAAGGCAAATGCCTCAAGTTAAGGCAAGAATTCCTCTCTGCCTTACCTCTGAATCTCAGGCACACCCAGACAATTCCTGGGATAAAAGAGATGTTAATTACATGTTTTAAAATACTACTGGCCTGCATAAATATTCGCAGAATTTAGCAAATTCCATTACTCTCTGACAAAGTTTACTTTATTTCTCTTCCTCACACTAGCTAACATAAGAATCACCTGGAGGGCTTGTTAAAACTCTGGTTGCTGGGCCCCACCCACAGTTTGCTTCAAGAGGTTTAGGAGGCTGCTGAAAGCCTTCTTTTCTAACAAGTTCCTAGGTGACACTGCTGCTGCCAGGGGTCTGAGGACCACACTTTCACAACCACTGCTTCATTTACTCCTGGTAAATTCTCAGTTTTCTTTAACAAAAGATCCTAAAGCACTCAACAGCATGCCATATTTCAGAGACAGACTATCAGAATTCTCTGAGATCAAAGGGAATTTTTACCTCTTCTATTTAGGAGCATGAAAAAAGTATCAAACATCATAGCAGTTTACTAACAACCCACCCAGTAACTGGTTTTGTTTTCTATTGGGAAAAAAAAAAAAAGAAATCAGGTAAATTAGCAAGTGACATTTAAAGCAGAAGTCAAAAGCAAACGTAGACTTTGGTTTTACGTGCTCCAAAAGCAGTTAAATCAGCTGTCTTAAATTGAGCCCATTGAGGTTGTTCAGCCCCTAAGTCATGTCTGAATCTTCATGGCACCATGGACTGCAGCACGCCAGATCCCCCGTCCTTCACTATCTCCCAGAGTGTGCTAAAACTCATGTCCATTGAGTCAATGATGCCATCCAACCATTTCATCTTCTGTCACCCTCTTCTCCTGCCTTCAATTTTTCCCAGCATCAGAGAGTGTTCTACTGAGTCGACTCTTTCCAACAGGTGACCAAAGTATTGGAGCTGCAGCTTCAGAATCAGTCCTTCCAATGAATTTTCAGGGTTGACTCCCTTTAGGATTGACTGGTTTGATCTCCTTGCTCTCCAAGGGACTCTCAAGAGTCTTTTCGAACCCCACAGTTCAAAAGTATCAATTCTTCAGCACTCAGCCTTCTTTATCATACAACTCTCACATTCATAAAATGACTACTGGAAAAACCATAGCTTTGACTATATGGAACTTTGTCAGCAAGGTGATGTCTCTGCTTTTTAATATGCTGTCTAGATTTGTCCATATGAATGAGAATATACAGCATTGTGAATAGCCAGAAAAGAATATTGCAGACAGAGAGAATCACAAAGGTTAGCACCCTGATATCAAAAGGAGCTCAGTCAAAGCCAGGGTGCCAGGAGAGTAGGCATGAGATGGGCTTTGTATCCCACTGGGAGATTCTGAACTGTATTCTCAGTATAATAGGAAGGGCTTCCATAATGGCTCAACTGGTAAAGAATCTGCCTGCAATGTGGGAGACCTGAGTTTGCTCCCTGGATTTGATCCCTGGGTTGGGAAGATCTCCTGGAGGAGAGCATGGCAACCCACTCCACTATTCTTGCCTGGAGCATCCCCATGGACAGAGGAACCTGGTGAGCTACAGTCCATGGGGTCTCAAAGAGTTGGATATGACTCAGCGACTAAGCGCAACAGAAGGATTTCCGCAGAAGTGTCATATCTCATTTGCATTTGAAAAAGATCACTCTGGCTGTCCTATGGAGAAAGGTTTGTAACGGGCAACAGCAAAAGGGAAAGGATGAGTTAATTTCTCCATGCACTGGGCTACCTGAAACACTTAACAGCTGGTAGGGGGGTGGATCGGAGAAGGCAATGGCACCCCACTCCAGCACTCTTGCCTGGAAAATCCCATGGACGGAGGAGCCTGGTGGGCCGCAGTCCATGGAGTCGCTAAGAGTCAGACACCACTGAGCGACTTCACTTTCACTTTTCACTTTCATGCATTGCAGAAGGAAGTGGCAACCCACTCCAGTGTTCTTGCCTGGAGAATCCCAGGGATGGGGGAGCCTGGTGGGCTGCCGTCTATGGGGTCGCACAGAGTCGGACACGACTGAAGCTACTTAGCAGCAGCAGCAGCAGCAGCAGCAGCAGCAGGGGGATGGATGGGAGCAGGGAGAGGTTTATCAGTTGTACCAATTTAAAGTTGGTACCAATATAAAACTTTATGGCCTGATCAGATAATCCACTTGCATTGCACTATTTAAATACAACATACTAAACTGGTCTAGGCTAGTTGTAGCAAAGTGCTGCAGTGCAAGCCTTCAGCTTGCTAGAAAAGTCCATAAAAGATTTTCTTTTTAGAATATTCTCAACAGAATGGCTGTGTATAATCCCCAGAAGGGCAGATTTAAAGAATACAGTGACCCTTTGAGAGCTGAAAAAGCAGATAGTGAAATGCTATTTTCTTTTCTTACAAAATAAGTCTTTTTCAAATTATAATGAAATTCAAATCCATGGATGACCGTCAGTAACAATGGTCAGCACTTACATAGTGCCCACACACCAAGTCCTATTGTCCTAAATGATTACGCATATTTACTCATTCAAATCACCCATGAAGTAGCCACTGTGCTGTGCTGTGCTTAGTTGCTCAGTTGTGTCTGACTCTTTGCAACCCCGTGGACTGTAGCCCACCAGGCTCTTCTGTCCATGGGAATTCTCCAGGCAAGAACACTGGAAGTGGGTTGCCATCTCTCCTCCAGGGGATCTTCCCAACTCAGGGATCTAACCAAGGTCTCCTGCATTGCAGGTGGATTCTTTACTGTCTGAGCCACCAGAGAAACCCAAGAATACTGGAGTGGGTAGTCTATCCCTTTTCCAGGGGAACTTCCCAATCCAGGAATCAAACTGGGGTCTCCTGCATTGCAAGCTTATTCTTTACCAGCTCGGCCACCCAGGAAACCAGAAGTGGCCACTATGAGTCCATTATTCTCATCTGATAGATGAGGAAGCTGAGGCATAAAAAGGGTAAGTAATTTGCCCAAGATCACACAGCTGGTAACTACTGAAACCGAGGCTTGATATCAGACCTTCTAGCTCCAAAGTTGTGGCTCCAGAGTGTTAGCCATCATACTATTGCTTCCAGAGATTTTCAATATGAGACATGTTTACTTATTGAGAGAAGGAAGCCCCACTTTTTAAATTTTGTTGTATCCCTAGCATAATGTCTGACACAGAATAATCTGTCTCTGAGGATGAGCTGAACCTGGATACTGAGCTTTACTGCCCCCTATAATAGAGTAAGAAAAAACACCAAGTCAGAGGCAGGAACTGAGTTCTAAGATAATATCCTCATGCCAATGACATACACAAACACAAAAATGCATGCTGATGTTGTTGAAAGACTGCAGACTCTCAACAAAATTACATGTAACTTTAGATACTGTGGAAGAGACACCCAAACTCAGTTTTTCTAAATTAAGGGAAAGAAATTTCCAGAGGAAAGCATGCATGTAGCTGCACCAACTATTGTCCCTCAAACATGGTGGGTGTTGAGCCAACTAAGCCCCTGGCTGGCATCACAGATGAGGCCTAACTCACAATGGTATTGCCAGAGCCAAGGACAGTACCTGGCATAAAATCTGTTCTGTTCTGTTGAGTTGCTAAGTCATATCTGATTCTTTGTGACCACATGGACTGCAGCATCCCAGGCTTCCCTGTCCTTCACTGTCTCCTGGAGTCTGTCAGATCCATGTCCATTGAGCTGGTAATGCTATCTAACCATCTGTCATCCCTTTCTCCTTTTGCCTTCAGTCTTTCTCTGCATTAGGGTCTTTTCCAAAGTGTTGGCTCTTCACATCAGATGGCCAAAGTATTGGAGCTTCAGCTTCAGTATCAGTCCTTCCAATGAATATTCAGGGTTGATTTCCTTTCCAAGGAAGTCTCAAGAGTCTTCTCTAGCACCACAGTTCAAAAGCATCAATATGTGGCATAAAACTGGCTGAGTGAGATGGGCAGATCCTGTGAAGTCCCTACTATACTTGCTGTGTGACCTTGGTCATGTGACTTTCCTTCATGGGCCTCAGTTTATCTGTGTGTAAACCAAGGATGATAATATCCACTCTGTGTCTTTGCCATGCATATGAGGGAAGGGGAAAGATGGAAATAAAGATCTTAGATCCACGCTTAGCTCAGATATATAATCAGTAAGTAGTAACTGCTGCTAATATGATTATTACTACTGCTACTGCTATTATTATTACATACGTATAGACTTGAAAATTAGCAGTAAGGCCAAACAACTTAGGAAAAAAGCCTTAACAAAAAGCATGACTGCAGTCTAGCTTTTGAGACATATCTTACAGGAAATATATTCTTTGTCAGGTAACATAAAATATTAGACCAAAATGACTTGAGACATCTGAGAGATATTTCAGTAGAGTGGTTAAAGGCATAGACCCTGGACCAAACCCCAGCTTCACCACTTACTAACTATGTGACCCTGAGCAAGTTACTTAACATCTCCAGTCCACTCTCATCAGTAAGTTGAGAGTGTTCATAATAACTTGCTTCACAGAATTATCATAAGCATTGAATGAGATAGAATACATAAAGCATTTAGACATTCCTGACAGGATGTGAGCGCTCGGTTAAATGTTAACTATCTGTGATTATCACGTTGCTGTTTTCACTGTGTGGGTATTTAACACAAAATCAGGAAACTAGTGACAAGAAGAGATGCCGGGCTCCTGGTTTGCATCTGCCTGTGGTTCACGGTGAAACAAACTCCAAAGAAAAGCAAGACACTGCCGTTCTCATTATATCACAGCACTGAGGCAGTTCAGAGAGGCTGTCTGGCCGTCCTAATAGGTACAGGCTGGCTATTTAATGACTTACAAAGACAACAAGAAAGAGGAACAGTTATTTGATGCCTAAACGTTACAGAAAATAAAAGCGAAGGTTGGGGTGTGTAAAAAGTATTGTTCCATTCCTCAGGGCAATTAGCGTATTCAGGACATACAGCTGGCAAATCCAGAAACTGCTTTTTCTCTTCTATCAAAGGATAATATATATTTTCACCTTCAGAAAGGTTAGGTAATTATAAATGTATTCTCCTTACTCATAATATTTTAAGCAAGTAATTGTTGCCCATGGGAACATGTTTAATTATTTCTGATGAACAGTTGTGGCACAGAACCACGAGAACATGACAGGCAGAGCGTGGAAATCGTGGCCCAGTTCTTAATTGTGTGGGAATCTTGTCTTTTCATCCTGGAAAAAAAAATCCCATATTGATTTTTCTCTCAATTGATTTCACAAAATTTTCAGTTTAGCAACACTGAGTCTCTCCAATTATAGCATCTTCTCGATTCCCTGGGTGAAAGGCTGCCACAGGCCTTTCTGATAGAAATCTCGCACTGCCCAGCAAGCACCCTTTCCTGGACACTACAGTCTCATAACTATTCCCCCTCTTCACCTGGGCAAATTTTTAAAAACTGAAATACAGTTGATTTATAAGATTGTGTCAGTTTCAGGTATACAGTAAAGTGATTCAGATATATATGTATATACATATATATTCTTTTTCAGAGTTTTTTCCATTATAGGTTATTATAAGATAACAACTTTAGTTCCCTGTGCTATAAGTAAATTCTTGTTGTTTTTCTGTTTTGTATATATACAGTAGTATGTATCTCTAAATCCCATCAGTTCAGTTCAGTGGCTCAGTCGTGTCCGACTCTTTGCGACCCCATGAATTGCAGCAGGCCATGCCTCCCTGTTCATCACCAACTCCCGGAGTTCACTCAGACTCACATCCATCGAGGCAGTGATGTGATCCAGCCATCTCATCCTTGGTCGTCCCCTTCTCCTCCTGCCCCCAATCCCTCCCAGCATCAGAGTCTTTTCCAATGAGTCAACTATTTGCATGAGGTGGTCAAAGTACTGGAGTTTCAGCTTTAGCATCATTCCTTCCAAAGAACACCCAGGGCTGATCTCCTTCAGAATGGACTGGTTGGATCTCCTTGCAGTCCAAGGGACTCTCAAGAGTCTTCTCCAACACCACAGTTCAAAAGCATCAATTCTTTGGCACTCAGCTTTCTTCACAGTCCAACTTTCACATCCATACATGACCCCTGTAAAAACCATAGCCTTGACTAGATGGACCTTAGTTGGCAAAGCAATGTCTCTGCTTTTCAACATGCTATCTAGGTTGGTCATAACTTTTCTTCAAAGGAGTAAATATCTTTTAATTTCATGGCTGCAGTCACCATCAGCAGTGATTTTAGAGCCCCCCCCCCCCCAAATAAAGTCTGACACTGTTTCCCCATCTATTTCCCATGAAGTATGGGACCAGATGCCATGATCTTCATTTTTTGACTGTTGAGCTTTAAGCCAACTTTTTCACTCTCCTCTTTCACTTTCATCAATAGGCTTTTTAGTTCCTCTTCACTTTCTGCCATAAGGGTGATGTCATCTGCATATCTGAGCTTATTGATATTTCTCCCAAAATCTTGATTACAGCTTGTGCTTCTTCCAGCCCAACGTTTCTCATGATGTGCTCTGCATATAAGTTAAATAAGCAGGGTGACAATATATAGCCTTGTTGACTGTATAGTTCTCCTTTTCCTATTTGGAACCAGTCTGTTGTTCCATGTGCAGTTCTAGCTGTTGCTTCTTGACCTGCATATAGGTTTCTCAAGAGGCAGGTCAGGTGATCTGGTATTCTCATCTCTTTCAGAATTTTCCACAGTTTATTGTGATCCACACAGTCAAAGGCTTTGGCATAGTCAATAAAGCAGAAATAGATGTTTTCTGGAACTCTCTTGCTTTTTCGATGATCCAGTGGATGTTGGCAATTTGATCTCTGGTTCCTCTGCCTTTTCTAAAACCAGCTTGAACATCTGGAAGTTCACGGTTCACGTATTGCTGAAGCCTGCTTGGAGAATTTTGAGCATTACTTTACTAATGTGTGAGATAAGTGCAATTGTGCAGTAGTTGGAGCATTCTTTAGCATTGCCTTTCTTTGGGATTGGAATGAAAACTGACCTTTTCCAGTCCTGTGACCATTGCTGAGTTTTCCAAATTTATTTCCTAAATCTCATACTTCTAATTTATTTCTCTTCCCTTCCCCGTTGGTAACCTTAAGTTTGTTTTCTATGTCTGTGAGTCTATTTCTGTTTTGAAATAAATTTATTTGTATCACCTTTTTATATTCCACATATAACTGATATCATATAACATTTGTCATTCTCTGTCTGACTTACTTTAGTTAGTATGATAAACTCTAGGTCCATCCAGGTTGCTACAAATGGCAACATTTCATTTTTTATTACTAAGTAATATTTCTCTGTGTATGTGTGTGTGTGTACTACATCTTCTTTATCCATTCATGTATCGATGGACACTTAGGTTGCTTCCACATCTTGACTATTATAAGTAGTGCTACAATGAACACTGGAGTGCATGTATCTTTTTGAATTATTATTATTTTTTTTTCTTCATATATGCCCAGGAGGGGATTGCAGGGTCATATGCTAGTTCTATTTTTGGTTTTGTAAGGAACCTTCATACTGTTCACCATAGTGGCTGAACCTATTTACACACCCACCAATAGTGTAGGAGGATTCCCTGTTCTCCATGCTCTCTCCAGCATTTATTATTTGTAGACTTTTTTATGATGGCCATTCTGACTGCTGTGAGGTAATATCCCATTGTAGTTTTGATTTGCATTTCTCTAGTAATTAGCAATGTTGAGCATCTTTTCATGTGCCCTAGTCACAATATTTTTAAAGGGAGCAGGGAAAGGCAAGGGATTGCAGCTTTGGGATTGCACATAAAGATGGAGGAGCCATTTCTCATTCCTTCTGTAGCATGAAGAACATTAGAGGAGGTGTGACTTTTGTACCCTGTCATGGATGCTTCGCATTATGGGTGGGAAACCTGAGACCCTGCTAGGGAAATGGCTTTCCAGAAGCTACCCAGCAAAAGCAAGTTTTAAACTGAGATCTGCTGACTCCAAATCCAGAAAAAGAAGCAAGTTGAGCTGGGAAGATTCAATGGAGTTGACACGACAATCTGAGATCAGGCCCTGCCAGAAGGAAAAGGTTCTGGAGAAACTGCTAGATAGAAGGTGCTGAAGGGGTAACTGACAGGGCGGCTACAGACATGCTCCATTAGGCCCTCTTTCCTGCAGCTGGTACCCATTGCCTCTCCACTCAGTGACACACGAAGTGGCTAAGAGCAAGTGACTCTGGATTCAGACAAACCTGACTTGAAAACTGCCTTTTCCTAACAAGGCAGTGAAATAGGTGTCACTACCCCATTTTACATATTTAGAAAACTGTGGCCTAGAAAGTCAGGGAGCTTTTCTAAGGCCATTCATTTGACCCACGTCTCATTTCCAAGCCTTCTACTTCCAAATGTTGGGATATTTCCATAAAATATTTCTTTACATTTACAAAGTGATTTTACCTCTAAACTCAGTAGTTTTGTGTCTTCAGTGTTAATTCACTTGTCCAGTAGAAACTGCTTAGAGATATATATGGTGCTAGTCAACCCTTTTTAAATGGAATTTTTATTGAGGTAATTAGATTCACATGAAGTTATAGGAAATAATAGTGAGGTCCCATATATATGACAGTCAACTTTTTGATATGAGTTTTATACCAGGTGTAAAAGACTCTGGATCAAGGGAACTATAATGGTCTAGATATAATAAACCTTATAATTCTTTACAAGTCTTTTATTTATAAGTGATATACATTTGAGGCATTAAAGCTCTGCTGCCTGGGGTCAAATCCAACACCACAACTTCTTAGTTTTCTGGTCCCCAGTGAATGAATGGGTCTCTCTGTTTCCACACTTGTGGGAAAAAAGGGTGGTCATAGCCACATTGCTTATAGTATTATTGTGGGATTAAATGGGTTAATGCACATAAAGTGCTTAGAACATATAGTCAACTGATCTTTCATATTCTTGGCATGTATCTACATATTTTTGCCTATGTACTGAAAACAAAAGCTCAATCTTTTTCCACCTATTCCTTTCCCTTTGCGGGCAGGGCAGGGGTGGGGATTGGATTGTTACAGAAACAGAATGAGGGTACAGCTTTTTTGTTTAAACCTATACAACATTTACTTAATGATTTGATTAATCCATATCATTAATAAACATTTTCTTTCATACATGGAAAATTCAAATTTTTAAAAAATACCCAATTTCCCTGCTTATGGGAAGATATTCAAAGATACCAGCAGTTTCCTGCAAATATGTAAATTTTATTCCTTTCTTTTGGGAAGTCTTGAATAGAGAATACATGATTTCATGAAAATCCTCATGAAATAGAAGCTATTTCCTAATTTCATCTATGTGCATAGTTTATGTGTTCTAAATTATTAATAATAGGGATGGATAAAACCATTACAATATTGTAAAGTAATTAGCCTCCAATTAAAATAAATAAATTAAAAAAAATAGGGATGGAGATTGCTTCTGGATCTTGATCTGATCCCATTGTTAGATGTGGGAATCTTAGAAAATTCTCTCATTTTGCCCTGTTCAAGGAATGTCTCTCTAAAGAACACAAGCCGTGCTTATACCTGTTTTATAGACTGATAAATGATTAGGTTTAACTGAATAAAAGTCAAACCTGTCAAGATGTCTTAAGTGTTACTGGGCTCACATCCCCCCACTACAAACCCTTCCCTGCCCCCCAACCACTCAAGTGCACAGACAACTACCACCTCCATCATTACCATCACCACCACTTCCATCATTACTACCCCCACCTCCATCAATGCCACTTCCTTCCTCATTGCCATCCCCACCATCATCACTGCCACCATCTCCATCATCACCCCCACCACCCCTATCATTACCACCACCTCCATGATCATTGCCTCTTCCATCACTACCACCACCTCCATCACTACCAGCTCTTCCATCATGATGACCACGTCATCACTGCCACCATCTTCATCATTACCAGCACCTCCACTGCCTCTATCATTACTCACAGCTCTACAACCTTCATCATTACCACCACCTCCAATATTACCACAACACCAAGGTCCATAAAATGGCAATTATTTGCTGATTGCCACAAAGCTAACCACAGAATGAATGGCAGGCAAAAAGGTTTTTTCAGAACCCTCATGATACTTTCACCAAATCTTTATTTTAACTCTTGCACAATGTGAAGCATTTAACAGTCCTTCTCCCTAACTAGACTGGAAGTGTATTTAGTTTTGCATGCTCTTTGCCTGGAACTGAGTTTATCTGTCAGTGGCTGCTCAGGAAATATATCCCCAATGAAATTGAATGCAAACCTCCCATCTCCTAACATGCACTTTCCATCCCAGATTACCCTGCCAGCTTCCAGAAGTCCTGTTTTTCAAGAATGGTTTTTATAAAAGGGAGTGTTGAGCCTTTTATATGAGAATTGGAGATAAATACGGTAAGTGCCATGGGTTACAGGCTCACGGTAGAGCTATTAGGAAAAACTGCAGGCCCTTAGCTAATGGAATGGGGCAGTCTCACAGAAGCTGTGTACTGGGGCATGTTGGACCCAAGAAGACATCAATTCCTTGCTGCCTCTTTTTGGGAGCAAAGAGGTCACTTAGGTAAAGTTTGACATTGTTATCAGGGTGAGAGCCTCACAAGAATGAGGAACACCACGTTCTAGGATGTCAGCCAGTACCCACGGAGTGTGCACAGAGACAAGCAAGCTTAACAAGGCAGGAGGGGCTACTCTGAAGACAGACCGGCTTGTCTCTCCTCAATGGAGAAATCTAAGTCAACCCATCCTTCACAAAGTTTCAGACCTTTGTCCATCTGGCCAACCTGGGTCAGCATTTAAGTCCCTGGCCCTGCTCCAGGGAGAAGTGTGTAGTATCACTGTTTCTGATGGGTCTCTATAATCATGTTACTTTCTTCTGAGGCCTTTCCTGACTTTCCCAGTCTGTTTGGGTTTCCCACTGGAATAGCAGCTGGTGTGTGTGCATGTGCTCAGTCACTCAGTTGTGTCTGACCCTTTGTGACCCCCATGAAATGAGTTGCCATTTCCTCTTCCAGGGAATCTTCCTGACTCGGGGATTGAACCTGTGTCTCCTGCGTCTCCTGCAATGACAGGCAGATTCTTTACCACTCTGCCACCTGGGAGACAGCAGGTATAGCTCAGTGCATTTGTAATCACTTGGTCAATTCCCCTCTTCCTTGCTAGATCTCTAGTTTTACAAGGAGGTGAGGGGACTATATTTTCCAATTCACTGCCATATTCCTTGAATCTAGCACAAGTTAGATTCATTTAAAAAGTGTTATTTTTTAAATGAATGGTACAGTGAAGGTGTACAGTAAAGGTGGTACAGTAAAGGTACTGTGTACCTACTGTATACAGTAGGTGCTTAATAAACACTTTTAAATAAATAAATCACTTAAAAATAAATGAACAAGAAAAACAAATAGTTTATAGACCTAGAAAGCTCCCAAAGTACTTTTTACATGTATTAATTAAATTTTTTATTTCTCACACAATCTATATGAAGGAAGAGTAGTATTCTAATTTTTGCCAAAGAGGAAAATGAAGGATTGAAGCAGTGAAACTGCCCAGTAGCAAAGTTGAGAGTTCATCAAGTTGGGACCACCCAGCCCAGCTCTTCCTCCTTGTTCTTTAAATTCTCTTTCTATTCACCAAACCCCCAAAGATAAACTTAGAATCACAGCACCTTCCATCCCCCACACCTGCTGTGGGATCCCAATTAATAACTGCAAAAAACATTTGCTATTGTTCTGAGGAGCTGGGAAATCAATGTGTTCATTAGCAGGCTCCCTCTCCCTGCCATCAGCCAGGAAGACGAGGTGCTGGGGCCTGTTCTCTCTATTTCTCCTCAACCATCTGTGACTAAAAATGTTCTTTGAAATGCACTCTTCCCCAGCTCTCATAGTTAGAATTTCGTCTCATCTTTATCTCACTTCCCCATGCTAACACCCCCACTCCCGAAAATAAAGCCCCCAGAACTGCTGATCTGACTCTCTTTCCCAGATCCTCCCTAGTCAGCAAGAAAGAGACCAGATCCAGTGGTGGCTTTAGGTCTCAATTTTGATTTAAAAGGAAAACAGGCTTTCATCCTCCATGTTTCCCTATCTGCCAGACGCCGTATGCACGGCTTGTTAGTTCGGACCCTCCAGAGAGAAGGCAGAGGATGCAGGGTTCAGACAGAGGCTAAATCTGAGCCCATAGAACCCTGGGTCCCCTGGTCCCTTCTGCTCAGAGCCAGCCCCATTTCCTGGTGTGCAGACTGATGGGCCAGTGGCCAGACTAAATCAAATCTCGTGACGTGAATTTAGGGACTCGTATATACCGAACTTCATTTACACAGGATCAGTCACCAAGGATAGTAAAAGGCTCTTTTAAAACAAAATTTAAAGCTACTTAAAAGTTGCAGTTAAAAAAAACAAGAAATATGTGAGTCATCCACTCAATAGCTTGCCACATTTGTTTTATCTTTATATACATTCTACTTTTCCTTAAACCCTTTGAGAATAAGTTGACAATATTATGAAGTGTTACCCCTAAATTCTTTAGCAGGTATCTTTTAAAAACAAGAGGATATTCCCCATAGTCAAAATACTGATCTCACTTGGTACATTAGAGAACTGTTATCTAATGTACAGTGTATATTCAGATGTCCCCAACTATCACAATAATGTCCTTCAAATCTTTCTTTCCCATGTAGAGTCCAATCAAGAATCACATGTTGCATTTAAATGCCATTTCTTATTAGCCTGTAATCTGAAACTGGTCCTCAGCCTTTTCTTTTTTTCCATGGTGTTGATGCTTTTGAACAGCATAAGCCAGGTTTGTTTTTTAGAATGGTCCTCAACTTGAGTCACATGATTCCAGTTCACCCCAATCACTGGAGACATTAGATTTATCACATGATTAAATATGGTATGTATCAGATTTGTTCACTGTAAAAGTATCTTTCCTCTTTTGTTAAAAAAAAAAGCAGCAAGCCTGAAATGGAGTCACTTATGCTAAGCTCCACATCACTAAACAGAGACTTAACTTAATTACAGTTTCAGCTCTCCCACAAATGGAATCTTAAATCTGTCAATCACCAACTGCCTCATCAGCACTAGGTAGGTAATCTACCTGATAGACCCCTAGCATCCCCTAACGGACAACAATCTTGCAATAATCAATCCACTTTTTTGCCTAGTATAACTTCCTTGTCATTGCTCCTTTCTTTCTGCCTATAAAATTCTTTCATTGTGTACAGCTTCTCAGAGCTCCTTTCTATCTGCTAGACGGGATGCTGCCTGATACATGAATCATTGAATAAAGCCAATAAGATCTTTAAAATTTATTCAGTTGAATTTTGGTTTTGAGTAATTAATCAGTATCTATGGGAAGATATTTGAGACGATATGAATATCCTTTACCCAAACAACTTTAATATAATGGCTTAAGCATTCATTGATAATACTTAACTAAATCAGTTATTATAGCAGTGTTTGCAAAATAGTACTGTTATATTTCTATCATTCCTCATACAAAAGCTTTTTTTTCTGCAAAAAGAACTTTCCCTCTCCCTCTTCAATTTTTAGTATCACTCTAGACTCATGGATTCCTTTTTATATTATTTCTAGTAGTCATGTACAGATGTGAGAGTTGGACCATAAAGAAGGCTGAGGGCTGAAGAACTGATGTTTTTGAACTGTGGTGCTGGAGAAGACTCTTGAGAGTCCCTTGGACAGGAAGGAGATCAAACCAGTCAATCCATCCTAAAGGAAATCAATCCTGAATATTCACTGGAAGGACCTGATGCTGAAGCTAAAGCTCCGATACTTTGGCCACCTAATATGAAGAGCGGATTCACTGGAACAGACCCTGATTCTGGGAAAGACTGAGGGCAGGAGGAGAGGGGGAGCAACAGAAGACAAGATGGTTGGATAGCATCATCGACTCAATGGACATGAGTTTGAACAGACTCCGGGAGATGGTGAAGGAGAGGGAAGCCTGGTGTGCTACAGTCCATGGGGTCTCAAAGTTGGATACAACTAGACAACTGAATAACAACAGGTATGTTAGAACCCCCTGTTGCCAATCTTCACTCTGTTGCTCTAATCGAGGACCTTGGAAGGAGAAAATATTAAGCTTTTTCTAGCTCCTTCCCATCCTCATTCTCCCTAATCTTAGTCATTTGAGAGTTCACATGTTGGTCCCTCCTACTCCCTGCTGACTGTATTCCTCACAGGGAAATCTGAGAAGTCACACAGAAGGATCCGACACTGTATCATGATGTCCACTACCAAGCTGAGCTTCTTGAAGGATGGAGTCACATTTCATGGCTGTGTCCCTAGCACCTAGCATGGTACCTGGATGTTAGTACACGCTCCCTGGTTATCATGAAAGGAACCCAAGAATGATTGCTTCAACTGAGTGCAAGGCAGCAGCTCAAAATCTCAGAGAGTCTTTATCAGAGGGTAGTGAAGGAAAATTCACTTTTACAGAATATTTAGAATGTACCAAGTTCCTGATAAATTTACCAAAAAGCTGCCATATTAGTTTGGACTTTTACGTGAGAAGTGAGTAAAAGTATCTGATGTTTTTAAACCCCTGTTATTCTGGGTCTGTCACATACAGCTGAGCTTATATCCCAGATAGCATATTCCCCTACTGTACACTCTAGTCATAATGGCTATTTCTGGTTCCTTGAACACACTACTCCAGTGCTTCTCAAAGGCATCACCTAGGAGTCTTTTTAAAAAGCAGATTCTGATTCAGTGGGTCTGAGCTGGGGACTAAGATTCTGCATTTCTGACAAGCTCCCAGGTGAGGCTGATGCCACTCCTCCGGAGACCACACTGCAGTTTGTAACAGCGAGGCACTACTCTGCTTCATGTCAGAATGCATTTGCAAATGCTATTCTCCTTGCTTCAAGTCCCCACCTCTCCTGGTGTGTCTAGAAAATTCCCATTCATTCTTTAAAAACTTGTTCAAGGGTCATCTCTTCTTTCCTTTGCCACCTGGTTTGTGAGTACCTACTATGTGCCATTGCTGGTTTAGGCTCTGGAATCTACAAGTGTACAATAAAAATACGACCTGTCCTCTCAACAACTCCACAGTCTAGCAGAGAGAAACTATAAGATAAGCAAACACACAAACCAATATGAACACTGACAATTGCAGTATGTACCACAGAAAATGAAGAGAGAGAATGACTAAGAAGGGGGCCATCCTTTAGGCACCTAGTCAGGGAGGAACTTTCAAAGGGGACGATATTTGAGGTGAGATCTGAAAAAAGAGAAGAAATTGACCCTATGAAAAACTGGAGGGAGGGAAGAGCATTTGAGGCTGAGGAAAGAGAAGGGGGGCAATGCCCCAGAGTTTGGAATGTTAAAGGACCTAAAATAAAGCAGGTGTGGCTTAAAGATAGTGAGAGACGGGAGGAAGCTCTGAGCAGAGATGGGAGGAGTCAAGGGCTAGGTCATGTAAGACCTTTGGCCATGGTAATGTGCTAGAATTTCATTGCAACTGAAATAGGAAACCACTGGAGAGTTTTAAGCACAAGAACGATAAGATTTAATGTATGTTTTTAAAAGAGCACTCTGGCTGCTTCATGAAAAATGTATGGTAATAACAGCTAATGATAATAGCTAACACTTATTGATTGTGCTTATTATACACCAGGCATTGCTCTGAGTGCTTACATATATTAACTCATTTAGTGCTCTCAATAACCTTATGAAACAGGTACTGTTATTATTCTCATTTTATAGATGAAATTGAGATAAGAAAAAACGTTAATAAACTTGTTCAAGTCATATAGCTAGTACATATTGGAGCTAAGATTTGAACCCAGGCAGCCTGGTTCTGGAGTTCTGGCACTATATCACTTTACCTTAAAAGAAAGCATGGAAGCAGGGTAATTCATTAGAGTAGACTTGCAGCCTGTCAAGGCGGGAGATACTGTAAAAGAGAGAACAAACCTGACTCCATATTAGATCTGTTCTATTGCTGGTGCTTAGTTTTGGTGGCTCTGTACCTTTTGTAAAAGAATGTTACCTATAGCTTGAAATATTCAGGATAGCCTACTCTCAGGGTTGTGATCTTTAAGAGTCCATTCATATAGAGATAAAAAGTTGCAGAACAGAGAAAAACATGGGGTCTTATTGGGTTTATAGGAGCAATAAATGATTCCAAGAACAAAGGATTCCAAAACCAAGAAGTTTATAACAACTAACCATGCCCTTTCCTCACCTTGTCTGTAAAGGTGCTTTGCTGAGGGCTTCCCTGGTGGTCCAGGGAATCCTTCTGCCAATGCAGGGGATGTATGTTTCATCCCTGGTCCTGAAGGATCCCACGCTGCAGAGTGACTAAGCCGGTGCACCACAACTACGAAGCCAGCTCTCTAGAGCCCACGAGCCACAATTATGAAGCCTGCATGCTGCAGCTACTGAACACTGTGTGTCCAGAGCCTGTGCTCCACAGCAAGAGAAGCCCCCACAATAAGTCTACACACGACAATGAAGAGAAGACCCCGCTCACTGCAAACAGAGAAAGCCTGCCTGCAGCAATGAAGACCAACCACAGCCAAAAAATAAAGCACGCACATAAATATTTTTTTTTAAAGGGCTTTGCTGAAACTACCAGGATTTCCACGGGTGTTGGGGTGGCACAAGTCACCAGTTTCCTTGCATGACCCTACCCAAAAAAAAAAAATCCTTTTTTTGGCCTCACTGTGTCAAGAACAGGAACTTGCATTCAGTAATAGTGTTGCTGACTTGAACTACAGCAGTGATCACCAAGGTGGAAAGAGAGAGACAGATTTGGAGAAGTTAAAAGACAAGGGACATACAGCCTAATGTTACAGAATGAAGTCAGTGGGAAAGAGAAAGACAAATATTGTATATTAATGCATGTATAAGGAATCTAGAAAGATGGCACTGAAGAACCTATTTGTAGGGCAGCAATGGAGATGCAGACATAGAGAACAGACTCTGTTATTCTCTGTTCCGTTCATGTCCCTGCAGGACACAGTGGGGGGAGAGGGTGGGCTGAACTGAGAGAGTAGCATGGAAACATACACATCACCATTTGTAAAGAGACAGCCAGTGGAAATTTGCTACGTGACACATGGAGCTCATCCCAGTGCTCTGTGACAATCTAGAGGGGTGGGATGGGGTGGGAGATGGGAGGGAGGTTCAAGAGGGAGGCGACATAGGTATACACGTGGCTGATTCGTGTTGATGTATGGCAGAAACCAGCACAATATTGTAAAGCAAATATTGTGCAATAAAAAACTAAAATAAGACAAGGAGGCGTCAAGGATACTGTCTGAAGTGCTGAACTGCAAGCAGATGGGTGTCATGTCCATGTGCTGAGATTGGGAAGTCTGGGAGAGAAACACATTTGATGGGAAATCAAGAGTTAAGCTTCACTGTAAATTTTGTGGTAGCTATTCAATAAACAATAGAGAAGAGATGACAAATAGGTATGACTGTAGGGCTCAGAGTATAAATTTGGGTTAGAGATGGGAATGTGGGGATCACCAGCTTGAGTGGGGTATTCACCACCCCCAGTGGAGTGAGTATACCTGGCTTGGACTACAGCAGTGATCACCAAGGTGGAAAGAGGGAGACAGATTTGGAGAGGTTAAAAGACAAGGAACCTAGAGCCTGTTGTACAGAGTGAAGTAAGTCAGAAAGAGAAAAGAGGGAGCAACGCTAGGGCTTGCTCACTCACAGACTGAAGCAGAGGAGAAGCCAGACAAAAACAGATGGAAAAATAGCGGCCCAGGAAGAAGTAGGAAGGCACCCAGGAGTGTATGCCATCAGAAGTCAAGAGAGGTAAGTTCCTGGGCAGCTCAGTCAGAGGAAAGCAGAGAAGAATCCATTAAATGCGGCCTGTGGATGTAACAGAGCCTTCCACTGCCTACAAATATTCCATTCCCCCTTCTTCCTTAGTCACAGCATCTCCACCGGGGCACAATACCATTTGAATAAAGATCTCATTTCCCAGTCTCTCTCACAGTTAAATGTGCCTATGAAGCCAGGTTCTGTAAACAGAAGTGTTGTGAGAACCTTTGGAGAAGGATTCAGGAGCTGATTCAGCAGGCAGAAGCCCCTTTCCCTTCACACTGCCTGGAATGTGGTTTAGATGGCGGGTGCTCCAGCAGCCGTAGTAGAGGAGTTGGCACAGTGCAGAGTGTTGCATAATAAAAATGGACACGTGTCTATAGAGTCTCAAGTTCTAAGGCATCCAAGGCTCTAAATGCCTTGCTGCTGCTGCTGCTAAGTCACTTCAGTCGTGTCCGACTCTGTGTGACCCCATAGACGGCAGCCCACCAGGCTTCCCCGTCCCTGGGATTCTCCAGGCAAGAACACTGGAGTGGGTTGCCATTTCCTTCTCCAATGCAAGAAAGTGAAAAGTGAGAGTGAAGTCGCTCAGTCGTGTCCGACCCTCAGCGACCCCATGGACTGCAGCCTACCAGGCTCCTCCATCCATGGGATTTTCCAGGCAAGAGTACTGGAGTGGGGTGCCATTGCCTTCTCCGCTCTAAATGCCTTACATATTTGGAATTTTTTAAACCTTAAAACAAATTGATAAGATAAAGATTAGTATCCTTACATTGCATGAGAAAAATAAGGCACAGAGAGGTTAAGTAATTTGCTCATGGCCCCACAGCTAGACCATGACAGGATATATTAACCCAGAAGCAATGTGGCTTAGTTCCTAACTGCTCTGCCAGACTCCTTAAGATGGAGGTTTCAGCGCATGAACAACTGGGCGGCCTGACTGTGTGCTTTTATCCAGCTGTATGCAGCTGTTCTGGTGGTAGGCAGAGGCACAGACAGCTTGGCTCCACAGAACCATGGTCTGAACAGTGCAGTAAGACAGAGCAGGAGAGTGAAAGCTATGGAGGCTGCTACTCCGCCGACTACATTGGTGGACAGGCAAGGAGGGTACCCAAAAGGAGGGCAGACCTTGTCATGGTAAAATCCCAGGTTCCGCTTCTATAAACTGGAAGCCCTGGATACCATGCCCTCTTAAGTCCCTTCTAGCTCTAAAATTCTATAATTCATTTGGTGCTCAATAAATATTTGTTGAATGAATAAATGAACATATGTGTATGCACAGAGGCAAAACACATTTTCTTAGCAAACATACATATAAAAATAAGAATACATGTTCTATATTTGCTAAGCAAATGAATATTATAGGCAAAGAAAACACCTATATCTTTGAAAAACGGAAGGTAAAAACATACAGACACACATATTAACGGCATTATTTTACAATTATATCACATAAAGTGAAAATGCTGCTGCGAATCATTGGATATTCTGTATCCAAATGATTGAGGCTTTGCAGTAGGTCTTAGAATGACTTATCAGGACATAAGCAGGGCTCTCAGTACCGCCACACTGGGATTAATGCATAATGTATGTACATACGTGGGGGGCTGTACATAACACACACCCATACTGAAAAGGTGGGAAAGGGGTGGTGATGAAAAATCTGACCATGGGGTAATCAGAAACTGCAGGTCTCCTGCAGAATCTGACCACAAAGACACTCCAAGATCTGTACAGAATTATGATGAAACTGACTAGCACACAAGCACCCACGTGCCTGCTGTGTTATTATTTTAACCTAATTCATGTTGTTGTTTAATCGCTAAGTCATGTCTGACTCTTTGCAAGCCCATGGACTGTAGCCTGCCAGGCTCCTCTGTCCGTGGAATTTTCCAGGCAAGCATACCGGAGTAGGTTGCCATTTCCTTCTCAGGGGATCTTCCTGACCCAGGGATCAAACCCACATCTCCTGCCTTAGCAGGCAGACTCTTTATCACTGAGCCACCAGTGAAGCCCAACTTAATTCACAATATTTAATAAGTGCTCACTTTCAGAACAGTGATTGCATAAGCGTGCAGTGAGCATTGTTTGTGTATCTGCTCATTTCAAACTTTCAATGACCCTGTGAGCCAGATGCTCTTTTAGCCCCATTACAGTGAAGAGAAAGTTGAGGCTTAGAGAAGTTCATACTTTGCCCCAGGTAACAACTAGTAGTGGTAGCACTGTGAGAGAACCTTTGGAGAAGGATTCAGGAGCTGATTCAGCAGGCAGAAGCCCCTTTCCCTTCACACTGCCTGGAATGTGGTTTAGATGGCGGGTGCTCCAGCAGCCGTAGTAGAGGAGTTGGCACAGTGCAGAGTGTTGCATAATAAAAATGGACACGTGTCTATAGAGTCTCAAGTTCTAAGGCATCCAAGGCTCTAAATGCCTTGCTGCTGCTGCTGCTAAGTCACTTCAGTCGTGTCCGACTCTGTGTGACCCCATAGACGGCAGCCCACCAGGCTTCCCCGTCCCTGGGATTCTCCAGGCAAGAACACTGGAGTGGGTTGCCATTTCCTTCTCCAATGCAAGAAAGTGAAAAGTGAGAGTGAAGTCGCTCAGTCGTGTCCGACCCTCAGCGACCCCATGGACTGCAGCCTACCAGGCTCCTCCATCCATGGGATTTTCCAGGCAAGAGTACTGGAGTGGGGTGCCATTGCCTTCTCCGCTCTAAATGCCTTACATATTTGGAATTTTTTAAACCTTAAAACAAATTGATAAGATAAAGATTAGTATCCTTACATTGCATGAGAAAAATAAGGCACAGAGAGGTTAAGTAATTTGCTCATGGCCCCACAGCTAGACCATGACAGGATATATTAACCCAGAAGCAATGTGGCTTAGTTCCTAACTGCTCTGCCAGACTCCTTAAGATGGAGGTTTCAGCGCATGAACAACTGGGCGGCCTGACTGTGTGCTTTTATCCAGCTGTATGCAGCTGTTCTGGTGGTAGGCAGAGGCACAGACAGCTTGGCTCCACAGAACCATGGTCTGAACAGTGCAGTAAGACAGAGCAGGAGAGTGAAAGCTATGGAGGCTGCTACTCCGCCGACTACATTGGTGGACAGGCAAGGAGGGTACCCAAAAGGAGGGCAGACCTTGTCATGGTAAAATCCCAGGTTCCGCTTCTATAAACTGGAAGCCCTGGATACCATGCCCTCTTAAGTCCCTTCTAGCTCTAAAATTCTATAATTCATTTGGTGCTCAATAAATATTTGTTGAATGAATAAATGAACATATGTGTATGCACAGAGGCAAAACACATTTTCTTAGCAAACATACATATAAAAATAAGAATACATGTTCTATATTTGCTAAGCAAATGAATATTATAGGCAAAGAAAACACCTATATCTTTGAAAAACGGAAGGTAAAAACATACAGACACACATATTAACGGCATTATTTTACAATTATATCACATAAAGTGAAAATGCTGCTGCGAATCATTGGATATTCTGTATCCAAATGATTGAGGCTTTGCAGTAGGTCTTAGAATGACTTATCAGGACATAAGCAGGGCTCTCAGTACCGCCACACTGGGATTAATGCATAATGTATGTACATACGTGGGGGGCTGTACATAACACACACCCATACTGAAAAGGTGGGAAAGGGGTGGTGATGAAAAATCTGACCATGGGGTAATCAGAAACTGCAGGTCTCCTGCAGAATCTGACCACAAAGACACTCCAAGATCTGTACAGAATTATGATGAAACTGACTAGCACACAAGCACCCACGTGCCTGCTGTGTTATTATTTTAACCTAATTCATGTTGTTGTTTAATCGCTAAGTCATGTCTGACTCTTTGCAAGCCCATGGACTGTAGCCTGCCAGGCTCCTCTGTCCATGGAATTTTCCAGGCAAGCATACCGGAGTAGGTTGCCATTTCCTTCTCAGGGGATCTTCCTGACCCAGGGATCAAACCCACATCTCCTGCCTTAGCAGGCAGACTCTTTATCACTGAGCCACCAGTGAAGCCCAACTTAATTCACAATATTTAATAAGTGCTCACTTTCAGAACAGTGATTGCATAAGCGTGCAGTGAGCATTGTTTGTGTATCTGCTCATTTCAAACTTTCAATGACCCTGTGAGCCAGATGCTCTTTTAGCCCCATTACAGTGAAGAGAAAGTTGAGGCTTAGAGAAGTTCATACTTTGCCCCAGGTAACAACTAGTAGTGGTAGCACTGTGGCTGCTAAGTCGCTTCAGTCGTGTCCGACTCTGTGTGACCCCATAGACGGCAGCCCACCAGGCTCCTCTGTCCCTGGGATTCTCCAGGCAAGAAGGCTGGAGTGGGTTGCCATTTCCTTCTCCAATGCATGAAAGTGAAAGGTGAAAGTGAAGTCGCTCAGTCGTGTCTGACTCTTGGTAACCCCATGGACTACAGCCTACCAGGCTCCTCTGTCCATGGGATTTTCCAGGCAAGAGTGCTGGAGTGAGGTGCCAGTGCCTTCTCTGGGTAGCACCGTAGTGGGACCCAAAGCTGCATGAAATTTGAGCCCTCTTTTCCTCCCCACCATCTGTGGCATGTTGTTAACAGATATAAAGCACTACTTTCTTCTTTTAACAGAGCTGCCCAAGGAACAGCTTTTCGGGGACTTCTCTCCCAGAAAACCAGGGCTTCAAAAGTGTATCGGTGTGCCCTCCACTCTGAAGACTCTTGGAGACCTCCAGCCTGCTGCCTTTGGCTACGATGCCTGATCGGGTTACTCATCCTTATGCCCATACATTAGCTAAACCCATTAACCTGACACGACTCCACTGACATCCTTTTCAACAAGCAGCCCAACAGCCGATTTAACCGATATAGATTTATTGCTTAACGCTAGAGAGGAGGGAGCAGGGAGGGAGGGAGGCGGGCCCTAGCACCCCCCCCCTTCCCCGGGGCTGATGGGCAGCCAGCAATCCTCTCCTCCAGCAATTACTGACACTAATTAGCAGCTTACTACAGATCCGAGGGAAGAGACTGACACCGCGCAATCCCTGCCTACCACATTCTGGGTGCAGAGTCTTCGGGAAAGGCCCTTGTCAAGGGCCTGTCTGGGAAGGACTTGGCAGCTCAGCAACCAAGCAGATTGGAAGAGGTGGAGGGAGGGTCTAGAAAATGGCCTCATAACCGGAGGCCGTTCTGTTTCCCTGCTCCCAGCTCTGGTCTGGCCGTGGCTTCCGTCAGCTGCGGCCCTAGGCTTCCGTCGTGAACGCCTCTCATTGCAGGCACGCAGCTGGCTGCAAATCATGGAGGCATATGGCTCAGATTCCTGAAGCCAAGTCATTAGCCCTCTGACCCAATTATATGGATTATCACGAAGAACAAAGCAGTTGGGATTCAGCCATTGTGCTGCTCTTCACTTTGGAAGAGGATTTGGGCATGCAGGTCCATTTTCCACTTTTTTCCCCAAATATGCCTATTATATGTGATACCAAGGCACTTCTAAATTTAGAAGATGGTGGATGAGACTCTTTATGGGCAGAAGGAGGGCAGATATTTTTAAACAGAAACAGCTAGAACAGTAGAAAACAAGTTAGGCTGGTCAAGGGCCATGAGTTTTAGTCTTGCTTCCGTGTGGTGTGACCTTGGGCAAGTCATATTTCCACTCTGAGACTCGAGGACCCGGGATGCCTTGGTGAAATGAGGAGTTACCTCAGTGATCTTTGCAGTCTCTCCCAGCATTCCTAGCCTCAGCTGGTCATGACAGAGAGTCCCGTTACAGTGGTGAAAAACATAGGGATATAAGCTCATAAGACAATATTCATTTCTAAAATAAATCTTATTTTTATTAGACTCTGTATAAGAGAATCATGAATGTTTGCTCTATATTTTTTAGGATTCTTATTCTTTTTTTTTTTTTTTTTTAATGAATGATCTATGATGATCTTTTATTTATTTATTTTACCACACACCACATGGGATCTAAGTTCCCTGACCAGGGCTCTCACCCCTTACATTGGAAGCATGGAGTCTTAACCATTGTACCTCCAGGGAAGTCCCTTTTGCTTTATTTTTAATGTCAAATTACACTAAGGGAAAAAAACCCTGATACTCTCAAATCTAAAAAGTGAACAAAATCAACTTTATGACTTTGTATCCTTCGGTTAGAGAAGAAAAATGGGAGGGGGGTTGTGGGGGAGGAGGAGAGTATGAAATTGAGATTGCTGGTTGCAGCTATCTACAGAGTAATAAGTGTTGCTGAATCTGTGTCATTTAGCAGAAAATACTGCAAAGAAAAAATATTACAGGTTTAGTATCTTAATTATGTAGATTTTACATTCAATGAACTCTTGCCAAAATAAATTGCGTATATTATCTAAAAAGCAAATGTTAATTAAAACTGTATCTTGATAGCGTGTGTGGTTCACAAGACACTCTGAGCATATGAGATTATATAGCACACATTAGCTACAATCAACTCAGACTGAGGGTTTGGGTCATTTCGATGAATCATGTGAAGCCAGGCAGCACCGGCTGGTACTGGAGTCTGACAGAAGTGCCTCACATATTTATATAGTTGATGCAGCTTGATCCCAACTTATTTTTCCAGATGACCAAAGTGCTTCTGCCTGCTTCAGAGTTTCATAAATGGGAGAGCTGACTTGAGTTGCCATTAATTAGCTGCTTAACACAAAGCTACCCAGTGACCACTGCATCCAAGGTACAAAAATAAAATTCCCAGGCAGGAAATGAGACTGGGGGACGGACACAGAGAATTGGAGGTCACCGTATTCATCACCTGTCTTTTTGCCTCTGCTACCCTGAGCTCAGATGTCCCCAAGACTAGACCATCATCCATTCACACTGATAGGTGGGTAATTGCATTCTCGAGTCACAGCGTCTGGTCTTTTTTGAACATCTTCACTGCTGAGCAGTGTATACAAAGAACAAGATCCAAATGCTGCAGAATTGATTCTTCCGCCCTCTCCAAGAGGCACTGCTCCAAAGCTAGTTTAATTATAGGTGTTTAGACGTACAGAGATGAATACCTAGGGAACAACCGTTACACAGCACTGCTCTGGCAAGCATGTACTTTCTATTTTTTTTCACTTTTCATTTTAACAAACAGTCAACTGTGTGCTGCACATAAGTGATCTGTAATCAGCAGAACAATAAAATGCCAAATGTTAGAAAAAGGTCAGGGGAGGGTTTTCAGACAGGAGCCTAGAGCCATGTCATGGCCTTGAATGGCAAGGCTGTCATTTCCCCTGGAATTCCAGGGTCAGTTAGCTTCTAGGCTTCTACCAACATAGTCTCATGGAAACTTGGGTATGTGCAACAAGCCACTCTCCACTGGCCTTTAGAGATCACTGAAAAATGGCCTTTAAATTGTGGGTCTACATTATGGAAGTTTCTGAAGCTATGGAGGCCAACAGTCCTGGGTTTGGATTTTATCACTACTTAGGAGACATGTGATGCTGAACAAGTATATTCACCCCTTGGAGCTTCAGTCTCACTGCTTGAGAGTGACAATGCCTACCTGTAGAGGCAGATATGAGGCTTGATTAAAAGAATAAGTGTAGGCATTTAGCACCATACCAGATTCTAAGCAACATCTAGGAGCAACAGTGGGCTTCCCAGGTGGCCTAGTGGTAAAGAATCTGCCTGCCACTCAGGAGATAAGTGTTTGATCCCTGGGTCAGGAACATTCCCCTGGAGGAGGGCATGGCAACTCACTCCAGTATTCTTGCCTGGAGAATCCCCATGGACAGAGGAACCTGGAGGGCTATAGTCCATGGGGGTCACAAAGGGTCAGACGTGACTTAGCGACTAAACAGCAGCAGAACAGCTACAATTTATTCATCCACACAATTAGCTTTTATAAAGTGTTGACTTTGATTATTCAGATTTATGCCCAAAGACATTTGGAAAAGAAAGAATATTTTAAGGATAGTGGAAGCATGGAATTGATAATCACTGAACTGGTTTAATTTCCCCCTAGGAGCAGTACCGAAGGTTGGGGAGGAAGGGGAATCAGAAAAAGGATGTCTCCTTTCTCTGTGTGCTGGCGCTATACCTGCTTCATCTCAGGTCCTGTTTCTGCCCCTCTCTGCCTTGGACTCCCAAATCTGCTTTTCTGATGTCCTTTTGCCTGGTGGCTTTTTCTTCGGTTGTATCAATAGGAAGATCTAGTAGGACATTACAAGGCAGGAGGAAGGGAGCAGGAACTCACTCCCTGCTTCCAATTTCTGCCAGCATCCCTCCAGTAGCAGGACAGCTAGGATTCTCCAGTATCTCTGGGCAGTTTCCTCTCTCATAGTGCAAAGCCTCTTTCTGGTTCCTGGGGCCAGAACTTAGAAGGTCCTCCACAATCTCAGTCTTAGAAGTGGTGCCCCCTGAAATCCCAGCATCAGCCATGCAGTGTTAACCCTGCATTCTCATCACCAACTTGTGGAATTCTTCCTCGGCTCAGCACTACAGCCCACCACCTGGATATCCTAGTACAAGCCACGCTGAGCCTTCTCTGCGGTTCCAGCCTCAGCAGTCCCTTCTCGCTGATTCCAGTATGGGCTGGTTCCCCATTTCTGGGCAGTACAGCTCAGCAGGAAGGGGTTACCTGGCTCCCTCGTGTTCACTCAGCCTAGGTGTGGTAGCTGCTTCTGGTACTTACTAATCTCGGATCTACCTCACTTTTCCCTTTTATTCCTTCAACATTTCCAACTGTTTATAACTAATCTTCTGTACCAAACTCTCTCCATGTGAAATCCCACAGGCAGTCGGTCTTTTCCCACTAGACCCTGACTGATGTATAACCTGCATATTTGAACCTGGGCATTGAAACCTGAGGGGGAGGGGAAATGAAGGAAGTTGTCTTAAAAGTCAGCACCCTTTAATCCAGTAATTCTGCAAGTCTTAAAAGTGACATCAACTAACTCTATCCTTCCCTCAAGCTTCACTTACATGTCACCTCCTCAAAGAGGCTTTTGTGGCCTCTGAAGCTAAATTCTTTGCTTTGTCATAGCAGTTTGAATCTTTCTTTCACAACAAGCATTATGATTTGCCATAATCTAATATTGTGATTCTGTTTGTCTTTCTTTCCACTAGGTAAAAGCTCAATAAGAGCATGAACTGGGTTTGTTTGATCACTTTTCTTTCCAGTACCTGGGAAGGCTTACCTTGTTCAGGTGCTCAAAAAACATCTGTTTAATGAATAAATAAATGAATGCCCAAAGATGTTCACTGTGACATTGTTTCAGTTTGGTTCAGTTCAGTTCAGTCGCTCAGTGGTGTTCCAATTCTTTGTGACCCCATGAACCACAGCATGCCAGGCCTCCCTGTCTATCACCAACTCCCAGAGTTTACTCAGACTCATGTCCATTGAGTCAGTGATGTCATCCAACCATCTTATCCTCTGTTGTCCCCTTCTCCTCCTGCTTTCAATCCTTCCCAGAATCAGGGTCTTTTCAAATGAGTCAGTTCTTCACATCAGGTGGCCAAAGTATTGGAGTTTCATCTTATATTTAATGAAAAGCAACAAACACCCCACATATTGACTATGATGAAAATGGATAAGCACATGGAGAATTTACTCAATGGATCAATATAAACACCATACTTAACCTGATATAAAGGTTTCCCTATGTGTGGTCCATGAGCCACACTTCTCAAAATCACCACAATGGTTTTTAAAATTCAGATGCACCACCCCTATATTTTCATAAGTTCTTCAGGTCATCGTCATGCACCCTAACTTTTGGGATTCCCTAGACCAACCATGATTCATGTAAAGTGCAAATATTTTACACTTACGCGAAAGATGTATTTTATCATGTTGGCTAGGCAAAACAAAAATAAAACCAATCAATCAAATAAACAAAAAACTAGGACAAGAATATAATTCAGTTAGATACAAAGAAAAGTAAACAGTCAGATAAATGAAAACCTAATATAATAACTTTAAAAAAACCTGATAGAAGGGACTTCCCTGGAGGTCCAGTGGCTAAAACTCCAAGCTCCGAATGCAGGGGACGTGGGTTCAATCCCTGGTCAGGGAACTAAATCCTACATGCTATAACTAAGACCTGTCACAGTCAAATAAATAAATATATTAAAAAAAAATCATAAGTAAAGAACTATAAGGAAATATACCAAAATGGTTTTCTCTAGGGAAGGGCAAAAATCACTGGTCGTCTTTGTCTTTCCGATCTTCCATGTACTTAGTCACTCAGTCATGTTGGACTCTTTACTACCCCGTGGACTGTAGCCCACCAGGCTTCTCTGTCCCTGGAATTCTCTAGGCAAGAATACTGCTATGGGTTGCCATACCCTCTTCCAGGGGATCTTCCCAACTCAGGGATCAAAGCCAGGTCTCCCACATTGCAGGCAGACTCTTTACTGTCTGAGCCACCTGATTTTTCTTAGTGTCTGAATATCTGAAAATAAGCATGTGTTTTAAAATGGAAAAATACCAATCTAAATCATCTCTGAAAAAGAAAAAAAGAAGAGATTTTCATCAGATCACCCATTCTAGCTAAAAACTCGGGGTTAGGCTCTCTGAATTCTCTTTCCCGGGGTTCCTTGGGCAGTTTCCCAATCATTATTTGTCACCCATCAGGCTTGTGATGTGATCATTTCCTTAAATCTTACCCTGTCTGCATGAAAACCAGAGCTTGGCAGCTGGTAAGCCATTGAAATTTCATACTTAAGACATCAAAGCCGGCAGCCCTGCTTTCAATTCCCCCCAGCTCATCTTCTTAGGAGAAAAATTTCTCAAAAGCACTTGATCCCTTGAAGTTATTGGGCACCACATTTAGCCAAAGTCCCGCTCAGACTAGAGAGGCAAAGTTGGAGAGAACCCATGCACAATATATTAAATATATAAATACTTTATGTGAGTGATCAGGAGGGAAAAAAAGAAACCAAGCAGTCGATCAGCTCTGAGCCCTTTGAGTCCAATCCCTGACAGGCTGCAACAATTAGTGCCACAGGAGGAAGCGAGAGGATGGCAAGGGTGGCCGGAATTGATCTTGGGAGAGACCCTCTCATTGCAGCCGAGCCCGGAGCCCACCATTACCTAGGAACAGCATAACGGTGCGCTGTTAGGCTGTCTCCCAGGAGGGGAATTTTAGGTGAACCCTCTAACATCCTTAAAATAGAGTCCAGCTCAGCTGAGCCGCTGGTAGGGGCTGATGCTTTCAGCCCGCTGCCAGCTCCTGAGCTGGCAACTCTACACAGAGGCCAAAGGCCCGCAGTCCTCAAGGCTCCATAAAGACAGTCCCTTTCCCGGGCAGGTGAAAGAGAAGGCTCCGAATCTCCTATAAGGTAAGAGGCAAAAGTGCTCCCTGACAGAGGAATCGGGCCATGACAGCCAAACCATCACCTCGGAGGAGATGATCTGACCGGCACGGACAAAGCCCAGGGGCAATCATCAGGCCAGCCTGCCCCTCTCTCAGACAATGACATTACCATCGACACCTTGGCAGCAACCCCTTCGCCAGCCTCTCGACTCCGATTTTCCTACTACGTTAATTCATTCTAACATAAGTAAACCTCCCCTAAAGCCAGATTTCATCTGGTTCAAAAACCAAGAGCTACAAAATCAAGGATGCCACAGCCTGGGATCCGAGTCCTTTCATTTTCTAGCTCCAACCAATAATTTTTACAGTGTGATAATAATAGCAACCAACTTGTCTCAAGTGCTCAGTAGGTAGTAGGCAATGTTTTTAGGGCTTTAAAACAAAGTAGCTCATTTAGTTTTCAAAATAACCCCATGATTAACACCATTATTTGCAAAATATATAAACAACAAGGACCTCCTATAAAGCACAGGGAGCTATATTCAACATCTTATATAACCTATAGTGGAAAAGAATCCGAATATCTCTATCTATCTATACCCTTCTCCCGTGGCTCAGGGTAAAGAATCCTCCTGTCAAGCAGGAGACTCAGAGGATACAAGAGACACAGGTTTGATGCTTGGGTTGGGAAGATCCCCTAGAGAAGGACATGGCAACCCACTTCAGTATTCTTGCCAAGAAAATCCCAGACAAAGGAGCCTGGCAGATTGCAGTCCAAGGGGTCACAAAGTGTTGGACACAGCTGAGCAACTGAGCACACTTACATGCATACACACACACACACATATTTGAATCACTTGAAACAAATGCAACATTGTAAATCAACTATATTTCAATAAAAAAACATGAGTAAACAATAATGAGCCCCATTTTACAGATGGGGAAACTGAGGTACAGATAGAATAAATAGTCATGGAACTCACTTGAGATTATACAGCTAATAAGTGGGGGAATCAGAGTTGGAACCAGGCAATGTGACTCCACAAGCAGCCCACACATGCACACCTGTGACAACGGGGCTTCCCAGTCACCCCTATAAAGTATGGGCCTACCTACCAGGCTGTTCTGAACGCTTTTCTCTAAATGTGTCTGCCCTACCCACCTTCTTCTCCCCTGTGCCCCCTCCTCCCCACTGAGTAAACATGATGTGTTGGTTCCCAGGTCCATGGCCAAATCTGAGCTTAGGCAACCTTGGAGGGAGGGAGGTGCTCCCCAGGGAGCCCAGAGGGGTCAGTGTTTGACTGACAGCGCTTCAGGGCTCTGGGCTTAGAGCCCATTAAGCTTTGAAAGAGGACGGTTCATCTAGGCTCCTGGTCTGTAAATTGAGGAGAATAGTCCTGCCCCATACAGCTGGAAAAAAGGTTCAAGGAGAAAAGGATATAAAGGGTGTTAGCAACTTGTGCAGTGGCCTCTTCCTTTGAACTCCCAGAGCATGCTTTACTGAGACCTCCTCTTCCCTTCTCTGTGCCTATTTGCATCCTTGGTTCCTCTCCACAGCCCCTCCCTAGCTGCATATTAAAGAGGCAGGCACCTAGGTAAGAGACTTGTGTTAGTTTATTTCCTTTCAAAGAGGGGAGGCCTTGGATGCTCTGAAATTAGCTGTTCGTGTACTTCCTTCTGGGAACTCATCTGCTGTTGTCCTAGAGTCTTTAGGATGAAAGGCTGGGTCAGGAGCTGACTGTGATGCACCCGGCATCACAGTCACCCTACATGCTCTGTCCTATTTGACACCACAGATGTGAATCTGAACACGGCTTCAGTCTCTAGACACCCATCAGGAGACAGTCTCCTACCATCCTCCTGTCCTGAAAGAATGGGATATAATTGTAAAAAACTAGATTTACAGTTTAAATGGCTGAATCGAGTGTTATGTGAATTGTATCTCAATAGAACTGCTTTTAAAATAAAAAAAAGCAGCCACAGACTATGTGTAAACAAGTAGATGTGGCTATGCTCCAATAAAAGCCTACATGCAAAAGCAAAAACAATCCATAACTAATTTCAGGCTTCATGCTAATCACATGGGGTGGTTGTAGGGGTGATGGTGTCTTGGCAAAATCTCAGGACTTGGAGAAAGACAGACCTCACTTTGAATTCTGGGTCCTTCCACTCACTGTGTGTCCCTGGACATGTGACTTTCTCTCTAAGTCTCAATTTTCCCTGCTGGGAAATACTGATGGGACTGCCTCTTTTCATTGGGAGGGTTAAAATTCAAGACATTCACAAATACCTGACACAAAGAGGCACTCAAAATTGGCACTTCCTTCCTATGCAAGCATGGTCGCTTAGGATATGGAGTCGCCAGTATCTCTACCCTCAGGGAGCTTTCCAGTTCACTGGAGCTTATGGAAATATACATTTCTTTATGAACATACAAAGCAGCCCGGGACACCTAAATAGGTCTAGAAAAGCATGTGAATGGGGTACCATTCACAACATGGGGTGAAGGGCAGTCGGGGTGTCCTCCCAGAAGCCAGAAGGCATATAGTTTGAATGAAGCCTTGGCAAATGAAAGGACAGACTCCGCATCAGACAACCTGGTTCTAATCCCTGCTCCACCCCAACGTGCTGTGTGATCTTGACAAAGAAACATCACCTCTCTGAGCTTTGACCTCTGTCCAGAAAAAAAGAGATAATAACCGGTGGCTCAGATGGTAAAGAATCTGCCTGCAATGTGGGAGACATTGGTTTGATTCCTGGGTTGGGAATAACTTCTGGAGGAGGGCATGGCAATCCACTACAGTATTCTTGCCTGAAGAATCCCATGGAAAGAGGAGCCTGGTGGGCTACAGTCCACAGGGTTGCAAAGAGTTGGACACGACCGAATGACTAAGCGTAGCCCAGAAAATAACACTTTACTTGCAGTATTGTTGTGATGTTTACAAGAGATAATAAACAAACTTGTTTTGATGGTTAAGCTTGAAATGAATTTAGGGACTAAGCTAGATGTCAGATTAGGAGGAGTCTTAAATATATAAATGAAATATATTTCTGTGTATTCTCTACAGCACAAGGATATACTGTATAGCACAGGGAGTTATACCCAATATTTTGCAATAACCTGTATGGGAAAAAGAATCTGAAAAAGAATAGATATATGTATATGTATAAACAATTCACTTAGCTGTACACCTGAAACTAACATAACATTGTAAATCAACTGTTTTTTAATTAAAAAAAAAATTGTGACTCTCTAATAATGGGCCAGGAAGCTGGAAGAAGTATTTCAGTGTGTGAGTGTGAGCATATGTGCATACTTGTATTTGCATTTAAGACAAATCCAGTTAAAGGAACTTGCTCCTAATAAAGGCCCTGGGGAGGCTGGGTGGGCTGAGCATCTCCATGGCATTGCAGTCACTCTAACACAGATTTATAGAGTTTATTTTTCTTAAGTTGCTCTAAGTGCTTCAGGTGTACTATCTGATTTACCTTTATGACATTCCAATGCAGTTAGAAGCAGGTGATATTATTTTCATTTTGTTGATGCAGCTATTAAGCCTGAGAGGAAAGCAGTTTAGTCCATGGATGTGATGGGGCAGAAAGGGGCCTTGAAGGTTATAGTCAGATCCTCATGCTGGGGCCATAATGCTTTCAACAGCATTTTGCCAAGGCCTTATCCAGCAAACACCTGAATGCTTCCAGGGATGCAAAATGTAGTCTATAAGAGAGAGGAATCTAAGTGTGGACTTGGAGAAACCCTTATCTGACAAGGCTAAATTGCAGGCAGTCTGGTCTTGGATGTCTGAGAGACCCGGGTTCAAATCCCAGCCCTGCTATTCACTAGTTGGGCAAGTATCAATCTCTCTAAGTTCCCTATCCTTATATATAAAATTAGAATACTCAAGATTTACTTCCAAGAGCTATTTTAGTAAATAAATAAATAATGGGTAACAAGGCACTTCTGAAAAATATAAAGCAACACACACTTGTAAGTTACCATTAACTTCACTACTATTAAGGCTTTCACTTTGGCAGGTACCATCATGCATTATTGCTGGCCTATAAATTAGCACAACACTCTTGATGGACAAAGTGGCTCTATCAACCAACATTTAAATATACACATTCTTCTTGAGTCGCAGATTCTACTTCTAGGGATTTATTCTACACATTCACATCTACATGTGTATAATATGTTCAAAGATATTATTATAATATTATTCATCACTTTATCATTAGTAATTTAAAAACACTGGAAATGAGGTCCTTCAGTAGGAATTAATTCACTGTTAATTAAATATCATAATATGGCAGTACAATGAAATACACTGTGGCATTGTTAACATATATAGAATTCTTTCTATATATGCTGGTATAGACTAATCTCTAAGATAAATTATTTAGTGGAAAAAGTAAGCTACAGTATAGGATATACCGTCTAGACCACTGTATTAAAAAAGAAAAGTGAATATATTATGCACACACATGTACACATTTGTACTCTTAGTCTAGAAAAATATATAAGAGGTTGGTAACAGTGGTTGCTTCTTGGGAAAGAAACCAGGGAAATGAATTTTACTGGATGCATTTGATACCATTTATATTATCTTTTCCAGAAGATGCATTTCTTTTATAGGAACAGTGATAAAAGTGCCATAAAGATACTGATTCTCAAATTGTAAATCAAGTTCCAAGGGAGCAGAAGTGCATCAGTCTCCTTGTCTCAAAAAGTGGCCACTCTGTGCCTATCCTCAGAGCTGCCGTGTCTTCTCTTCCTCTCAGATACAACTATCTACAACTTCTATCCATGGCACTTTTCACACAGATCCAGCATCAGAATCTGTGCTCACGTCCCCACTGGTCCAGAGCTTCCATTCTCACTCTGTAGTCTCTTCCCCCACTGATAAAGAGCCCACCTGAACTTCCTGAAAAACTAATTTGGATCAGACTAATTCTCTGCTAAAGAAACTCTTGATGAAAGTAAAAGAGGAGACTGATAAAAGTTGGCTTAAAGCTCAACATTCAGAAAACGAAGATCATGGCATCTGGTCCCATCGCTCCATAGAAGTAGATGGGAAACAGTGGAAACAGTGACAGACTTTATTTTGGGGGGCTCCAAAATCACTGCAGATGGTGACTGCAGCAATGAAATTAAAAGATGCTTAGTCCTTGGAAGGAAAGCTATGGCCAACCTCAGTTCAATTCAGTGGCTCAGTCGTGTCCGACCCTTTGTGACACCATGAATCGCAGCACGCCAGGCCTCCCTGTCCATCACCAACTCCCGGAGTTCACTCAAACTCACGTCCATCGAGTCCATGATGCCATACAGCCATCTCATCCTCGTTCGTCCCCTTTTCCTCCTGCCCCCAATCCCTCCCAGCATCAGAGTCTTTTCCAGTGAGTCAACTCTTCACATGAGGTGGCCAAAGTACTGGAGTTTCAGCTTTAGCATCATTCCTTCCAAAGAAATCCCAGGGCTGATCTCCTTCAGAATGGACTGGTTGGATCTCCTTGCAGTCCAAGGGACTCTCAAGAGTCTTTTCCAACACCACAGTTCAAAAGCATCAATTCCTCAGTGCTCAGCTTTCTTCACAGTCCAACTCTCACTTCCATACATGACCACTGGAAAAACCATAGCCTTGACTAGACGGACCTTTGTTGGCAAAGTAATGTCTCTGCTTTTCAATATGCAATCTAGTTTGGTCTTAACTTTCCTTCCAAGGAGTAAGCGTTTTTTAATTTCATGGCTGTAATCAACATCTGCAGTGATTTTGGAGCCCCCCAAAATAAAGTCTGACACTGTTTCCACTGTTTCCCCCTCTATTTCCCATAAAATGATGGGACCAGATGCCAACATCTTCATTTTCTAAATACTGAGCTTTAAGCCAACGTTTTCACTTTCCTCTTTCACTTTCATCAAGAAGCTTTTTAGTTCCTCTTCACTTTCTGCCATAAGGGTGGTGTCATCTGCATATCTGAGGTTATTGATATTTCTCCCAGCAATCTTGATTAAGGCAGTGCCAAAGAATGCTCAAACTACTGCACAATTGCACTCATCTCACGCGCTAGTAATGCTCAAAATTCTCCAAGCCAGGCTTCAGCAATACATGAACCGTGAACTTCCAGATGTTCAAGCTGGTTCTAGAAAAGGCAGAGGAACCAGAGATCAAATTGCCAACATCTGCTGGGTCACCGAAAAAGCAAGAGAGTTCCAGAAAAACATCTATTTCTGCTTTATTGACTATGCCAAAGCCTTTGACTGTGTGGATCACAATGAACTGTGGAAAATTCTGAAAGAGATTGGAATACCAGGCCACCTGACCTGCCTCTTGACAAACCTATATGCAGGTCAGGAAGCAACAGTTAGAACTGGACATGGAACAACAGACTGGTTCCAAATAGGAAAAGGATTACGTTAAGACTGTATATTATGACCAACCTAGATAGTATATTAAAAATGAGAGACATTACTTTGCCAACAAAGGTCCATCTCATCAAGGCTATGGTTTTTCCAGTAGTCATGTTTGGATGTGAGAGCTGGACTATAAAGAAAGCTGAGCACCAAAGAATTGATGCCTTTGAACTGTGGTGTTGGAGAAGACTCTTGAGAGTCCCTTGGACCACAAGGAGATCCAACCAGTCCATCCTAAAGGAGAACAGTCCTGAGTGTTCATTGGAAGGACTGATGTTGAAACTGAAACTCCAATACTTTGGCCACCTGATGCGAAGAGCTGACTCATTTGAAAAGATCCTGATGCTGGGAAAGATTGAAGGTGGGACGAGAAGGGGACGACAGAGGATGAGATGGTTGGATGGCATCACCAACTCAATGGACATGAGTTTCGGTAAACTCCGGGAGTTGGTGATGGACAGGGAGGCATGGCATGCTACAGTTCATGGGGTCGCAAAGAGTCGGACACAACTGAGTGACTAAACTGAACTGAACTGAACTCTCTGCTCATAACTGACAAATGGCACAGATATCCCTAACGTGGCCCCTGAGGACCCACATGGCTATAGCCCCAGCCACCCCACTGACCACATCTCCTAACTTCATCACCCTGCTCATTCTGATCCATACCGGCCCGTTGGTGTTTCTAGAACATTTCCCTACCTTTACATTAACTTCTTCTTGGCCTGGAAGGTACTCCCCACATAGATCTGCATGTCTGGCTCTCACTTCCCTAAATGTCAGCCTATCTCTTCCTTCCTCACTTTTGCAAAATAACACCCCTATTACTCGTCATTCTCTCCTCCTGCCTTGTTCTTCTCCATAGCAACATTCCCCCTGGCACTATCTGTTCATTGGTTTGTGTAGTATCATCTCCCCCACTAGTGAGAATTTCAACATGTGTTATTAGCACAAAGCACAATTGTAGACACGTGGAGTCACCGATAAATGCCTGTGGACTCCAGATGGGCCATTTATTAGCACAATAAAATGAGAACTGGACCAGAAAAAGGAGCCCTAAACCTGAACTCTTGTTCTTGCTCAGTTATGCCTGATGACATCAAGCAGATCTCTTCCCTTCTCTAAACCTCAGATGGTAGTAATGGTTGCCAGCCCAGGGTTTCTAGGCTTCTGGTGGTTTCAGAAGTTTGATACAAGGCACCATTGTCAGAATTCCAAAGAGTTAGAAATATTTTAACAAAGTGTGTACTATGGAATACTAATATATTTTCCTCAACAAAAAATGAGTGCCAAGGTAAAACATTTCTTTCAGTTTTTAATGTGCCAGTGGGCCTTTCCCCAAATTTATTTTTTTCTCAGATAAACTGCATACACATGTGTTGGCACATATGTGTGGGTGCATGGGTGTGCTTCATTTCAAAAGACTGGTATTCAACACGTTATATACTGGAAAAGGCTAGATTATTGTCTAGCTATCACAAAGTCAGCAGATAATCCTGATTTATTCATGTGGAACAAAGGCAGTTAGAAAAGTTTTTGAGTTATGATACATGGAGAAAGGACTTAATCATGGCTCAGACACCCCTGAGGTTCCCACAATGCTTCTCAAGTTATCACCAGTCCACTGCTCCATCCACTCCTTGAACCCTACACTCCAGTCAAACTTGCTCTTTTCCAGATATTCCAGGCTGTTCTATGACCCACAATTTCTTGGTTTTTTGTTAGTTTGTTTCCATGGACAGAAATGAACTTGTCCCCATTTTCATTTAATACTCTCTACTCACTTCTCGAGACAGCTAAAAAATTAATCTCCTTCAACCCCTTTTTATTCCTCCTTCTTAATTTCACCATACCCCACACTCCTCTACTACAACACCCCAAACAATGCACAACATGTATTCCTTATGTGTCCCCCTGTATTGACCATGAGCCCTTCAAAGTCACAGGCTTCATGTCAATCATGTGTCTCTGTAGAAAAAGGTATAGGCTTGCAGTTAAAGATAGGGAAGAAGGGAAAGACAGAGTGAAGGAAAGACCAAGTGAGGGAGAGAGGTAGGAAGGAGAGAAGGAAGGAAAAAAGGAAAATGTTCAGGAATCACTGAAAAATATGGAGAAAGAAATTAAAGACAAAAAAAATCAGATCCTGAGTAGAGTGAACAGCCTGGAAGCCTGATGTCTGGGGAAGCTTTGCTCTGAGGAACCACCATTCCAACAAATGGTCCTATTTGTCCCATGAAAGAATTTCCATGAATCAGAAGCTAAGAAATGCTCATCACGATGAAACCTTTGTGGAAATAATGATGCTCACCCACAAGCTTAATAAAACCTTTAAAGCACACTGTTAAGTTTTACAGTGAAGGGTTCTGTTATCTATATGCTCCAAGCTTTCTTTTGACTATAGCGCTTCTTGCTTTCTTTTACTTCCTCTTTCCCTCCCTCCCTCCCCCCTTCCTCTTTCTTTCTTTCCTTCTTTCTTGTCTGAATGGAAAAAGAAAAGACCATTAAAAGAACAGAGAGAGTGGAGACTCAGGCTGAAACTCTAGACCAATCACATGCCCAGTCAGTCAACATCTCCTGAAGCTTTCAACACGACTCCCCTGTCTATAAGGAAGTGGAACAAGAAGAATAAGAGAGATCTATGGGCCTCATTTCAATCCCAAAGAAAGGCAATGCCAAAGAATGCTCAAAATACCGCACAATTGCACTCATCTCACACGTTAGTAAAGTAATGCTCAAAATTCTCCAAGCCAGGCTTCAGCAGTACGTGACCTGTGAACTTCCAGATGTTCAAGCTGGTTTTAAAGAAAAGGCAGAGGAACTAGAGATCAAATTGCCAACATCCGATAGATCATTGAAAAAGCAAGAGAGTTCCAGAAAAACATCTATTTCTGCTTTATGGACTATGACAAAGCCTTTGACTGTGTGGATCACAATGAACTGTGGAAAATTCTGAAAGAGATGGGAATACCAGACCACCTGACCTGCCTCTTGAGAAACCTATATGGAGGTCAGGAAGCAACAGTTAGAACTGGACATGGAACAACAGACTAGTTCCAAATAGGAAAAGGAGTACGTCAAAGCTATATATTGTCACCCTGCTTATTTAACTTCTATGCAAAGTACATCATGAGAAACTCTGGGCTGGAGGAAGCACAAGCTGGAATCAAGATTGCCGGAAGAAATGTCAATAACCTCAGATATGCAGATGACACCACCCTTATGGCAGAAAGTGAAGAGGAGCTAAAAAGCCTCTTGATGAAAGTGAAAGAGGAAAGTGAAAACGTTGGCTTAAAGCTCAACATTCAGAAAACGAAGATCAAGGCATCCAGTCCCATCACTCCATGGGAAATAGATGGGGAAACAGTGGAAACTGTGTCAGACTTTATTTTTGGGGGCTCCAAAATCACTGCAGATGGTGACTGCAGCCATGAAATTAGAAGACGCTTACTCCTTGGAAGGAAATTTATGACCAACCTAGATAGCATATTAAAAAGCAGAAACATTACTTTGCCAACAAAGGTGCGTCTAGTCAAGGCTATGGGTTTTCCAGTGGTCATGTACGGATGTGAGAGTTGGACTGTGAAGAAAGCTGAGCACTGAAGAATTGATGCTTTTGAACTGTGGTGTTGGAGAAGACTCTTGAGAGTCCTTTGGACTGCAAGGAGATCCAACCAGTCCATTCTGAAGATCAGCCCTGGGATTTCCTTGGAAGGAATGATGCTAAAGCTGAAACTCCAGTATTTTGGCCACCTCATGAGAAGAGTTGACTCACTGGAAAAGACTCTGATGCTGGGAGGGATTGGGGGCAGGAGGAGAAGGGGACGACCGACTTGATAGACATGAGTCTGAGTGAACTCCGGGAGTTGGTGATGGACAGGGAGGCCTGGCGTGCTGCAATTCAGGGGATCGCAGAGAGTCAGACACGACTAAGCGACTGAACTGAACTGAACTGATGGGCCTCTGTCAGTTTTGCATACGGAAACTGAAACAGGTTTGTCCCACAGTTATCAAACAGAAGTGAAAAATGACGATGCCTGAAATTCAGGTCAGAGTGAGGCAGTGTATCTCCCAGTGGGGAGTGGATGTGCACTGTTTAAAGGGGTTGGCTGTGTCGTGTGCTCAGTCACTCAGCCGTGTCCAACTCTTTGTGGCCCCTAAGACTGTAGCCCAGCAGGCTCCTATGCCTAAGGAATTTCCTAGGCAAGAATACTGGAGTGGGATGCCCGTGGGTGGATCCCACCTATTCCAGGGATCTTCCTAACCCAGGGATCAAACCCATGATTAGCAGGTGGACTCTTTACCACCACTGCCACATGGGAAGCCATAAATAGGTTGGCTGTATACGATCAAACACCCATGAGCCACTTCAGAAGGGAAAGACAACCGGATTGATCGCATAGGTTAAGCAAATCACACTTCTCCATTTTAATGTTTATGACCTGGAGGCACCAATATTCACAAACATCAGGCCATAGTCTTGAGTGTAGTCCAGGATCTACAACCGGCAATTAGCAATCCATTAGACAAGGTAAAAATTGCCCCCTCACTGAACTCTAAGCTATTCTCCACAAAAAGTCCTTTAGGGCAGAGGAGTCTGAAGTGACTTCAAATGCTAGACCCTAGTACAAACCCTGGACCTCAGTACAGACCCTGAGGGTGAATGAGGGAAAGCATCAACAATAGCCCTGAATGAATGTGCTCTCAGGGTCATCCAGTGTACAATGAGCTAAACTATCAACCTCATAGGGTTATTCCGAGTTTTATAGGCTAAGTATTAAACCCTTCTGTTTTCTCAGATATACTTCCCAAATAGGAATGGGATTTTAGTAGGAATGGATAAAGTGCAAACACAGGTCATAATTTTCACTTTCAAATTTCATCAGATGCAAATCAAACACAATTCAAGTGAGATGAGAATTAGAAAGAAATGTTCCTAACAGATTAACATTTGGGCATTAAAGTCACTGGACTAACAAGTAGCTTTCTTTTTAAAAAAATTTTATTTATTTTTGGCTGTGCTGAGTCTTTGTTACTGCTCAGGCTTTTCTCTAACTGTGGAGAGCAGAGGTTACTCTCTAGTGGTGGTGTGCAGACTTCTCACTGAAGTAGCTTCTCTTGTTCCAGAGTACAGGGTCTAGGGCATACAGGCTCAGTAGCTGTGGCCCACCATCCTGTGGCATGTAGGATCTTCCCAGAACAGGGATTGAACCCCTGTTGCCTGCACTGGCAAACAGGCTCTCAACCACCGAACCACCAGGGAAATCCAGCAGCTTTCTTTCTATGGTTACGTTGCAAATTTAAAAATGTCAAACAAGGCTGAATACAGATTTGAAACACCAAAAAATAAGTAAATAACCCTTATATAGTACCTTGACTCTTCATCAGGCAGTTTCTAATTATTCTCTTCATTAACTCATCATTTATTCAGACAGTATTCAATGGGTGCTATTTAGGAATCCTCCACTTTGAAGGAGACCCACATGAAACCTGCACCTTCATGAGCTGACTGTCTGATGCAAGAGACAAACAATTGGAAACCTATCTCATTTGATTTTTGTAACTACCTGTAAGAATGCTGAGACATCACAATGCCAATTTTACAGTTGAACAAACTGACGAACAGAAATTTACTTATTGAGAACTCCAAGACTGGAGCCACATAGATGGGAGAGTGAGTCTCTAGGCCTCCCATTTCTCACTAGGAGACCTGGGAGCATGAATGTCTTAGATTCTCTGTGTCCCAGTTTACTTATCTGATGGATAGTAACAATGAGCCTTCTTCAAATGGATTAAGTGAGTTAATGTAAAGTTTAAAAAAAATCAACAAAGCTCTTAACAGGTAGAGCTAAATGCTAATACATTATAAGTTTAATCAATGTTATTATTGAGTCCCAGTATTAGATTTACCTTAAGTCATATGATCAATACATTTCAGAATGAGATTCAAAACCATATCCTTTCAGATGAATATCTGTGTACTTTCCACGGCAAAATAGAGAATAGGTTGAGAAACAGGATCATGGGTCTAGAAGGAAGCTCAGCAACCATCAATTTCAGGTTTCCTCCAAGTAATCTAGTGGTCATCCTGCCCCTCATCAAGACTTTTCCTCCCTACTTTAATAATTAACCCTGGGACTTCCCTGGTGGGCCAGTGGCTGAGACTCCGAATTCCCAATGCAGAGGGCCTGAGTTCAATCCCTGATAAGGAAACTAGATCCCACATTCTGCAACAAGAGTTTGCATGCTACAACGAAGACTGAAGATCCTGAATGCAAGAGTTTTCAGGCCACAACAAAGACTGAAGACTCTTGAGTGCCTCAATTAAGATCCGGCATTGGGCTTCCCTGGTGGCTCAGAGGTTAAAGTGTCTGCCTCCAATGTGGGAGACCTGGGTTCGATCCCTGGGTTGGGAAGATCCCTTGGAGAAGGAAATGGTAACCCACTCCAGTATTCTGGCCTGGAGAATCCCATGGAAGGAGGAGCTTGGTAGTCTACAGGGTCGCAAAGAATTGGACACGACTGAGCGACTTTAGTCACTCACTCACTCATAGCCAAACAAAGAAGTAAATATTTTAATACATTAACCCTTCAGGACAGTTAGAAAAGTGTGCCCTGAGTTGGGTCTCACAGTCACTCTGAGTCACTGTTCAGACCTCTAGAGTCACCAAGAGCAAGCTTTGGCCTTCTGTGCCACGAGGACATTTTGGAGCCCATGATTATATTCAGACACGTCTCTGGGATGATTAACAAGCTGTGTTTCCAGCATGAAATGTGTCACACTTGAAATACATTGCCAGTGATGTACAGAATTTATGGAAACATTGCTCATCCTAAGCAAAGGGGCTGTGTCATTTTTATTCACTCACTCAGCATTCATCAGACAGCCTTTATGTATCAGGAAGGGACTTGAATGGGGCCACAGAGAACAGAACACCATCCTTGTTCTCAGAGAGTTTCAGACTAGAAAAATAAGTTCTCTGGGTAAGACTGTTCTTTCCTCCTGGTTCTAAAAAATATAGCCCATCTTGTCCAACTGTCTTTTTCCAGAGGCATAAACTGAGGCCCCCAAATGTCAAGTGACTCATCCAAGGTCACAGAGTAAGTAAACAGCGGGTTTAACTAGATGTCTTAAGCAAAAGCATGGTCATAAGGAGTACAAATGCTCATCTGTTAGTGATATTAAGAGGTGCAGATTTCTCTGGGGCTGACCCTGATTTCCTTTTGACCTTGGACATGGGGCTTGCTGATGAGTCTCAAGGCTATCGTAGGGGATGTCCATTTCTGCTCCTTGACAAGAGCTCTTTGGGGTATTTAAAAATACATTACACGATGTGCTGGCTGGAGCACATTCTCACGGATGGTTACACAGAGTCCTGGGTCCACTCCCTGCCCTGCCACTGAGACTGTGTGATTGACGACCTGGGTGTTGGTGACCCTGGACCAAATCTCTTAATGTTCTTTCCTCCTCTGCAGAGTGGCGGGGACAGTGGGAGGTCCCAGACACACGGGTCCATTGAGAGGATGGATCATTTCGCCAGGCCTATAAAACTCTCTTGAGTTCCGCTGAGAAAGGCCTGATTATTATGATCCCTTCGAGAGTTCCCCTTCCTTTGTAACCAAAGTGAAACTACTTTATCTCATTAGCTACACATTATATATTGGTCACCTACCAAGAATTTGCAAGATTTTACATATAAATTAGCCTGAGTCTAGGAGCCAAAATGAGATGCAAAGTGGGGGAGGTGTGAGGCATTGGTGAATGAGGTGTCAAGGTGCTTGGGTTCTCAACTTAGCCTAAACCCTTTCCCAGCTGTGTGACCTTGAGCGAACTTCTAGACCTCTCTCCTGGTCTCCCTGACCCTCACTGAATGGAAATAATGATCCTATCCTTGTTTTCCCTGCCTTGCAGTATGGATGTGAGGCTCACACAAGACACAGACATGAAAGTAATTTCCAAATAGCAAAGCCAGGTATAAGCATCAGTTGTGACTTTTACAGATGGTCTCTAGTTATGGAAAACTTGTCTCCAAAGTTTGTAACTCATAGATTGAAATTTTGGGACACCAACACTCTTCAAAATAATGTCATGTTTAGGAGTTAGATTCCCAGGCAAGCTTAGAAAATCCCACTTAGCCCCAAATTGCAGAAAACTGAAAACTAAAAACAAAACAACAGGATTAAAGGCACTATTGCATTATACTTAATTACCTTCAATCACAGTTTCTCAAGAAAAATGTATTCTGGATTCTAAATACCCCAGAAGACATCTTCCTTCCCAACAGCCTTAAATGAAAGAGGGTCACAAACTTGGGAACAACGAAGGCTGGATTCAAGTCCCACCTTTGATACTCCATGGTTAATTGACTACAGGCAAATGAATTAACCTCTCTGATCTCCAGTTAACTTATCTGTGAAATGCAACTGATGATGACCACCCCATGGTTAGTAAATGAAGCTCAGAGTAAGCATTATATCCAGAATGGCTCTCTTCTTATACATGAAGAATCTGCTAACTCTTTTCGCTTCCATAAAGAAGGCAAATTTTTTACAGCTTTACAGCAACCTCTCCTGAAGAGTCTGAGATATAGGGATAGAGGTCAGCTGCCCCATTGGCTGAGAGCTCCAGCCTCAGTCCCCCTCCAAGACTGTTCATATGGGTAAGTGAGTCATAACCGTCAGGCTTAAAGAAACCATTCATAGCTACCAGAGTCCCCTCCTGATTTAACAGGAGCAAATCAGTGGCAAAAACTTCTCTAGTGCAGTGAAACTACTCTGTATGATACAATAATGGTGGATAAATGGGCTTTCCAGGTAGCACTAGTGGTAAAGAACCCACCTGCCAATGCAGGTTAGACACAAGAGACACGGGTTTGGCCTCTGGGTTGGGAAGATACCCTGGAGGAGGGCATAGCAACCCACTCCAATATTCTCAACTGGAGAATCTCATAGACAAAGGAGCCTGGCAGGCTGCAGTCCATAGCATCACACAGAGTCGGACACGACCAAAGCGAATTAGCACACACACATATGTCATTACACATCTGTCCAAACTCACAGAATGTACAACACCAAGAATAAATCCTAATGTATATTGTAGACTTCGGGTGATAATGATGAGTCCATGTAGGTAGATCAGTGCAATGAATACACCACTCTGGTGAGTGACGCTGATGACGGGGGAGGTCATACATGCATAGGGCGTGGGTTATACAGTAAATCTGTACCTTACACTCAGTTTTACTGAAAATGACTCTAAAACTACTCAGAAAAAATCTTAAAATTTTTTCTAGCAGTGCTAGAATGTGGGATTGTGAGCTGTTCATTCAGTTCTTTCACTAAATCACATTTCATTCTGATGTTAAGTGCCCTATAAATCAGGGTTTACCAACTTAAAAGTTAACAGCAAACCTGAAAGTGCATTCCTTTCAATGGCGCGCAGGTTTGGGACTTCCGGTATGCCCAGTAGGGATGAGCCCGGCATGCTGCAGTTCAGAGGGGTGCAGAGAGTCAACTGAACAACAGCATGAGCATTAGAATTCTTTTTATTTGGAAGGCTAGTAAATGTGGAAGGATTTTTTTTTTCTCCAACAGTACTATAACTTTCAAAGCATACAGATTAATTTTATAATGAACGCCCATGTACCTCCCACTTAACATTTTCCTATGCTTATTTTCTCACGTTAGCTATCCATCTATCCATTCTTATTGCCAACCACCAATCTTATTTTTTGATGCATTTTAAATTAAATTGAAGACATTTGTATACTTTCTCCCTAAATACTTTTGCATGAATATCATTAACTAGAGTGGAACATTTGTTGTTGTTTTTTTTTATCTCCTGAAGAAAAATTAGATAGAATGAAATGCTCAAATCTTACATGAACATTCTCACTCAATAAGTGTTGACAAATGCATATACTTGTACAACCAAAGTCTTGACTGAAATATGAAACATTGCAATTACCCCAGAAGCCCATTATCATTCAGACTCCAGAGGCAGCAACACTTCCTTATTCATTTTAATAGTAGGTTTTACCTGTTCTAGAACTTCATATAAATGAGATCATATAATATGTAGTCTTATGCAAGGCTCCTTTCATTCAGCATGTGTTTAAGACTCCCCCTTGATACTGTATGCATCAATAAGTTGTTCTTTTTTATTGCTGGCCAGTGTTTATTTGTATAAATACACCACTCTTTGCATATCCATTCTCTCACTGATGGGCACCTATTTCTAATTTCTGGCTAGAATGAACAAGTCTGCTATGAACATTTTTATATATGTCTTTTCCAGATGTGTGTTTTTCTTCTCTTTGGTAATTGGCACCTTATAGATCTGTCGGGTCACAGGTTAGATGTATGTTCAGTTTTATAAGAGGCTACAGGCCCTTTTCCCTGTCTTGTGGTGTCATTTTCCACTCCTACCAACAAGCAGTAGTAGCTGTACATGCTTGCTAGCATTTGGCATTGTCAGTCTTTTTAATTTTAGCCATTTGGGTGGGTGTCTAGTGGTGTCTTGTGAGAAAACAGATTTTTTAAAAGACTCAAAATTGTGTGAAAATAAATGAAACATCTTCGAGCCAGAAGTTTTCAAGGAGTTTTATTTCTAATTGTATTATTTTTGGATGTGCAGAACTAGAGGGTTAGAGGGAAAAAAAAAATCATGTTCTGTCAATGTTGAAAGCACAAAGATAATAAGTATAGCTGATATAATATGCTTATATTCTAAGAACACCCTTCTAAGCTCTTTACATGCATAAATTCCCAGTAACTAGGATGTATTGGGTGATTACTATGTGCTAAGTACCCAGCACTTTACTAACTTAATCTAACTTAATCTTCTCTACAGCTTTGCCAAGTCAGTTTTGGATGCCATTTTTTTCATAGATAAAGAATCTGGCTCGCTCAAGACCAGTAAATGGTGGGTACAGGACTAGAACCCACATCTACCTAACTGAGACCCATGCTGGGGGCTTGGTACTGCCTCACTCTGCCTTAGGGTAACCCTGAGATGCAGGACATTGTGCTGGATCCTTCTCTCTGCTCAGATTTCCAAGCTTCCTTAAAGTTTCCATCTGAGCAAACCGTAAGGCAGGGGTACGACTTTTGCTAACTCAGTACACTACCAGAGAGAGGAAACAAAATTTCTATGACCCAGGAAGTCACCCTCCCTTAAGGCAAGTCATTTCTGGCTGTTTCAATTTCATTCACTTAGCAACTTCTGAGACTCAATCTCCTGTTCCTTCTCTGGAAGTTAAACTCAAAGTGGAATTGAGACATACATCCCCTGCCAGGGCTTCAGGCCCTATGCTGACTAATATCTGCTGCAGAGGATACTTAGCAAAGCAACCTGGCACTTATCACAGCACAGTGAGTCTGGCATGAGAGCTCAGCAATTAGGACCATCTCTCCTAGAGTCCTGGTGGCTCAGATGGTAAAGCGTCTGCCTGCAATGCAGGAGCCCCGGGTTTGATTCCTGGGTCGGGAAGATCCCCTGGAGAAGGTAATGGAAATCCACTCCACCACTCTTGCCTGGAAAATCCCATGGACTGAGGAGCCTGATAAGCTACAGTCCATGGGGTTGCAAAGAGTCGGACAGGACTGAGCGACTTCACTTCACTCCTAGAGTCAGGGAGACCTGAATTTGATCCCTGACTCTATCACAGTCTGTGTAACTCCTGGTAAATTGTTTACTTTGCTGGACCTCACTTTCGGCTTTTGTAAAGTGGGCATAATAATCCTAATACATACATCATGGAGCTCTTCTGAGGATTAATTGAGGTAATGATTAAACTATTCATCACAGTTTATGACCTAGTGCTCAAGAAATGATGATTATTATGATGACTGTCTAATGTTTTCTGTCTTTATCTGAGATTATTAACAAATGAAAGTGTTACTGCTGGGGTAGAGAGCGGTCTACAGGTGAATGTAGCAGAAGTAAAAGAGAACAATCAATTATCCATCACCAGCAAAATACTGGACTATGTTCATGTTTATAATGATTTCAGGAGAGGGGTTAACATTCCCATTTTACAGATGAGAAAAGCAAGTCATAAAGTCATTAAGAAACATCTATTGTTTTGTTTCTAAATCATGTCTGACTCTTTTGTGACCGCATGTACTGTAGCCTGCCAGGTTCCTCTGTCAATGGGATTTCCCAGCCAAGAATAACATAATGGGCTGCTATTTCTTTCTCCAGGGGATCTTCCCAACACAGGGATCGAACCTGCTCTCCTGAATTGTAGGTGGTTTCTTTACCATGGAACAACCAGAGATGCCCTAAATAACATTCAGTTCTGTTCAGTTCAGTTGCTCAGTTGTGTCCGACTCTTTGTGACCCCACGAATTGAAGCACGCCAGGCCTCCCTGTCCATCACCAACTCCCAGAGTTCACTCAAGCTCATGTCCATTGAGTCTATGATGCCATCCAATCATCTCATCCTCTGTTGTCCCCTTCTTCTCCTGCCCTCAATCCCTCCCAGCATCAGTCTTTTCCAGTGAGTCAACTCTTCGCATGAGGTGGCCAAAGTACTGGAGTTTCAGCTTTAGCATCATTCCTTCCAAAGAACACCCAGGGCTGATCTCCTTTAGGATGGACTGGTTGGATCTCCTTGCAGTCCAAGGGACTCTCAAGAGTCTTCTCCAACACCACAGTTCAAAAGCATCAATTCTTCGGCACTCAGCTTTCTTCACAGTCCAACTCTCACATCCATACATGACCACTGGAAAAACCATAGCCTTGACTAGATAGACCTTTGTTGGCAAAGTAA
>SJYT01012733.1:335805-347586 GCA_006410635.1 Cephalophus harveyi
TTTTCTCATGCATTTTTGCTAGTTTCAGACTTTCCATTCCTATGTTGAGGCCTGAGAGTTTTAGCAAATGTTTCATTAAGCCTCCTCCATTTATTATTCTGCAATTGGCTAATGTACCCAAATGGCTCTGCTCATTTGGGCTGTTTTGTTTCCATGAGGTGCATGACTTAAAGAAAATTTGCCAGAGAGTCGTAGCTACTCTGCATGCCATAACTGAAGTGGTGTAAAATATATGCTATTTCTGATATATGTTTTTGCTAGCACATAGTCACATTGTTGTTGTTGCTGACATGCTGAGTTGTGTCCAGCTCTCTTCGACCTTATGGACTATTGCCTGCCAGGGCTCTCTTTCCATGGAATTCTCTAGGCAAGAATACTGGAGTGGGTTGCCATTTCCTCTCCAGAGGATCTTCCTGACGTAGAGATCAAACCTGTATCTTTCTGTGGCTCCTGCATTGCAGATGGATTTCTTACCCGCGGAGCCATGGGGAAGCCTCAGTTGTGTAGACCCAGGATTTCTTCCAAATAACTTGGCCACTCTCCTATGAAGAGTTAAGGATACTTTCCAAAGATGAAAATTCTCAGTTTAAAATAAAGTATTGTGAGTCTTAAGATGATCAGTGACCTCACAATTGGCACTGAAAAAGTACAGTTAATTTTAAAAAATGTTTTTGAGACTTGATTTTGAAAAGCAATTGGTTATTCTGTTACGAGATGCAGAATCAGAAAATTAATTGATACTACTACTAGCTTTTGTCCATATCATTTCTAAATTAAGCTACCACTAAGTCAATTAGGCAAGAATCATGTATGTCTGTTCTCTTCACTGCAAGAGTGAAACTGCTTGTCAAAGGACTGTGTCAAGTTGGTGCTCAGGGCAAATGTTCACTGTTGTAATAATTCTGTCAAAGCAGTCTTGCGGATTGACAGCATGTTCCCTGAAATATTGCTGGTGGACATCAGCTCAATAAAGGGCTCTACTGTGGGTCTACTGCTAAGGTTTACTCAGATACGCGGCTAATAGGAAGGAACCCGAGTTAGTGTTATTTCCATAAGGGGCAGCATTTCCGAGTCCTTGTTCCAATTATGACCTCAGGCAGCCACTTAGCATGCTTCTTAATTGCCCATCTGACCTGAAAAGTACACCATATCTATTATAAAACAAGGAAGATCCTGCAGTGGAAAAGTTTGAGTATATCCGGAATTCAGTAGACTTAATACCAGAAGTATTAGCATTGAGTTAATTGTTCAATAGTTTTAGGTGAACCTAAAACTATTTTCACTTGAAATTGCATTCCCTAATGGAGTTAATGAAATTACAGTGCCGGAGAAATTAAGAAATTTACGATAGCACATATAAAAATAGGTTTTCATTTTTCTTCCTTACCAAAATCTCTAAATTGAGGCCATATTTTGCTCTATTTAGTTTGCTGTTCTTTCGGCACTTGGTGGAATAGTACATATTTAAAGACTGGTATTTTGGAACTCTGCAAACCACATAAGTGTTTTTGCTGAGAGAAGTTATTTCTGTTAGTTGACTTCTTTACTTACAAGTTGACTGTAAAACATCATGAAGTTTATGCCCTATATAAATTGCTTTAATTATGTGGGGTTTATGTAACTTCTTCTTGTTTGTATAGGCTAAATGTGTGCATGAAATTTTTGCTCAAAACTTGAGAAGCTTGTTGAATGTCACGGTAAAAAATCCAACCACATTTAAATCAAAGTGTTTTTTTCTTATTGGCTTTCCTTAAGTCTTGATCATGAAGATCATTGTCTTTGCAGGATGATACTTCATTCTGGTAATTAAGTGGGAAGAACAGGCCTGTATCTTTGTCAAAGCAATCCCAGATGGCAAGTGTAATTCTTAGACTTTCAGTTTACCAACATAAGAATTCTTTCTACCCTCTCCTCTGTCCTACGGAAACAAACATGGCCCAGATGCCGTGATAAATGTGTGGGATTCATCCTATATTTTTGCAGGAACATTTGTCATGATCTTAATTGCCCATCTGACCTGAAAAGTACACCATATCTATTATAAAACAAGGAAGATCCTGCAGTGGAAAAGTTTGAGTATATCCGGAATTCAGTAGACTTAATACCAGAAGTATTAGCATTGAGTTAATTGTTCAATAGTTTTAGGTGAACCTAAAACTATTTTCACTTGAAATTGCATTCCCTAATGGAGTTAATGAAATTACAGTGCCGGAGAAATTAAGAAATTTACGATAGCACATATAAAAATAGGTTTTCATTTTTCTTCCTTACCAAAATCTCTAAATTGAGGCCATATTTTGCTCTATTTAGTTTGCTGTTCTTTCGGCACTTGGTGGAATAGTACATATTTAAAGACTGGTATTTTGGAACTCTGCAAACCACATAAGTGTTTTTGCTGAGAGAAGTTATTTCTGTTAGTTGACTTCTTTACTTACAAGTTGACTGTAAAACATCATGAAGTTTATGCCCTATATAAATTGCTTTAATTATGTGGGGTTTATGTAACTTCTTCTTGTTTGTATAGGCTAAATGTGTGCATGAAATTTTTGCTCAAAACTTGAGAAGCTTGTTGAATGTCACGGTAAAAAATCCAACCACATTTAAATCAAAGTGTTTTTTTCTTATTGGCTTTCCTTAAGTCTTGATCATGAAGATCATTGTCTTTGCAGGATGATACTTCATTCTGGTAATTAAGTGGGAAGAACAGGCCTGTATCTTTGTCAAAGCAATCCCAGATGGCAAGTGTAATTCTTAGACTTTCAGTTTACCAACATAAGAATCCTTTCTACCCTCTCCTCTGTCCTACGGAAACAAACATGGCCCAGATGCCGTGATAAATGTGTGGGATTCATCCTATATTTTTGCAGGAACATTTGTCATGGCCAACTCTAATTTAAGACCAAGAAATACTTTAAGCTGCTTCTATCCAGTTGCTAAATGAAATGACAGCATCAGAAAGAAATTCGAGGAATTATGAAAATCTCAGCAGAAAATAAAAAACCCAGTGTAATACCTATAACACACATTTGTGTTTGCCCAGTAAACTGCAGGCAAATCAAACTTTGTTAAATATAATAAAACTTTAAGAAAATTTAAAAATTTTATCATTGCTCACTTTAATTACCGTGACTGCTGTCTATTCAACTGGCAACACAGTCAGTGTTTAAGACCTCTGGACATACTCAGTGAGTATCTCCATGTCCATTCTGTTTTAATGTCCTTCCATCTTACTTAATCATTTTATAGGACATTGAATATGAATATAACTGAAGACATGTCATACCTACTTTTCCTATCCATATTCATTTCAGGGTTGGTGATGATTTGGTTATGATGAAATGATAAGATGCTTTGGTTTGGTGAAAATCCAGATCTCCTAGAACTCTTGTGCTACTACATAGTACATGACTCTTGGTCTGTCAAACACTCAATTTATTTTGGTAAATGTTTATATGGTATTCAAAAAGTTTGATAGCATCACCAACTCAGTGGACATGAATTTGAGCAAACTTTGGAAGATAGTGAAGGACAGGGAAGCCTGGAGTGCTGCAGTGCATGGGGTTGCAAAGAGTCAGACAAAACGTAGTGAGTGAACATAATCAAAAAGTCACCTGACTGATGATTGGAGGGACATTTTACTCATTAGTTGATAACGAGGTAAGTAAAGTGTTGAGAAGAAGAGGATAATGTAGAAAATACTTAGTTTCTTAAGGTAATCTCACTCTGTCTTGTGCTTCCTGTTCATTTGTGTGGTCCTATCTACTAATTGGGTTCTTATTTATATGTTTAGTAGATGCAAAAGTTTGGGTTTGGTGGATGAATAACATCATACAAGTAGTTATCTAGGAAAAGATTTATGTTACAGATACATAATGAGCTTCTTATAAGTGGTTCATAATTTTTTAAAATTTGTTCATTGTTAATTGAAGGATAATTGCTTTACAGTATTGCATTGGTTTCCACCAAACATCATCATGAATCTGTCATAGGTTGACCCATGCCCTCTCCCACTTGAACTTCTCTCCCACCTCCCTCCCCACCACACCCCACCCCTCTAGGTTGTTCCCCAACCCTGGTTTGCCTTTCCTGAGTCATGCATAAAATTCCCATTGGCTGTCTATTTTCCATATGGTAATGTATGTTTCCATGATAAGTGGTTCATAATGATCATTGGTAATAAGTTAAATCATATATTTCCCAGCGATGCTGTAACACAGCACCACAGACTGGGGACGTAAATCAACAGAAAAGCATTATCTCAGAATTCTGAAGGTCAGAAGCTTGAGACAAAGGTGTTGCTGGGGCCATGTTCCCTTGGAAACCCCTCAGAGATGCTTCTTTGGCTCCTCCTGTCTTTGGTGGTTTGGCAGGGATCCTCGGCAGCTCTGGGCTTGGAGCTGCAGCATGATATGCTCTTCCCTTGATTGTATGTGTCTTCACAGAGCATTCTCTCCCTGTGCAGAGGAGTGTCTCTCCTCTTTCTGAAAGGACATCAATCTTATTGGATTAAGGGCCCACCCTATGCCAGTCAAGGGCTTCCCAGGTGGCTCAGAGGTTAAAGCATCTGCCTGGAATACAGGAGACCCGGGTTCGATCCCTGCTTCGGGAAGATCCCCTGGAGAAGGAAATGGCAACCCACTAAAGTACTCTTGCCTGGAGAATCCTATGGAGGGAGGAGCCTGGTGGGCTACAGTCCATGGGGTCACAAAGATTTGGACACGGCTGAGTGACTTCAATTCAATTCAATCCTATGCCAGTAGGACCTCATCTTATCTTGATAGCTTCTGCAAAGACTCTTTCCAAATCAGGTCCCGCTCACAGGCCGTGAAGATCAGAACACTGTATCTTTTAGGGGGATACATCCAACCGGAATCTCTGTATTTCGATTTCTCCAGACTAGAGTGTTGGTTATGAGCACAAAAACAACCCCGGCCATCTGAGCAAATGGATATTTATTGTGGGTATTTATCTCCATCTCAGAGCTTGGGAAATGACATAATAAATGGGACCCTAGAAGACTATATGGTTTCAGTATGTCTGCCCTCTGATGCCCTCTTTCACCACCTCTCATCTTCCTTGGGTTTCTCTTACCTTGGGTGTGGGGTATCTCTTCACGGCTGCTTCAGCAAAATTCTACCTTAGGTTTGCTTTAATTGATGTCTTTGATCACAAATGAGGATAAACATTAGTTCTGTGTATTTCTTCACAACTTGCATTACTTACATGACCTCTGTGTTGCTGTCCTTTGAGAACTTACCATTGGAATTTTGGTGCTTTCCTATAGATTTGAATGTGTTTAACATTAGAGATACAAGTATCAATTTTGCTCCCAATGTGTCCTTATCAGTTTAGTTTGGGTTTTGCTACTTTAATAATATAACTTTTCTTTTTGGTTTTGTGTACATTTTCATGTGATAAACTGATGTTAAGAAGTATTTCTGGTAGACTTATTGTATTAAGAAGCCTGATTTTTTTCACCCCTGCATATATCCACCTCTTTTCAAAAATTATAGTTGATTTTCAATATTAGTTTCAAGTATATAACATAGTGACTTGATAGTTTTATAAATTATTCTCCGTTTAAGGTTATTATAAAGTATTAGCTATATTTGCTGAGCTATACAATGTATTCTGGTAGTTAATTTGTTTTAAACATTATAGTTTGTACCTGCCAATGCCCTACACCTATCTTGTCCCTCTCCCATTCCCTCTGGTCACTGGGAACCATTAGTTTGTTCTCTGTATCTGTGACTATGTTTCTGTTTTATTTTATTCATGTATTTTATTTTTTAGATTAAGTGATAGAATATAGTATTTGTCTATCTCTGACTCACTTCACTAAGCATAATATCATCTAGGTCTATCCACATTATTGCAAATGGCAAAATTTCCTTTTTGATGGCTAATGTTCCATTGTATATATGTACCACATCTTCTTTATTCATTTCTCTGTCAATGGACATTTGGCTTGTTTCTGCATCTTGGCTATTGTAAATAATGCTGCATTGAACATTGGGGTGCGTGTATCCTTTTGAATTAGTGTTTTCATCTTCTTTCTTTGTCCTTTGCCATATAATTTTTTATTCTCTCCTTTATTGACTTTGGGTCTGCCATGTGACTTACTCTGGCCAGTGGCATGCTGTAAAAGTGGCAACAACAGAAGCTTGAAACAACAGGGAAAGTACTCAAGCAATTGTCATCTCTCCTGCCGCCCGCATTTGCTCTAAGACTGTGCTGGGGCTACGCTGCAGGTAGACCACACTCAGGGAGGAGCCATGCTGTGAAGTGCTAGCCCAGGCCACCCTAGATTAGGGCAGGCAGCTGACCCCCAGATATGTGAGCAAACCCTCTAGCGATCAGCAGAGCCACCTACATACTTTTGAGTTAAGTAAGGTTCATAGTGCATGGTAAGGGGGCTTGATGGTTGTTTTCTATGCAGTCTTTTTTTATGGAGAATGAGCAATTGATAAAGTGCCATTTATTTTTTTATTTTATTTTTTTACTTTACAATATTGTATTGGTTTTGCCATACATCAGCATGAATCCGCCACGGGTGTACACGTGTTCCATTTAAAAATTACCAACTATGAGTGTGTTATCTGTGCCTTGTGTTAGTAGCTGACAGTAGTGGAAGGAAACTGTTTTCAAAAATATGTTAAAAATCTAACGGTAATACTGGTCAAATATTAATATTCCATTGTACCACCATGCCTAGCATGTACGGTAAATTTGTATGGGTAAAATTGAGAACAATCCAAAAAAACCCTTCCATAATGGACAGATTTAATGAAGATCAAAGGATTATTCATGTAGTAAATCTGCATGAGAGAGGGGATTTTGCTGGTTAAAGAAGAATATAGACAGCTTAAAGGCAAAAGTTAAATGCATTTTCAGTAGGAGGTGATGAACACAGTGCCCAGTCTGGCACCGTCCCCTCTCTGTGGAGAACAAAGATGTAAAATGTTGTGCCAAAAGATCAGAGTCATATTTTACTGGTAACACTGATAAGGTCATGCCCTTTCCTCCAAGGACATCAAACCATGGTGCGCAGGGACTATTGGGTGACTGTCATCGTTTCAAGAAGAGCTTATTTCCAGCTTTCTGTTGTTTCTTTATCAAATCTATAATGGCCCCTGATCTCAAGAAAATCCTGGAATTTAGTTCCAAAGTAAATAGAATGGATCGAAAGGCTGTCCCGAGTTTCCTCTGTGGACCACTGCGTTTGATGGGTAGGGCTCTCTTTTAAGTGCTGGTGTCAGGCTCACTTTACTCTGCTCAGTCTCAAAGCCTGGGAAGGAAAATAGATCTGGGCAGATGATATTGAGACTCGAACTAATCTGGGTCACTCATTAGTATTTAAATCATTGACTTTTTAAAAACTTGTATTTTTACCTTTGTGTATCCACTATTTTTAAAATCAGATCCAGCCACATATCTAATAAATGTTTCATTTGGTGCCAGCCTTTCCAAAGTTTGTTTTTCTGCAATCTGGACCTTCAAAGTATGGTTAAAGTCTGATTATAAGGTTATGAATAATGAGGGTTTGAACATATTTAAAGAGGAAATAATCATATTCAACAAAATCTAAAATTTTTATGTAAAGAGAACTAACAAAAGAAGAACCAGTGAATCATTTAATGCTGATGCCTTGATTATAGATGCAAGTGAAATTCTTCCTGAATTTGTAACTTGGTATTTTTAGATTTTGATGAAAAATGAGTTTAATGAAGGTCATTTGATTTAACTAAATATTCTTAAGAAATAAAGAGAAACATACATTGCATAACAAGGTAGTCAATGAATAAAAATTTGGTCGCACCTATGGTAATACTGGCAATTAAATTTACTAAAATTATGCTGTAAGGGGCAATAGCAAGCCACTCCAGTACTCTTGCCTAGAAAATCCCATGGATGGAGGAGCCTGGTAGGCTGCAGTCCATGGGACATTCTAGATATTTAAATCAAAAAGGAACTTAAGACAAGGAATGAATATGTTATAATGTCTTTCAAACAGCTCAAGTTGGCTTAGGTTAACACTACTGTCCCCAAGACCCAGAAGTCGGGAAGCGGTCGTGCTTGTTACCATCACCGATGCCACTGCTAGCGCCTCAGTCTCGAAGCTGGTGACCAGACCCTCGAATACAGATCCCATTGGCCACCAGCACCAACACCGGGAGTCCGACCAGCTACACAGCTGGAGAGGGAGATGCTCTCTCTCGCATCTGCATCTTCCATATCTCCCCTGAGACTGTCTCACTGGTGGAACATATATCACATGGAGCTTCTTCCTGTTGGAGAGCCCGACAAATGGAAGCGACAGCCTCCCAGGACCTTACATACGGCGTCTTCTTAGAAAGGGATGAAAGTGGACGCTGAATCCCTATCCTACACCCTTAGTTTATTTTGAAGACTCGGAATAGCATTCAATAGGTTTCTGTTTTTTTTAATGAGATGAACAAAAATATCAGGAACCTTTCCTCAACCTATTCTAAATTCACAGGTAATAAGTGTCGAAAGCTTAACTGTCAAAACGTGATACAGATCCCTATGGATTAAAGGACTTTAGACACATAATCCAAAAATCATTATAAAATAAAATTTTAACTGCCATACCTGTCACAAAGACAACTATTATCACCTCAACTGTAATGTCCCTAATGATACTGAATTCAGCTTTACTTATTCATTGTGTTTCAAGATAAGTACTGACTAAAGATGACGATAATTCAAGGCTTGTTGAGCATTTACCAAGTTTCAGTGTTTCACAAGTATTACTTATTTAATCTTCAAAACTACCCAATGAGATGCTACTTCTGTTGGTTCCATTTCACAAGGAAACTGAGAATTGGATTTTTCTTTTTTGACCTTGCCTTGTGGCCTGTGGGATCAAATTTCTCTGACCAGGGAGCAAACCCTTGCCCTCTGCATGGGAAGCATGGAGTCTTAACTATTGGACCGCCAAGGAAGTCTCCAGAGTTAGATGAACTGACTTGACCAGTATCATATAATCCACCAAACCTTCCCCCCATCTGCCTTCTCCAACATCCCCAAATGTTCAAGTAAAAAATTTCTACGCTTACTCATGTATATTTTTTCTTACTTCCAAATCAAACTCAATAACAAACGCTGTTGACACTACTACCAAAATATGTATAAAAACAAACCTCTTTATCACCTGAATTATCACCCCAATCCAAGCCACCATTACTTTGTGAATACCACAGTAGCCCCATGACTCTCTGCTCTTGCCTCTCTATAATCCGTTCCTTGTTCTGCAGTCAGAATGAACTTTTCTTTTTAAGATATCCCAACGGCTTTTCACTGCTGCTCTAAAAAATTGTACTGAGCACTTTAAATAGGGCTTAAAGTCCTGCTTTGATGAACAGGAAAGTAATGAGTGATTTAAAAATTAGAAGATGAAATTTTAGTTTTCTGAAATTTTTGGTTGTTTTGAGTATCATTGCGAACAGTGTTGGATACCATGTTGAGTCTGCATAATTCAGAGGAATCCCACATAGCCAAATATATTGGAAACTTACAGAGTTCAAGAAAGTCATACTGATAGAATATCATTCACACCTCTCTCTTGGCTCCCCTGTCTTGGTTTTCAATGCCAAATGTATAGCTATACTAAGGGACTGTGATGTTAGGGGAAAACACCTGTTTAACACAAATGTAAAAGCAGATGCAGTTGGCAAAAGAACCACGAAATACTAACGGAGCTATCATAATTTCCTGAAACATATCAAAGGAACACAGGGCAGTCATTTCTTGGCGGATGATAGAAGAAATGGAATAAATCTTAGTATGGAGAAGCATCGGGCTTCCCTGGTGATTCAGACGGTAATTTGCCTGCAATGTAGGAGACCTGGGTTTGATCCCTGGGTTGGGCAGATCCCCTGGAGAAGGGAATGACTATCCACTCAAGTATTCTTCCCTGGAGAATTCCATGGCCAGAGGAGCCTGGCAGGCTACAGTCCACGGGGTTACAAAGAGTTGGACACAACTGAGAGACTCACACACATTTATGGAGAAGCATTATGGATATCTCAAGGCAAGGAGTCTTCTCTCGGTATTGTTCTTATTAACATGCAAAGATCAGGTCTGTGTGGGAAGGTCCCACTGGTGCCTGGAACTAGTTTTCAATAGTTTGTTATATTAAATGTAAGCATTTGGTGGTGTGAAAGTGAAAGTGAAGTCACTCAGTCGCTCGTGTCCGACTCTTTGCGACCCCATGGACTGTAGCCTATCAGGCTCCTCCGTCCATGGGATTTTCTAGGCAAGAGCGCTGGAGTGGATTGCCATTTGAACTTTAATTGTAAGGCAGCATTGTGATTCCTGACCCCTGGTGGCCACACTTGGTGTTAACTATTTCCCCCAATGTGTGTAGGTAGGAATTTTGACTTCTTCCTACATGGCAGGATATGGGAAAATGAAAGGTTTTGTCANCTGGAGTGGATTGCCATTTGAACTTTAATTGTAAGGCAGCATTGTGATTCCTGACCCCTGGTGGCCACACTTGGTGTTAACTATTTCCCCCAATGTGTGTAGGTAGGAATTTTGACTTCTTCCTACATGGCAGGATATGGGAAAATGAAAGGTTTTGTCAGATGTAATTAATGGTCCCAAATCAGTTCAACTTCAGATAATAAAAATACATATCTTGGATGAGCCTGTCTCTCTCAGGTAAAAGCTGTAAATGAGGGGCTGTGCCCTCCTGAAATGAGAGGCTCTTGTGGGCTTGATGGAGTACGCCGTCACATTGATGACATCCGTGTGGCAAGAAGACTCTTGAGAGTCCCTTGGACTGCAAGAAAATCAAACCAGTCAATCCTGAAGGAAATCATCCCTGAATAGTCATTGGATGCTGAAGCTGAAGCTGCAGTACTTTGGCCTCCTGATGCAAAGTACTGACTCATTGGAAAACTTCCTGATTCTGGGAAAGATTGAAGGAGGAGAAGCGGGCGACAGAGGAGGTATTAGTTGGATGGCATCGCTGACTGAATGGGCATAAGTTTGAGCAAACTCCAGGAGATACTGAAGGACAGGGAAGCCTGGCGTGCTGCAGTCCATGGGGTCACAAAGAGTTGGACAGGACTGAGCGACTGAAAACAACACGTGGCAAGTACTTGCGTGAGGTCTCTAGGACATGAGGGTGGCCTCCAACCAGAATAATCAGGTGCCCTCGGTCAATCAGCCACAAGGAAATGTGCTCTGTTAACAACCTGAAAGCAGATTATTTCCCATTTGACCCTCCAGATGAAAATTCAGCCTGGTTTACATCTCCTTGGTATCCCTGTGAGATCCTAAACAGAGGGCCCCACTAAGCGATGGCCAGGTTCAGGACCCATCAAAACTGTCACATCACAAATGTTTTATTTTAAGCTACTAAGTTTTTGGCTATTTGTAAGGCCTCCCCAGACAGCCATTTTGCTTTTTTGCATTTCTTTTCCATGGGAATGGTCTTGATCCCTGTCTCCCGTACAATGTCACGAACCTCAATTCATAGTTCTTCAGGCACTCTATCAGATCTAGGCCCTTAAATCTATTCCTCACTTCCACTGTATAATCATAAGGAATTTGATTTAGGTCATACCTGAATGGTCTAGTGGCTTTCCCTACTTTCTTCAATTTGAGTCTGAATTTGGCAATAAGGAGTTCATGATCTGAGCCACAGTCAGCTCCTGGTCTTGTTTTTGTTGACTGTATAGAGCTTCTCCATCTTTGGCTGCATAGAATATAATCAATCTGATTTCGGTGTTGACCATCTGGTGATGTCCA
>SJYT01012733.1:349735-380509 GCA_006410635.1 Cephalophus harveyi
GATCCAACCAGTCCATTCTGAAGGAGATCAACCCTGGGATTTCTTTGGAAGGAATGATGCTAAAGCTGAAACTCCAGTACTTTGGCCACCTCATGCGAAGAGTTGACTCATTGGAAAAGACTCTGATGCTGGGAGTGATTGGGGGCGGGAGGAGAAGGGGACGACCGAGGATGAGATGGCTGGATGGCATCACTGACTCGATGGATGTGAGTCTGAGTGATCTCCGGGAGATGGTGATGAACAGGGAGGCCTGGCGTGCTGCAATTCATGGGGTCGCAAAGAGTCGGACACGACTGAGCGACTGAATTGAACTGAAGTTTTTGGCAATTCATGGCATAGCATAGAACACATGTAGCTTCAACACTAGCAACAAATCGGAGGCTTTGTTCTTGAACAATTCATTTCTATCTGGTTTGTTATATTCTCTCTAGTTGTCCCTAGTGTGGCTGAAGTGTTCATTTCAAAATGCAAATGTCTCATCTTCTTTGCTGAACACTCACTAATGATTTCCATTGTTTTCTGGAGAAAACAGAATCCTTACTATTGCCTTGCACGATCTATTCCTACCATAGTCTGTGTTCCCTTTGCTGTCTGTGCTCTGGGCATCCTGAGGGTTTTAGCTTCTCAGATGCTCTTTGTTCCCTCATGCCACAGGGCTTTTAGACTTGCTCTTCTCTCTGGTCAACTATTGCTACTCTATTGTGGTTTTAAAAGATGTTTTGGGGAAATATTCTTGTGCCACATTCTAAAGAATTCTGCTGTTTCATTTCCATTTCAGAGGCTGAAACATAAGCAGAACCTTAATGAACATTTGCTTTTCTGGCTGAAGAACTAGCTTATTCTACAGGAAAGCATAATGCTTGCTTCTCTATTATGCTTTTCAAGAAGGTGATGAAGCAAATAGTTCTCATGGATATAGATGAGTTGTTTTGTTAAACTCTGAAAGACAACCTGAGACCAAAATCCAGTTGCAAAGGTGTATAAACATTTCACTAAAAATGAGCTCTAGAGATCTGCTGTACAACATTGTACCTAGTTAATAACGATGTATTATACACTTAAGAATTTGTTAACAGGGCAGATCTTATATAAGTGTTCTTACAAAATAAAATATAGTCACAGTACTATAACATTTGGAAGTCAAAGTGATGAAAACATATGATGATCATAAGTAAGGTTCTTATGCCCTTCAATGTCAGTCTTAGTAACAAGTCTTCTGCTGGGATTCTGCATGTCTGCTAATGCAGAATATCTGGGAGGTACTGGGCAGGACTTGCCATGTCTGAGTTACAAAACATCTCACTTTGCAACATTACGACAAACGTCAGTGTCCTGCAAGGATGCTTAAGGCTCCTTAGTGACTGCAGATGCTTTCACTGAGTACCAGGCATGAACACAGCCTCAGCTTACACTTTCCCACATCCCTTGTCTTTCTTTTTCTCAAGTGAAGAAGAGAGAAAGTACTAGAAGCAAAACTGTAGCACTTTTTATCACAGTTGACATGTCCATCCCTACTTTGAGAAATAAAGAAATAATCCATCGGACATTGTTGGTTAATTTGCTAAGGATAATTTCTGTCTCCAAGGATCACCTATTGCAACAGAAAGCAAATTGAGCAAAACTATCCCACTCATTTCCATGGACTTAGAAATTGTTTTACTGTTTGATACACTTCACTGCATAACATCTCTGAGTGGTCTTACCTTAGTTCTGACTGGAACAAAATTTAGTGTTGATTTGAAGATATACCAAGAATCATATGATAGGAACTACAGTGCTGTATTCAGAAATCTGTTCACTAATTCATTTATTTGAAGACAAGTGATCTTTATTCTGACTGAAACCAACTTCTGTCATTTGCAAAATTCAGGACTTGATCTTTCGCTGTATGCTAGTGCTGTGAAAGCTTTAGGCACTCAGTGCATCTGACCCTTTGCAACCCCATGGACTGTAGCCTGCAAGGCTCCTTTCCGTGGAATTCTCCAGGCAAGAATACTCCAGGAGTGGGCAGCCACTCCTTCTCCAGGGGATCTTCGCAATCCGGGTCTCCTGCATTGCAAGCAGATTCTTTACCATCTGAGCCACCAAGGAAGTAGCTTTTTGCTAACCAAGTTCAAATACTGAGTGCCAAAAAAGTCTCATGCATATACTCACAACCCTTACCATCCCCCCCCCCATTCTCCATGGCAAACATCGCTGATTGATCTTGATAATCACTGATCTTCAGTTTCCCATTGAACCCTGGTTTCAGACTCCATCTCAACATATTACAGCAAGCATCTTTCAGCCAGTTTTCCTTCTCCCATTAAGTGGAAAATGAGACCAACTTATGTATACATAAAATGTAAGCCAGTGTTTTTCAAACTGTATGGATTTCTTTATTGCAGGATTAGTCTTCAATACTTGGATGTCTAATATGCTCTTCTAAAACAGACAAAAATGCATAGCACTTTCCCACCTCAATGGATCATAGAAACCCGTTTCAACTGAATATTCATGAGTTACTTGTAACACAGTTTGGAAAATATAGTACTGTACCACTGATAGATTTTCTACTTGAGGCTGCTGAGGGTTATGGGTGATCCAGATGGTCAGTCAACAGTTTTTTAATCATTGGTTTTCTAAATAATGATATGGATTTGAATCATATGCTATAATCCTGTGCCTAAGAGCCAGTCAGACAACAAGTTAGCCTAGTGTATCACACCGTATTCACATTTCAAAAAGGATTATCTTTTGCCAACTATCTTCACTGAGCATTCATTTGGAACCAAAAATGTACTAAGCATCTACATCTAAGAAGAGTGATGATATATCTCAGCTTATGCTGAAGGCAGTCCAAGTTTATGCCTGCTTTTTAAAAATCATAATCACTAGCAATACTTCATTTTACCATTAAAAGTGTCTTCTTTGGATGATAAATTTTTATTTTTTTACTTTTAATTCTCAAACCACCTGTGCTGATGTTGGTATTGATAACCCCACTTTACTAATGATTAAATAGGGCCCTGGGAAATGGAAAAACTGGCACCGTTTACATAGCTGGGATATAGCTGAGGCTATATGAAAACTCGATCAGTCTTAAAGTTCACACTTTTGAATGCGTGTAAGTGCAGGAAGTCATTTAATACCTGTGAAATTATGTAAGAATTTACATTGTGAAGATGAGACTATTGAGGAAATCATATGCTGTAATGTATAAATTTGAGGCCTGTTTATTTATTGGCCCCACTGCGCAGCTTGTGAGATCTCCAGGATCTCCTTGACGAGGGATTGAACCCATGCCCTGAGCAGCAGAAGTGGGGAGTCCTAACCACTGGACCACTGGAGAAGTTCCAAGTCTATTGTATTTAGAATCTTGCTTGTGCTGTTTTTTTGTGTGGCAGTCCTTGCCTTAAATGTCAGCCCCACAAAACAAGGCAGGCCAGCAAATATGGTTGGCAGGTATGGTTACAGAGAGACAGCAACTGGAGTCTCATATCAGCCCTGTGTTAATTGGCTGAGAGCTACTAGCTCAGGTTCAGGAGCAGACCACTTTCTTAAATATTTACCAACTTAGAAAAGCAATATGCTTTTCTAAGCATAAAAATTCAGGGAAGTCCAAGTTATTAAAATCAGACCTCCTGAGCATTATAAGAAGGAACTCAGGTGAGCAAATACTTAAGAACACCAATAGGATATCATCATGACTCAAGGTACAAGGTCATATTCATTAGAACAATACTGAGAACAGTCTTATTTTCTAAAAACTGGAGTCTCCACTGGTAGAATACTGTTTGATTTATGAAAATGTATTAGAGTCATCCATTTTTTTGAGTTTTTAATGGTCCATTTAAGTTATGCCATATGTACTTCAAAATAAAAACATTGATTTATACTATCATGGGGGTTCCACTTCCAGAAAATTCCATTTAAAATTAACTGTTTTTACTTTTAGCAACATTCTTTTAAGTGTTGATCCCATTTTACTTTATAGTGTAGTTCAGAGTTTCCCAATCTCGCACTGTTGATATTTTGGATGAGATAATTTTTTGTCTTGTGGATTATAGCATATTTATTAGGGTTCATTGTCTCAACACCCTAGATGCCAAGAGCATCTTCTCCACAGTCTCAGCAATGAAAATGTCTCCAGATATTGCCAAATGCCCCAGGAGAGAAGCCCTTGTCTAGATGATGCTTTTTCAAACTAGAAAACTAAGTAGAAAATAAGTGAATATTAAATGTAAAATTCTTATGATAACATTTAATTCCAATCCAAATTTCTCTAGAAGTTGGAGTTGAATAAATTTAAAAACTTGAGGAGGGGGTTAGTTCTCGTGTATGTTAAGAGCAACGGCTTAGGAATGAATCCAAACTGAGGAAGGGATGATGGGAAAGCTAGGGTATATTACCTACAGATTGCTCAGGCTTCCAGAATCAGCACAAAATCATCAGATTTTCCATACAGGTCTTCCCTTCCTGGTAGTGACTAGGGCTCTTAAACAAATGCCTGAAATCACCAAGGAAAGCTCATACCTTCCTAGTCTGCTAGTACAGATCTTGACATTCGATCTCTTCCACCACTAAAAAATGCTTCTGTAATGTGGCTCAGATTTGATGGAGAGTATTCTGCATGTTAGGGATAAAGCCCAGAAATTATAAATAGAGCCCCTGGAACTTCCCTGGTGATACAGTGGTTAAGAATCCACCTTCCAAAGCTGGGGATGTGGGTTGGATCCCCAGGTAAGGAACTAAGATCACATATGCTTCAGGGCTACTAAGGCTGCATGTCACAATTAGGGAAGACCATGTGCAGCCAAAAAAAAAAAAAAATGAAGCCTCCTGGACATATTCAGTTGGGATCATTCCTAAATTTGGAATACCCTTCCTCTGCTTTGGCATTTCTCCACTTTTCATCTCTTCCTTCCATGCGATAGGCATGTTGTGAACTCCTTTCTGATCTCCTGATTCTAAACTCTCTTCTGCCCTCTGTGCTCAGTTGCTCAGTTGTGAGCAGCTTTTGCGATTTCATGGACTGCAGCCCAGCAGGTTCCTCTATCCATCGAATTTTCTAGGCAGGAATACTGGAGTTGTTGCCACTTCTTCCTCCAGGGGGTCTTCCCAACCTAGGGATCGAACCCAAGTCTCCTGTGTCTTCTGCATTGGTAGGTGGATTCTTTACCACGAATGCCACTTGGGAAGCCCCAGTAGGTCAAGCAGGGGAGGAGCCATGGCTTAGGAGGCATAGTGGGGACCTCAGTTATTTTTAGGTTTCTTTTTCTCCCTTTCTTTGTGATGACAAAGTCAAAAACTTTCAAGGGCCAGAACTCTAGGGAAGAGATGATTCAAGGTATTTTTCATATTGTTTTGTTCTAAATTAGCCCAGTTCAGAAGATAGACTTACAGGTCCTGACTTTAGATTTCTTTCTATGTTAAAGGACTGAATGACATTCATGCTTTAAGTACCACTTCCACCCTTAATAGAGTCTCAGGTAAGAAATGATTTAATCCCTTTGTAACTAGAAGAGTTCCCATTTTACCTGTTACTGGATTTCACATTTTCAATAAGAATAAAGTCGACAGTAGAACTGTACACAGTGGTCACAGGCCTGAATGGCAATTCTCACGTTAGAGATTCAGAGCGTGTTAGTACTCAGTTGCGTCCAACTCTTTGCGACCCCATGGACTGTGGCCCACCAGGCTCCTCTGTCCATGGAATTTCCCAGGCACAAACACTGGAGTGGGTTGCCATTTCCTCCTCCAGGGGATCTCTCCAATTCAGGGACTGAGCCCGTGTCTCCAGCATTGCAGGAGGATTTTTCACCTGCTGAGCTATCGGGGAAGTCCAATAGAGATAATAGACACACTTAAATTTTACAGATTTAGAAAATTACAGAAAAGTAGTCAATTTTCCTATTGCTTTTCCTGACTCTTTGGGTGAGACAATCCACAGAAATGAAAGTCGCTCAGTTGTGTCCGACTCACTGTGAACCCATGGACTGCAGCCTGCCAGGATTCCCTGTCCATGGAATTCTCCAGGTCAGAATACTGGAGTGGATAGCCGTTCCCTTCTCCAGGGGATCTTCCGAACCTACGGATCGAACCCAGGTCTCCCACACTGCAGATGGATTCTTTACCACCTGAAGCACCAAATGGGAGCATTCCATTTCTTGAAAATTTAAATGTGAAACTATGGACCAAATTTCCAAATGTCATTATCAAAAATCACCTTCTATTGGGGACTGATCAAACAACTATATTATTTTTTAAAACTTGAGTTTGAGAGTGTTAATGGTCACGAGAAACTTACAGGCAGTGTTTTGCAGAATCACTTTATTACTATTTTTTTTTAATCCTAAATTGTTTACTGAATTGCATTTTTTCCCCTTATAAATCACATTAGGAATGGTGGTTACATGTATTTAAAATTTCCATTATTGTATGTATTAAGTATATATAGTATGCATGTATTCTTAAAATTAATTGATTTATTTTAATTGGAGGCTAATTACTTTACAATATTGGATATTCCTATCACTCACTGTTTAGAAGCTAGAAAAAAATAATTTGTGTGTTTATTTTATGAGCCCTACACAGTAAAATTATTAAAAAAAACTTGGTGGACTTCTCTCTGTAAACTAGTAAGCAGAAGACTTCAGAGGTTAATTTCATACATTTGTTTTGAAAAGTCAGACAACAGCTTTAAACATTCATTTTATTTGTAGCAACTGTGGGCAGAAATCATAGAATGGTAAAATTGCATTCTATTTTAAGCTCATAAATTGCTTCTAAGAATTTGGTTGATGAAATTGTAGGCCTTTTAATAGAGAATATAGGTTGTAAAAATATATATTAATCTGAGATATAGAAAGTTAAAAAAATAATATTCTCAAGGTTATATGCAAACAGGCTCTGAAAAATGGAAGGTTGCTGTAAGCGTGATCTGATAATAACAATTAGAGTTTTGAACGTGAGAAATTCAGAAAATAGATTATCCACTGGAAAAGCCAATATGTATAAAACAAATTTGTATTTTTTTATGTTTATTCTCAGTGTGCTGCTGCTGCTGCTCCTAAGTCGCTTCAGTCGTGTCCGACTCTGTGCGACCCCACAGATGGCAGCCCACTGGGCTCTGCCATCCCTGGGATTCTCCAGGCAAGAACACTGGAGTGGGTTGCCATTTCCTTCTCCAATGCATGAAAGTAAAAAGTTAAAGTGAAGTCGCTCAGTATTCTCAGTGTAGGAGGAGTAAATTATAAGGTTAGCCCCTTAAATAGGTCCAATAACTTTGCTACAGAGCATTTAACTTCTTTGCTCTTGTTTTTAATTTTTAAAATGGGAAATACCTGCTTCATAAGCAAAGTGCCAGGTAAAATGCAAGAATTTTCAAAGAATGCAACTGCTCTATAGCATTCAAACTTAATCTTGATATACTCATTTGAAGCAGGTACAATGCCAATAAAATGTGGCAATAACATTCTGAAACGAAAAACTTGCTTCTGCTTTCATAGCATAGATTTGTCCTAAGACAGCGGGCAATCCAAATGCAAGCTTGCTTCACCCAGAAAGTTTCTGCAGATTCTTGAGTTTCATTATAATAACCTGAAAATAAGATCGCAGGACATGTATTAGTGAATAATGGATCATCAACTGAAATTGATGAGCTAGCATAAGATCACCCCTACACATAAATCTTTCTATGGAACAATCACCTTTAGCTTGAAAAATACATATGTTTATCCTTTCAGGAGAAGACAATGAAATATTTAAGGTATTCCATTTGTTAGACAAATGATCTTTCAAGTTCCTAATAAGCTTGCTTTAGGTTTTCTAAAAAATATGGTTGATACATAGCTGATATTTTACCATCTTTAGTGATCTTTCCTGCAACAGAAACCAAAATCTTTTTCCACTTGGGGTCGAGCAGGAAGCTAAGGAAAAAATACACAGAGTTAGCATTTCTCCATTTTAAGGCTGAACAAAGGAACATGACAAAGTCATAGCTGCCTTTTGCAGTCACGGGAGAACAGCTTTGTAGAGGCAACTGGCAAGACAGTCCCTCATCTTAAAAGGAAAGAATCATTGTCAAGTTCAACCACGTCAATGTCCTTGAGTTCAAATTTTACTTCCTTTTTGAGGGAGAATAAGTGTTGGGAATTTATATTATTTTCCTCTTACCCAAAAGCTTGCTCTTAAAATAATCCTTCAGATCTTGTAGAAGGAACTTTGCTTGACAAAGATATTTTCATAAAGCTAGATGGTACCTCACAATTTTGCGACAGTCAAATGGGTCTCATGAGTCTATGCGCTACAGACCCATTAGGTCTATAGCTCGCCGATGGGCCACAGAATGATCCAGAAATGCAAATACTTCAAGCAGTTCTTAAGAGTGAATGACTTTTATGTTAATGTATTAACATAACTTTTATGTTATGATATATTGAAGGATGGGAGAACTTGAAGGGTTATCAAAATTTGGTAAACAAAAACTAGTTTGTAATGGGCCCTAATTCATGTTTTTAGCAAGAAATCCAGCTGCCACACGTTCTTCGGTAATAGTGCAAATTTCCTACATCACATATATAGACAATTGGAATAGTACAATTTTTTATGAAGAAAAGTGTGTGGTCAGGACATCAAGGATATTGTCTTGAACTGGTCTTGGCTTTTCCATTTGCACCTTCTTTCTTTAGGGTTATTTTTAGCTTCTCATTAGCAATTTACTTTCAGTTAACACTACAATGTGAAGCAACACATATTTATATGAACAATATTTTCACATTATATTTTTTCCTAAAACTAGATTTTAAGGATTGTATAAACTGTGGTTCAAATAGACTCATCATATTCCTTTTGCTAAAGAAGATGTGTTTATAACTCCTCTACAATATATTTGGTCTGTACATGTTTGTGCACATGTTAGCTTCAGTGCCTTTCTCCTTTAAGTTCTTTCTTTGCTTTTTTCCAAATAGTTATGTTCTTAAAATTACTGCTCGTGTATTTTGCACACAAATGCTTATGTAACCTATTTAGTTCATATCTGTTGGAATGTTTCAAAACATAGTCAGGATAGAAGGCTTTCATGTTCTTTCTCAACAAATAAGTTCTTTGTTTGTATTTTATAAAAATGAAGATAAACACAACCCACCTTACTGCCAAAGGGTATGTTATGTAACATACTTTCACTGTGAGCACTTTCGTTACCTAGAAATACAAACGCTGTTACTAACGCTTTATTAATTCACAAATTTAGTAATTCCTTTATTCAGCATTTAAAAAATATATATGCAAAGAGTAAGATATGGGTAAAGATAAAAAAACACTAAAAAGATAAAATGTGCATATTGAAAAGGCATCCTTGGCAATTATGTATTAATTTGCATTAATATGTATGTATTAATTTCTCATACCCACATATTGAGGAGTTGATGAGCTCAGAAACTATCCAACACCATGAATAACAACCTCCATTTGATTTTGCCTTCTTCTCTTCCCCATTTACCAGGATCAGGTAACTGCAAAGCACACTTTTTTATAAGTTTGCTCCTACCACTGCACCATGGCCCATGCCACTTCCTGCTTCTATCACGTTTCTGACTTTTCATCCAGCCACACACTTCTGTTCTCCTGCTTCTGCAATTCCCACAGTCAGTGCTGTGCTTCAGGCTGGAGGCAGAGCTCACAGCTCTTTAGACAACCTCCCAGCTGACCTGCAGCCCCTCTCTGCCCTCCCCACTTTCTGCACACATTTCTCTCTCATTATACCAAAGTGTGTCACTAAGAGTCAAGACATGACTGAGTGACTTCTCCCATGCATTGGAGAAGAAAATGGCAACCCACTCCAGTGTTCTTGCCTGGAGAATCCCAGGGACAGCGGAGCCTGGTGGGCTGCCGTCTATGGGGTCGCACAGAGTCGGACACGACTGAAGCGACTTAGCAGCATACCAAAGTGAACACTTCCAACTATTAAGTTTTATTCTAAGTTCATTTGCTCTATCAACGTTTCCCACTTACCAAGTTAGCGCCATTTACATCAATCATCATCAGTCATTATAGCAATTCCCCATGATAGAATTCTTATCTATATTTTATGTATGAGGGAACCGAGGTGTAAAGAGTTTAAGTGACTTGTCAAAGGTCATAGCTAGTTAAGTTTGAAGAGCCAAGTCAGAGTTCAAAGTGCATGCTTCTTTTTCCATATCACAATGCCTCTAGCATTGCTATTCTAGAATCACTTCACATTTATTTTGGATATCAAATTGCCTTACATATAAATATAAAATCTCTGTGAGTTTTTACACTGACCAGCCTAATCACATTAGGTTTACATTAATACAAAAGTTGGTTTGTTCTGGGCTTTGTTTTAGTCCTAAATTCTTCAATAAACACCACTTACCATTTGGATGATGCACAATGGTGAGCTTACCTACAAGACAAAAAAAAAAAAAAGCACATTCTACTGAGTTTTGCTCCATATTTATCTTAGGGTCATTTCTTCTTATTGGTTGACTACTTGTCTTGAGATGACTATGAAGTTTCACAGTCTGATTTAAAAAAATACCTCCAGCCACTAAGTATGTAACTGTCTTTTATTTTACTTGTATCACTAAGTGTGAAACTATGTCTTTTTTTCCTTCCGATGTTTGTCCCACATTATCACGATTTTAGATATATTTGACGCTTAATAATAGCTTCCTACTCAGCCTTGATATTCTTTTAGCCTGAGCTATTCAAGTATTTAAAAAAAATAGCCTTATTCAGAAATAATTACATACAGTACAATTCATACACCTTGTATGGCATTCTTTAGCATTTCTTACATTGCAATTTTCCTGTCTATGAATTCTCTGATTTCAATTATCTGAAAATGTCTCAATTTCAACAAATTTTTGAAGGTTATTTTTCCTGGATATACAATTCTGAGTGGTCATTTGTTTTTATTTTAGCACTTTCAAAGGTATTATTGCACCGTCTTTAGTCCTCCATGTTTCTGACAAGAAATTAGTGAATATGGAATACATTTATGCTTTTCTCTTGATATGTGTCTTTTTCTCTGGCTGCTATCAAGAATTTATCTTGACTTGAAGTAGCTTGACTACATGTGCTCAAATATAGTTCAGCTTAACAGGCTAACTGGAGTTTTTTTTAAGTTCTTGGAACAGTATGAAGGTAGTTTACATTGAATTTGGAAAATATCTGACCATTATTTATTTTAAAATGTTTTGCCGAAACTCACTAGTTTTTCCTTTGGGATTCTGATTACGTGCATGCTAGACTGTGTTATGTCCTACGTGTCTCTCAGGCTCCATTCATTTCTAAGTTTTTTTATCTCCTTTTTCATCATATTGGATAATTTCTACTGATCTGTCTTTAAGTTGATTAACTCTTACTTTTGCTATATTCAATCTGCTGATAAGTTCTTCTGATAATTTTTCATTTGTTTTATTGTAATTTTAATTTCTATAAATTTCCATCTGGTTCTTCTATATAGTGTCAATTATCCTGTTGAAATTTCATATTTATTCACTCTTTAAAACCATATTTTCCATTAATTTTGTTAAGGTCAACAATAGGACTATCTCAGGTTCAGTTTTTATTGATGCTTTCTTTTTTCTTTTCTGTGAATCGCATTTTCTTTTTATTTGTGCTGCTGCTAAGTCACTTCAGTCATGTCCGTCTCTGTGAGACCCCATAGACGGCAGCCCACCAGCTCCCCTGTCCCTGGGATTCTCCAGTCAAGAACACTGGAGTGGGTTGCCATTTCCTTCTCCAGTGCGTGAAAGTGAAGTCGCTCAGTTGTGTCGGACTCTGAGCGACCCCATGGACTGCAGCCCACCAGGCTCCTCCGTCCATGGGATTTTCCAGGCAAGAGTACTGGAGTGGGGACCCTGAATACTGGATTTTAAAGATAATCTGTAGCATATTCTGGATTCTATATTCATATTCTATATTCCTTTGATGAATATAGGTTCTTGTTTTACCAGGCAGTTTGATTACTGTCATGAACCTATGGTAGGCTTGGTTTTCTGCTTTTTTCAGTGTCAACCTATACAAAGCTCAAGATGCTTGCTAAGACTCTTAACAGAACTTCCCTAATGATTCAGCAGTAAAAAAAATCTGCCTACAATGCAGGAGATGTGGATTCGATTCCTGGGTTGGGAAGATCCCCTAGAAAAGGAAATGGCAGCTCACTCCAGTATTCTTGCCTAGGAAATTCCATGGACTGGCGCCTGGCAAGCCCCAGTCCATGGGGGCGGCAACAGAGTCAGACACGACTTAGCTACTAAACAACAACAGTAGGACTAAGCCTCGGATTCCATTTTCCACCGGCTCTTGTAGGGGTTTGGTTCTAGGCTTCGCTGGGGCAAGTCTAGAGTAGGTCTTCCTCTAAGTCATGGTCCTTACTCTTTACATCTCTTGGGTGTCACAGCAGGATGCCAGGCCTTTTAACAAAGTGTTAGGAGACCTTTCCTCTCTGGCAGGGCAGAACTCAAAGAAACATCCCCAGTTTGGCTTTTCCTTGGCTTTGCCCAACCTTCAGCGTCCCTGTTCTGCCTTCCAGCACTAAAAACTGCTGTCTTACATGCTTCGACTGGTCTTGTCTGCACATGTACAGCTCATCTTTCAGCCAGACTTGGGGAGCCCCTCCCTCCCTCTGAGGCTGCCTCTCTTCCTGGTTACCTCCTCTTCAGTGACTCACCACACACATTCCAGCAGCTCGGGCTGCTTTGAACTCTTACTTTGCTACCTCAGTTTGACTGCTTTGCACAGACTGTAGTCAGAAAATCATCTTGTGGGTAATGGTGAGAGACATCTCATATATTTTGCTTTTCTCTGGGGTTACAGTCTAAGTCTGCCTATCATTTACTCCCTGAAATCAGTTGCTTCCTATTTTTTTGCCTATTATTTGTATCCTTACAGTGGGAGGGTTTGTCTGGTACTGCTTACTCCATTTTAGCTGAAAGAAGAACTAGTTGATTCCTAATTAAAACACCAACGATTAAATTAAGAGTGTTAACTTTGGATTCCAATAGACATAGACTATAATCTCTAATCTGTGTGTTTAGAGGCTTCTTAGTTTCTCAGATTCTCAGTTTCCCTATTATAAATTGGGACTAATGCCTATCTCAAAGGGTTATTAATGGGATGATTTTGTGCATAGTAGATAGGACAATAAATATTAGCTACGGCTACTATTTAATGTTCCTTAGTGAAATTATTTATATATTTTATACATTTTAAAAATTTTACTCTTATTCCACAGTAGAATGTAGGTTTGTAGAACTCAGTTATTTGTAAATTAGTTTTGTGTTTGGGACCTTAATTATTTTAGAAAGCATATTTATGTTTTAGAAAACATTTCTAAGAGAGCTTAAAGAATTCTCTATGAAGAAATAGATAACAATCCAATAATATAAAAAGAAAATGAATTTTAACATAGTGAATTTCAGCATGAAGTACTGTCTAAAAGTTATGCAGTATTACTGAAAATAGAAGAGATGGAGGCTTTCAAACTTTATAGTAGTTGTCAGTTTTTAATTATCTGTGCAGGGGTAGGGACTTGGGGATAGGGTGGTCAGAGAATGACAACATAATTTATTTTCAATTTTGGAATGTGTTGTTTATCTTTGGAGAAGATTTACCATCGTAATAATGTTTGGTTTGTGTTAGCATTAAAATGAGTGTTTTTTCCCCCTGGGAGCAACTGCTAATTATTAGCAAGGGGAATCTGTGTTGAGAAGAAGCATGCTAGCTTCAGGGGAAGGCAAGATGAGATTTATAATTTAAAATGATCCACATGTGGACAACTGTGAGAATTGACTATATTGAGAATATTCTACCTTATTAAAAAAAAAGTGTGACTCTTTAACAATTTAATACCCTGTATTGAGACTTATACACACACACACATAAAACTAAAGCAGTATTTGCAACTTATATGGAAATCAAAGGAAAGGAAGTAACTAGCATTTACATTATGGGCCAGAGAAGGTGAAAAGTATTTTATGTGTTAACTTGTACAATCACTTCCAGGTATATGTCTGATTATTCTTGTTTTGCAGACAAGGACCCTGAGTACCAAGGAGTAAGACACTCTCCAATTTAAGCAGCTGGGAAGTGACTGGATATAAATTTGAACTCAGGCCTGTTTTATTTCACCATTCTTGCTTTTTCCACTTCATCACTCTATTATTTTTGGAGTGGGCAAATTTTACTTACTGTAGACATTTTCTTCTTCTGGCCTTTTTCCAACAATGCAATCTCGTAGTTGGCGTAGCTTTTCCTTAATGAGGAGACAACCAGGAAAGAGAAGTCAAGGTTCACGAATTTTTCATGAATTGAGATGGAAACTTTACTACGACCAGTAAAACCACTAAAACTTAGTGCTAATGTGGTACTTAGTGTTCCAGCCACCATTCTTGCTACTTCATATGTATTGTTTTACTTAATCCTCACAACTTGACGAGGTGGATAAAAAACATCATCATCTCCTTTTACCAATATGGAAACTGAGTTACAGAAGATTAAGTAACTTTCCTAAATCACACAGAAGATGTACAGTCAGGGTGGGAACCCAGAGCCCAATTCTTCTGGGAGCTTCTTTCCCAAATGAACACCTGAGGCATCTACACTTACTATCGGTGCCTCAAAGTGGGAGGCCAGCCTAACAGTGGTTTGCGGCTGCCTGAGCCCATCTCCAGCCTCTGCAGGGTACATGCTTTCCTAGCAGGTCCTTTTAAGAACCAGGGACTCAGGAGCAAATGATACATAACTGGATTTCCATTTTTAACTCATTCATGATCTTTCTTTGCTTTCCAAATGTTCTATACTGAACATCTATTACCTTTTTAACTGAAAGGTAAAACAAGCAAATGCTCAATACATCTACTTTTATTTATTTTTTAAAAAATATGGAATGCTTCATGAATTTGCATGTCATCCTGCACAGGGGCCGTGACAATCTTCTCTGTATTGTTCTAATTTTAGTGTATGTCCTGCCAAAGGGAGCATCAATAAATGTGCTTTTAGAAGAGAATTTAAGAGTAGCACTTTTCTTAAGGGCTGCCCTGCAAACCTAGAAACAACTTTTCTTAAAATAGAGTTGTGTTCATTGCCTTAAAGATCCTCGCCTATGAGTGGAGCTAACATTCTTTTTTAGGGACTCGGTGATTGTGAGCAGGAGAGAGGGGAGCTAAAGGCAAGGTTTTTTCAATCATCTCACCTTCAGCTCCAGGGATTCTACCTGGGTCTTCATTATTCTAGAAACTCTTCTACTAATAAATCTATGCTTGTGCCATTTTCCCTCTTATTTTCCTGGGATAATACCTCTCTGTCAGTAAGAATATAATTTCACAGCCACCTCTGATAGATTCACCTTTGGGATTAAAATGAATATTTTTTGTAAACTACAAGAGTAAGATTGAAAAGTGTATGGGCAGTGTGTATTGGGAAAATAGGGAGAACATTCATTTTCTGATGTTCTGAATTTTGTCCCCAGTGGCTCAGTGGGCAAAGAATCTGCCTGCAATTCAGGAGACAGGGATTCAATCCCTGGATCTGGAAGATCCCCTGGAGGAGGAAATGGCAACCCACTCCAGTATTCTTGCCTGGAGAGTTCCACAGACAGAGGAGCCTGGTGGGCTACAGTTCATAGGGTTGCAAAGAGTCAGACATGACTGAGTGACTAAGCAGACATGACTTTTGTTCAGGCCCTTAAGTTAAGGACTGATTGAAAAAACACAGGGAAAAATCTTTCTCACATTCATCTTGGTAATGATACTTTGGATATAACTGAAAAAGCACAAGCAACAAAAGCAAAAATAAACAACTGGGACTGCATCAGACTAAAAATCTTTTGCATAACAAAAGGGACAACCAACAAAATGAAAAGTCACCCTGTGGACTGAGGGAAAATATTTGCAAATCATATATGTGATCAGGAGTTGATATGTGAAATATATAAAGAACTCACACCGGAGAAAACAATGGCACCCCACTCCAGTACTCTTGCCTGGAAAATCCTATGGAAAGAGGAGCCTGGAAGGCTGCAGTCCATGGGGTCGCTGAGGGTCGGACACGACTGAGTGGCTTCACTTTCACTTTGCACTTTCATGCATTGGAGAAGGAAATGGCAACCCACTCCAGTGTTCTTGCCTGGAGAATCCCAGGGACGGCGGAGCCTGGTGGGCTGCCGTCTGTGGAGTCGCACAGAGTCGGACACGGCTGAAGTGACTTAGTAGCAAAGAACTCAAACAACTTAATGACAAAAATGTCCCAAATAATCTGATTAAAAAATGGTCAGAAGAACTGAATAGACATTTATCAAAGAAGACATTAAAATGGCCAACAGATAAATGAAAAAGTTCTCAGCATCACTAATCTTCAGGGAAATGCAAATCAAACCCACAATAGGATCTTACCTCAGAACTGTTAGAATGATTATCATCAAAGGACAAGGGGTAAGAAATGAGGTTATGGAGAAAAAAGAAGCCTTGTGCAGAGTTGGTGGAAATGTAAATCGGTGCGGCCATTATGGAAATCGGTATGGAGCTTCCTCAAAACATTAAAAATAGTGCCATCATATGATTCCGCATTCCTACTTCTGGGTATTTATCCAAAGGAAATGAAATCATGATCTCAATGAAACAGCTGCACTTCCACGTTTATTGCATTAGCCAAGATATGGAAACCATCTAAGTGTCTAGGAATGGATAAAGAACATGTGATATATATGTATGTATATGTGCATGTATATATGTATATACACACATACATACATGTGTGTGTATATATATATATATATATATACACCCATGAGGTAATACTATTCACCCATGAGAAAGAAGGAAATCCTACCATTTTTGGCAACATGGATAGACTCTGAGGGCATTATGCCAAGTGAAATAAGTCAGATAGGCAAAGACAAATACTGTGTGATCATACTTATATGTGAACTCTTAAAAAAGCCAATTCATAGAAACAGAATTGAATGGTGGTTATTGGGGACTGAGGAGTGGAAGAAATTCAGAGATGCTGATGTTGGTCAAAGGGTACAAACTTCCACTTACAAGGTGAAAAAGTTCTGGGAATCCAGTGTACAGCAAGATGACTATTTAACAGTACCGTATTACATATATATTACAGATAGCAACTTGAAAGTTGCTAAGAGAGTTAATATTGTATGTTCTTGTCACACAGAAATGTTAATTTTGTGACATGATGGAAGTGTTAGTGAGAGAGTCATTTCCTAGGCAGGTTGATAAGTCTAGGGGTCCCCAAGGAGAGAGGGGTCTGGAATTCTCAAGGAGGAGAAAAGGACAAACTTCTTTCTCCCCTCTACATTCCTTAGGATTATGTATCCTGCCTAAGGACAGTCTCTGGATTAAACCTTCTGGCTAATTCTTTTATCTTAAATGTAAATTATGGGAGTAGTACTCTTGCCTGGAAAATCCCATGGATGGAGGAGCCTGGTAGGCTGCAGTCCATGGGGTCGCTGAGTCAGACACGACTGAGCGACTTCACTTTGACTTTTCACTTTCATGCATTGGAGAAGGAAGTGGCAACCCACTCCAGTGTTCTTGCCTGGAGAATCCCAGGGATGGCAGAGCCCGGTGGGCTGCCATCTGTGGGGTCGCACAGAGTCGGACATGACTGAAGCGGCTTAGCAGCAGCAGGTCTAGTGAGATCTTTACAACCTCCACACATTCTTTGGATTCATTGGAGAGTATATAACTCCATTATTAATATTAGCAAGTGGGTACTCTTTCTACCCCCTTCTGATGTCTATGTCAGAAGTTTTCTCTATCTCCTTTATACTTTAATAAAACTTTATTACACAAAAGCTCTGAGTGATCAAGCCTCGTCTCTGGCCCGGATTGAATTCTTCTCCTCTGGAGGCCAAGAATCCCGGCGTCTTTGTGTGATTCAGCAACAACCTTTCATTAGCTAATGCTATGGTGGTCATCATTTTGCAGCATATAAAATCAATCCACTGTACACTTTACATTTAGACAATGTTCCGTCAATTATATCAGGAAGGTTGGGAAGGAAGGGGAAAAGAACTGAATAAATCCTCATACTCAGTCAGAGTCACAAACTTTGGGCTTTTATGGAAAGTAGTTTTATGGTTTGTTCTTTCATCTACACGTTACCTTTTGGTTTTGTTTTGCATAAGTGCTTACTGTATTCATTATTCCATTGTTCCTATGTATTAGATAAGCCACATCAGTCTTGTTAATTGAATATTGTTTAGTCCCTAAGTCATGTCTAACTCTTTGCAACTCCCTGGACTGTAGCACATTAGGCTCCTCTAGCCATGGGATTTCCCAGGCAAGAATACTTTCCTAGTCAAGGAGTGGGTTGCCATTTCCTTCTCCAGGGGATCCTTCTGACCCAGGGATTGAACCCAGTTCTCCTGCATTGGCAGGAGGATTCTTTACCACTGAGTCATCTGGTAAGCCCCTTAGACCACATTTAATTCTTTCTAAAATGATACTGAAAATAAATATACAAAAAAGATCCTAATGACTCAGATAACTGTGATGGTATGATCACTTACCTGGAGCCAGACATCCTGGAATGTGAAGTCAAATGGGCCTTAGAAAGCATCACTACAAACAAAGCTAGTGGAGGTGATAGAATTCCAGCTGAGCTATTTCAAATCCTAAAAGATGACACTGTTAAAGTGCTACACTCAGTATGCCAGCAAATCTGGAAAACTCAGCAGTGGGCACAGGACTGGAAAAGGTCAGTTTTCATTCCAGTCCTAAAGAAGGGCAGTGCCAAAGAATGTTCAAACTACTGCACAGTTATACTCATTTCACATGCTGGTAAGGTCATGCTCAAAATCCTCCAAGCTATGCTTCAACAATACATGAACCAGGAACTTCCAGATGTACAGGCTGGACTTAGAAAAGGCAGAGGAACCAGAGATCAAATTGCCAACATCCACTGGATCATAGAAAAATTAAGAGTTCCAGGAAAACATCTACTTCTGCTTTACTGACTAAGCTAAAGCCTTTAACTGTGTGAATCACAAAAAACTGTGGAAAATTCTTAAAGAAATGGGAATACCAGATCACCTTACCTACCTCCTGAGAAATCTGTATGCAGGTCAAGAAGCAACAGTTAAAACCAAACATGGACAAACAAATTGGTTCAAAATTGGGAAAGGAGTGCATCAAGGCAGTATACTGTCACCCTGTTTATTTAACTTATATGCAGAGTATATCATGTGAAATGCCGGGCTGGATGAAGCCCAAGCTGGAATCAAGATTGTCGGGAGAAATATCAATAACCTCAGATATGCAGATGACACCACCCTTATGGCAGAAAGTGAAGAGGAACTGAAGAGCCTCTTGATGAAGGTAAAAGAGGAGAGTGAAAAAGTTGTTTTAAAACTGAACATTCAAAAAACTAACATCATGGCGTCTGGTCCCATCACTTCATGGCATATAGATAGGGAAACAATGGAAACAGTGAAAGCTTTATTTTTTTTGGCTCCAAAATCACTGCAGATGGTGATGGCTGCCATGAAATTAAAAAAACACTTGATCCTTGGAAGAAAAGCTGTGACAAACCTAGATAGTGTATTAATAAGCAGAACATTACTTTGCAGACAAAGGCCTGAATAGTCAAAGCTATGATTTTTTCAGTAGTCATGTATGGATGTGAGAGCTGGACCTTAAAAAAGGCTGAGCACCAAAGAATTGATGCTTTTGAACTGTGGTGTTGCAGAAGACTCTTGAGAGTCCCTTGGACTGCAAGGAAGTCAAACCAGTCAATCCTAAAGGAAATCAACCCTGAATATTAATTGAAAGGACTGATGGTGAAGCTGAAGCTCCAATACTTTGGCCACCTGAAATAAAGAGTCGACTCATTGGAAAAGATCCTGATGCTGGGAAAGAAGGAGGAGAAGGGGACGACAGAGGATGAGATGGTTGGATGGCATCACCAACTCAATGGAAGTGAGTTTGAGCAAGCTCTTGGAGATGGTGAATGACAGGGAAGCCTGGCATGCTGCAGTCTATGAGGTCACAAAGAGTTGGACATGACTGAGTGACTGAACAACAATAACAACTGAATATAAATACACAAATAAAATAGAAACAACCAAGGGTTTGATAAAGCAACTAGTGAAATCACTAACAAGAAGGTATTTAGATTGGATCACTTTAAATTGTAAACTTTATTACAGAAAGGTCTAAGGAGGATAAAGTACAATTGACTTATCTCAACCAAACTTATATAAACTTATTTTCTAGCATCACCAGGAGAGTGATCTGCAGTTCAGTACTTGGGCACACTTCACCCACTTCAGGATAAGAGGCATGCTTGATGGCGATGGCGACAGTGTGGACTGAGAAGCAGTGCTGCAGTTCCGACCGTGAACGACCATCACTACAGAACTCCACAATCAGCATTCTTCACATCTGTTTGCAAAACAACTGCCCCCGCTTCACACTGCAAAAGCTTGACCAGGTCCAGCCACCAAACCGCAACAAGAGCTATCCTGCGAGACAGGTGACTTCTAACAAGGTGTGTGGCCGCACATGTATTGGGGAAGTCCCCTTACCTAAACAATCTCCTGTCCATATGCCATATCGCTTGAATCACTATTCTGATTCATTTCTCTGTTGTTTAAAAAATGTCTTCTTAAGCACTATTTTAAAGGAAAAAATGATCCCTTGGGAAAGGTAGCATATTAGGCTATTAATAATTATTGATATTTGGGCCTAACGTAGCTAATGAAACGGCTGCCTGAGGACTGGCTGCTGAGGTACTGGGGCTTTATATGAGGAGAAGAAAAAAAGTGGTGAAATATTTTGTGAGTGGTACGGCCTGTTTGATAGATAGAATACAGTCTTGAATCCCCTCACTGAGGACTGTCACGGGCTGTATATTATATTACATGTATAGTATATATTTTTTTCATTCTCCTCTTGGAAACACCTACTCCAATCCCCTTTCGGGATGTAAATTATTTTTATAGAAGACAAGCTTATCTGAATTTAATACTCTTGGCATAATTTCCCTGTAAATCTTGATTGATCTATATGCAAATCATGATATCTATTTATATATGTATATATTTATACATATGCAAATTCTGATACATTTATATTTATTTTTACAAGGTAAAGGGGACTATAAAACATTAAATTTATTCAGGACTATTGTCTGATATGATTTTAATCATTTTCTTGTTCCCTTTAAGTCTGGTCTAAATAATATATTCTTCAGAATTCTAAGCACGTTAGTGTAAAGACGCTTCACCTTAATTTCAGCAATGAGATTCATAAAACATTCACTCTACTAAGGACAGCCTTATACGTTGATTAGATATTAGCTACGGTACACTCAGTCTTAGCAATGAGTTCATCAGTTGTTTGTAAACATGAAACCTGGATATTGCTAAACTTTTAATCAGTAATTTAAAGCCTCTTTTTCTGGTTAGTTAAAAAAGAAAGAAAGAACAATTACCTGTATTTTTTGTTAAGACTAAATATTTACAAAGAGGCTAGGACTCTGCAAGGGAGGGAACGTTCCACAGGGTCTGTATTACCTGCTGAATTATCTCCAGGCCAGTCTTTCCCATCTGCCAGTGTTTAAACTTCTCCAGGGCTTCGTCCATAGAGAGTTTCCCATTCTTGACTTTCTCCTGCAACAGGATGAGTTCCTCCTGCCCCGCAGCGAGGCAGTCCCTTACGGTGGAGAAGGTCTGACTCTCCATCCGACCTCTGTCTACAATATGAGAGAAGGCTGTTATCATGAGAAGTATTTTAATGACAACTAGGAAAAAAAAAAAAAAAAAACTTAAAAAAATGAAGCAGTGTGAGTTTCTCGTTCCAGCTAGTCTACAGGCAGTTACATAACAAATCAGAACAAATTTTTTAATGCATTTCTAAAAACTGTCATGCCTCAGACCTAGAGTTGCAGGTGAAAAGGAGGTGTCTCATCACTGAAAACATAAAGGGATGAGGAGAGAAAGAGCAACAACAAAAGTTTTGCTCTGCACTAGTTGTGGGCAGTGCCAGTTTCATGGTCCTTTGGGGGAATTACTTTTAATTATGCTTCCTGTTAGCTCAGCTGGTAAAGAATCTGCCCTCAGTGCAGGAGACCCTGGTTTGATTTCTGGATTAGGAAGATCCCCTGGAGAAGGGAATGGCAACCCACTCCAGTATTCTTGCTTGGAGAATTCCATAATCAGAGGGTCCTGGTGGTCTACAAAGGTCCATGGGGTCGCAAAGAGCTGGACGCGACTGGGTGACTAAGCACAGCTCAGCACACAACACACATGTGCACAAAATACTTAGCATTGAAAGCTAAGTAAAAGATCATATTATTATTACTAATAAATATTTGTGGAATAAACATAATCTCTCCAGCTTTGAGAAAAGAGATCTCAACCAACATCCAAATGTCACAAGAGGTTTAGGATCATTTGAAAATTTATTCCTGAAAGATTTTAAATAAAGAGTTTCTGGTTGTTTTGTAGTAGTGAACTGCTTCCTTTTCAAAAGAGTTTATTTTGAAGCATGCCACCTATTAATTAAAGGAAATCAAACCTGAATATTCATTGGAAGGATTGGTGCTGAGGCTGAAGTTCTAATACTTCGAAGAGCTGACTCATTGGAAAAGCTCCTGATGCTGGGAAAGATTGAGGGCAGGAGAAGGGGATGACAGAGGATGAGCTGGTTGGATGGCATCACTGACTCAATAGACGTGAGCAAACTCCAGGAAATAGTGGAGGACAGGGGAGCTGTCCAACAGGTTGTAAATAGTCAAATAAGGCTAAGTGACTGAACCCAACGACAATAACAACAACAAATGTATTAGTTGTCTGGCACAATGAGAACAGTAGGTGGTCTGATGTTTCACATGTGGCTACAAATACCACAAAGGACACTGGGCTGAGGCACACTGAGAGCAAACTGCAGACCACAGGTGAAGTCAGCATTCTATTTATTCCACACAGTGCTTCAAGCCATAAATGAAGCACATGCTTGTAGGGACTCTCTGCTCTCCTGATCTCTGTTACTCCCTCTAAGTCTTTGAATGACATCACCCTTGTATTTCCTGCCTGGCTGCAGAACTCATCTGAGTTTTGTACTTTCTCATTTACATATTTCTATTATGTCCATACTTACTGCATAAGACACGGCGGCACACATCTTATGTGCTATCAAATCCAAATATGCTCAAAGTCTAGAAGGTGAGAAGAGATAGTCCCACCAAGCTGCAGGCAGATTGGAGGTGAGTAAATTAAATATATCCCTGGAGAAACTGCTCATTACTGGGAACTCGTTTTCAAGAAAGAGGTGGCTCACTATACTATAAATAAAATAAATTAAAAAAATTATGAACTATTGATAGTAAAATAGATATTCTCTGAGATTATCACTCTAAGGAAGTAATAGTAATTCTGCTGAAACTGATTAGGGCTGGTGAGAATAACTTCCTGCTGCTGCTTAAGAACTGGAACCTCTAACTTGGTGCTCTCTCTATGTACACAGCTCTCCCCTGCTAATGTACCTTGGTCTTACAGAAAAGAGAGTGGTAAATTAAAAAAAAAAAAAAAACAAAAAAAACAAAGAAAGAAGTAGATCATTTAGATTGTATCCAGACCAGATTGATGAATATTTGGGAAACAGGGAGGGCATCATTTCAAATTCTATAGAATTAAAGATTCATTGATAAGATGGGTTAGTCTAGAAATGAGAAGTTCAAGTACTTGATAGCAGTTTTAAGTATTTGATGGGAACTTGAGCTGTGAGGCAGTCTTGGAATGGCCTCTCATGTCAGTTTTGAGATTCCAGCAGTGACTCTCGGGAAGGGGAGCACAGAGAGGGTTCCTTTCTGTAAAGACTCACAAGCGCATAAAACTGCTCCACGGTCGATCATTCTGACTCCCATGGGAGTTTTCTTGGCTTATCTTTTGTCTTCAGAAGTCCTATTTCCCCAGGACTAACGAGATGCCAACAGATTCCATACTGTAAAGTTTTTCCTTCAGGGAGGGGGGAGCATGCAATCTCAGGGAACTGGAGAAGCAAAAGTCAGCTAGCAGCCAAAAGCACACATGAGAATTGAGCTCTTGCTTCTTACACCACTTGCTTTTTATAGGCCTCCACGCTCAATTCAATTCGTGAGATGCCTCTGCAGTAGAATTCTGTGTCGTTCCTGCCAGGGTGCGGAGGTTTAGCTTCGCCGTTTAACAGTTATGCCATTTAACTAGCACCTCACTTCTGTCATCCCTTTGCCTAAGTGTGAATCCATTTTTATCTCAAAAACCCGTGCAGCTGGATTTTCTGCTTTTATAGAAGTTATCTCAAGCCATGTCTTCCCAGAAAATGGTCCCAGCTTCAGTTTCGCTATACGGGCAGGTTTAACTGAATTCAAAATATTGAATTCTTTTATTAACATTCATTTCAATTATCCTTTCATATTTCAAATGTTAGCTACTAAAATATAAGCAAGATGACTTTTTTTTTGAGGAGGCAGGTTTCAGTTTTGCACGGTTGTGCAGACAGAACAAAAGGACACAATTTAGGAGTGACAAAATTCTAGACAGATTGAGTCCTGAAAGTGAGCTGTACAACTAGACCAATTTTACATACATCTGCTTCTTCCTCTTTCTTTTTCACACTAAAAATATTAAAAACAATTGTCATGATAAATTACTAGGTATGACAAAGTTGCAAAGAAAAATGATTAGGCATTTTACCACCTTCTTCCTAAGGGCAAACTAATCAAACCAAAACATGCAACCTATAATTTTTGATAGATTGCTTTATTGCATTTAGTTCATTATTTTATGGGGGATGTAAAGGTTTTTCCTTCCTCCTCAAATTTATATTTATTATTAGTTTATTTTTATAAGAGTTAGTATGAAATAATAACATAATAGTATCAGTGTAACATAATTTTCATTGAAAAGCATTTGTCAGGCTATTTGTACATATAGACAGACTCCTGTTCTCTTATTGTAAAAGCTTCAAGACAAACTACAGTTTCTAAAGTTTTGTTCCTTTCAGATCAATTTTTCTTTATAAGATGTTCCATCTGATCAACTTTTGGTCAAATAAACATCAAGCAATTCATCTGGTGGACATATGAACCTAGAGATTAGGTAAGAAAGCAAATTAAGCTTTTCATAAAAATTCTTTCTGTTTCCAAGGGACTGGCTAGAAGAACATTTTTTCCTGAAAAATTGAAAGCAAGCAACTTGACTGGTCAATGCCAAGGAATTTAAAATGTGAAGTATTTACTTAATAAGTATTAGGTAGTTATTAAAATAATATCAATACTTTAAAAGACCACGTGCAACAAAGAGTGTGCTTATTATATAAGGACAAGTACAAAAGCAGGATGCAAAATTGTATATATGGCAAAGTGTTAACCATATCAATGTTGTACATATGTCAGTAAAAAAAAGGACAAAAACTTCTAGTAATTTTATAATTAAATCTTTCTTTCATGGTTAGGGGATTCTTATGCCAATGTAACACTAGATACTATAGCTTTGCATTGCATAAGTAGAAGACCTTAACACACATGGGAAATGGTGATGCCTAAATCTCTTTTTTTTCCTAAATGGTTACCTCATTTCAGCTCATTTATTTATCAGCTTTATAAATTTAAATGCATTATTCCAAACTGTTGTGTCTCTCCACAAAGGAAAAAAAGTCCTTTCAAAATGACTGGGATTTCCTTAAATTTATAAATTATTTTAGGAACAATTTAGTCTCTTTAATCTACACATGTGAGATGTGTAGATTGGTATACTTGCCCTATTTAGCAGGAACTTTTTGTTTTCAGTGTACAGTGAATACTTTTTCTTTCTTTTATGATGTCTGCAAAGTAATACTGTTGCTATCGTTCAGTTGCTAAGTTGTGTCTAACTCTTCATGACCCCATGGACTGCAGCAGGCCAGGCTCCCTGTCCTTCACCATCTCACAGAGTTTGCTCAAACTCATGTCTATTGAGTCAGTGACGATGGGATGATTCATAAAATATGAAAATTCTGTTTCACTTGAGTTTGAAATAGTAACAAAACTTGTCCTAGGGAATCTTTTGAATTAAAATTTATACAAACATCCCTTAGCTATTAGTTGTATAGAATTTAAAAAATTCCTTTCATCCCTTGACATAGTTTTTCTAACACGCCATTACTATTGTGGGTTTTGTCAGGTTCTTTTATTCTACCACATTTTATTTAAATATTATAATGTTTTAATATTTGCCTCATGAAAGAATACTTTTATTTGGATGACATGCTTTTATTTGGATTTCAGAATTTAAATAAATAAAGTCATTTTCTTTGTCTAATACTTTTGCCTTGAATTATATTTTTTCTAAAATTAAGATTGAAAATAATTTTTTTATTTCTGTTTCTGTAAGCAGTCATTACTGACCATAAATTTTCGACGTTTGTTTTTTTAGTATATTTATAGAGTATATATTTTAAAAGCAAGATGCAGTTTGATTTTGTCTTTTATCCAACTTTGAACCAACATCTGTTATAAAAGAAAATATATAGCATGGTATTGAGAACCAAGCAAGCACAGGCACAAATCTCAGCTCTGTCTTATCCTATCCCGGTAAACTTCAGTTTGTCTAATACCGTTACTTACAGGGTTGTTGCAAAGGTTAATAATTATTTACACTTAATTCCATGTTTTATTGAATTCATTATTCACTACAAATTCTTTATAACTTCTATTCACGCTTTTAATTTTACTGTCATTACTTAGAAGATATTTTGGGGAATACTGTGATGATGACATAGAAATGCTATTTTTTAAAAAAATCTTGGATATCCAAAAAATATATTTATTTTCTTCTTATATGAACAAACTAAACAACTAACAATCTAATTAGCAAGCTAACAAACTAATTAGCAAACTAAATATAAACTTCTTAGGTAGGTTGTGATCTTTTCCCAATAAATCATGTAGTCCATTATGTCAAATTCTTGTCACACCATTCTCTAAGTTTTAAAACTGACTTTTATTTTTAAAACAGAAAATCTAAATTATTTCGCCATTATTTTGGGATTGTTTCTTCATCTGTACAGTCAAAGCTATGGTTTTCCCAGTGACAGTTGGACCACAAAGAAGGCTGAGTACCTGACTGCTGAAGAATTGATGCTTTTTAATTGTGGTGTTGGAGAAGACTCTAGAGAATCCCTTGGACTTCAAGGAGATCAAACCAGTCAATTCTAAAGGAAATCAACCCTGAGTATTCACTGGAAGGACTGATGATGAAGCTAAAATACTTTGACTGCCTGATGAGAAGAGCCAACTCATTGGAGAAGACCCTGATTCTGGACAGGAGGAGAAGAGAGCAGTAAATGATGAGATGGGTGGATGGCATCACTGATTCAATGGACATGAGTTTGAGCAAATTCTGTGGAATAGTGAAGGACAGGAAAGCCTGGTGTGCTGCAGTCATGGGATTGTAAAGAGTCAGACACGTCTTAGTGACTGAACAACAATCTAGCACTGATCCTGAAAGCTGAATAGTTTAGCTTAATTTAATAAATGAAAATTCAAAATAACTCATACTTCTTTTCAGTTATCTTCTAAAAAGTTAAAATATTTGTAAAATGTTTCAGACTTAGACAATTACCAGTCATTAGTTGAGGTGATCTCATTTTGTGTGTGTGTATGGGGGGGGGGCAGGCATGAATATTTCACATTATTTTTCTTCTGATAGCTTGATGGTTCTTGGGAAGATACAATCTCACTCATTAAATAAATCATTTATCAAAGTATAATTAACCTGAGTCTTCACGATGAAATTCTTTCCTTTGACATGGGTTTTGAAGTTATTATATTATTTATATATCTTCTTCTTCAATCTTCTTAAAAGAGAACACATCTATAAAATTTTGTTCAACAAGAGACTTGGTGGTTGTTTATCCTTTGTTTCCATTCCTTGTGTTCAGATCAAATTTTGTTTCTGCTTCAGGACTACACAGGACTTTGGCAGGTGCAATTCACAACTCAAAATGCCAGGGCTTAATGGTTTTGTCTAGTGTAACTTTGTTATACGTGGGGGGAGCAAGATTTTTTGGCAATATGTTCTGATAGGTCTACAAGCAACTGACTTCCTGAACAAACAGTAGTTCTTGTCCATCCCATCTTTCCATCACACAGCTTTCTTTATTGCAGGATCTCAGGCTGCTTCCTACTTAAGAGAACTACTTTTTCTGTATGTGTATGGAAAGACCAGAGCTGGAGTGGGGAGAACTTTCAAACACTAGCACTTGTGATACTGGGAAAGATTGAAGGCAAAAGGGAAAGGGAGTGGCAGAGGATGAGATGGTTAGATAGTATCACTGACTCAGTGGGCATGAGTTTGAGCAAATTTCAGATCGTGAAGGACAGGTGAACCTGACATGCTGCAGTCCATGGGCTGCACATGGACTCACAAAGAGACACAACTTAGTGACTGAACAACAGCAACAAATAGGGTGATAACTGGGGGTCAGCAGGTGAACGACTGATTTTATTTGTTTCAATCTCCTTTATTCAACCTTAAAATTAATTGGAATTAGTATCATTTTTTTTTTTTTTACTATTAGCATTTTTTTTCACTATTAGCTTTTTTTTAAGTCTTTGTTTCTATTGTTATTAAGAATTCCATCATTTCGATGCCTTTCCTTCAGAAGCATTTCTGGAAGGCCACTGTGGGCTGTTGACGCATCACCATTTTAGATAAGACCTCAGCTATTACACAAGTTTTTCCAGGTATGACTTTAACCAAAAAAAACTTCCATAAACAACATAACAAATAGAAATGTACGTTATACTGAAAAAGAGAATTGAAGCCATTATTCTTCTGCAGAGTATACATAACCACATTTTGATAATTTCCCCTTTTCTTTTTAATATACCAAGTATTGGCAAAAGCAACCTGATGAAAATGCCTCAGGGACCAGTATTCTCTTTTTCCCGCATACGGGTAATACCATCCGCATTTCCCTAGGTCTCTTACTTACAGAAAATTATATTATTTAACATTCATTGAACTGCTATAGCACTGGGAACTTAGCTCATATAAGATGCATTCCCTGACTATATCTTTCCCAAGAGCATGCACACTCCATGAAAAGACCAGCCAATAACGATTTTTCAGTCTGCATTGAAGAATTAGTGGGTAGAGATTATATTACAAGTTGCAAACTCCAAAGCTTACAGGTGCCGGATAGAATTATCGAGCAGAGAAGATTTAGTGCCTGCTTGTTAAACACATCTGAATAGTCTTCATTATCAATATTTTTTCTTTTAGGTTTTTGTTGATAGCATGATTCTCGTGATATACCTTTATTTTCCCAGTTCTGACAGAATTATGAGTTTAGAGAAATGTGTCTCAGGTATAAGAAAACAATATGGAAAGCATGATGACAAATGATAATATCAAAAGTCATCTGTGGCAAATGATATAGTAATACAATAGGGAGTGGAGAGTTGAATTTTTACATGAGACAGATTAAAACATGGTTTAAACATGGCAAAAATTGAAAGGTTTAAACATGACAAAAAGTGAAATTACATTGTGTACATTATTTTTTAAATATAATACATTTAGAGGCCAGGTTTGACCACAGTATGGCCTGAGAAACAGTCCCTTTTGGTTAGATTTTGTTTTTCTTTTGTGTGTTGGTTCGAAGTGAGTATTATTATAGCACATGGCTGTTCTCATGGGTTCCACCTGTTGTCCATATCTAAGGTAGGACATAGGCAATCAAATTCTAGAAGCCCTACAAAAAATTCATATGCTCACCTAGGACTGAGAGTTACTTGGATAGACAGCTGGTTAGGGTGCATGTGATCCTCCTCCCTTCTACCTACTACCCCATCCCTCAAAAATACGGTTTGCCTTCCAAGCATGACAGCAACAAGACACGCTTGATGAGATTATTATTATTTCACGGTGTGACTGGACATATCTGTGGCCATGCCCAGAGGGGCAGTTAAGGATGCTAAGAACGCTAAACCTCATCGATTGCCATGCATCATCTTTGAGGCCCGACTATGCTAATAAAATGGGATGATTCTGGTGAAGATAGAAAAAGGCTCCATGGTATAGCCCATGAAAAAAGATATAATGGGGAAAAAAGTTGTAACAGGTCTGGGAGACATGAACAATCTTTACCCTAGACTATTCTATTATTTTGTGAGGCAGGAAAAATAAACCAGATATTTCCATGTCCCTGAAGCTCTTGTATTCCTCCAGCACCCTGACTTGATCATGATCACCTGCTAGTCTTCTAATCACTTCAGTTCAGTTCAGTCGCTCAGTCGTGTCCGACTCTTTGCGACCCCATGAATCGTAGCACGCCAGGCCTCCCTGTCCATCACCATCTCCCGGAGTTCACTCAGACTCACGTCCATCGAGTCCGTGATGCCATCCAGCCATCTCATCCTCGGTCGTCCCCTTTTCCTCCTGCCCCCAATCCCTTCCAGCATCAGAGTCTTTTCCAATGAGTCAACTCTTCTCATGAGGTGGCCAAAGTACTGGAGTTTCAGCTTTAGCATCTTTCCTTCCAAAGAAATCCCAGGGTTGATCTCCTTCAGAATGGACTGGTTGGATCTCCTTGCAGTCCAAGGGACTCTCAAGAGTCTTCTCCAACACCACAGTTCAAAAGCATCAATTCTTCGGCACTCAGCCTTCTTCACAGTCCAACTCTCACATCCATACATGACCACAGGAAAAACCATAGCCTTGACTAGACGGACCTTAGTCGGCAAGGTAATGTCTCTGCTTTTGAATATGCTATCTAGGTT
>SJYT01012733.1:381302-415189 GCA_006410635.1 Cephalophus harveyi
TTTTTCCATGATCCAGCGGATGTTGGCAATTTGATCTCTAATTATGTTTTATAGAAAAACATAACATTATTTGGCAATGTCTAATGAATGCAAGCATTCTTGTCACTTGGAAAGAGGCTTCCCATATTATAGATTTATAGATTTAATAGATTGGAGTTGAGGGTTATAAGTCAGTCTTCCATGAGCTTAGTTAATAAGACTCAGACATCAAAACTCTGATTGATTCCAAACCCACTGCCAAAATTCAGTTCTCTGGTTAGCCACGTTGAGGAGCAAACCCTTGAGCACTCTGTGGTGCTCAATTTTGGGAAGCGGGTGGTGGCAGCATATTCTGGGGACAGTGCTCTGGTATTGATTTAAAATTTTTCTAATTTTAAAAGTAATTTGGAAAAACTGACTTTAAGACTGAATTTTGATGGAAACTTCTAATCTGTGATCCAAAGTCCTCAGCATTTTTCTTATTTTTTTTTTGAAAATGTGAAAACTGAGTTGAAGAAATCTGTTTAGTTTCCATGGAAATGCTGCCAATTAATTTTTTTCCTTTTCCTCAGGAAAATTCCTTGACTTAGCAACAACGAAACTTCCTGGCAATCCCTTGGCAGTCTTCAACATAGGGCATCTGAAATGTCTGTACTTGCAATGGAAAAATAGTTGGCTCTCACAATTCCTTTCCTTTCAGTAAAAAAATAATATATACTGAAATAATTGAATAATTTCCTTAACCTTTAGAGAACCTGTCCAGTCTCTTCAAAAAATCTTGACTCTGACAAATGCTTCACACAAGGGTCTTTTTTTGTTGTTGTTGTTCTATACCAAATAGTTTATCATTGGTGAAGTATATATTACTTTTCCTATTACATCATAAAATCCCAGGATATTTGAAGAGTATTCATTAATTTAGGCATAAGCAGTTTTGGTTGCTAAGTATGTCCTATGATCTGGATGGTCACAAATATCTGAAAAGGTTTAGAGAAGAATGGTTGGACAGAGTAAGTTCATTAGGTATTTGATTTTTTAAAAATTTCTTCCCAATTGTCCTTTTTTAAAAAAATCTTTTTTTAATTTGTTACGATATTGTGCCTGTTTTATGTTTTTGTTTCTTGGTGGAGAGGCATGTGGGATCCTAGCTTCCCCGCCAGGGATGAAACTTGCACCCCCTACATTGAAAGGTGAAGTCTCAGCCACTGGACTGCCAGGGAAGTCCCCCTTCCCAGTTATTCTTGTTTTTTTCTCTAGATTCTGATTTCAGATTGCAGTCACCAGGAAGGCTTTGCTCTTTTCCTTTACATTTTGTAAGATGTAATGTTCCTCTATCCTTGAAAACAGAACAATATTCTTTTCCATTCTGCTGAATTACTGATGTCCACAGTTAAAGGACCCGAGAAAGGAACGGCTTTAAGTTGACTAATCAAAAATATCATCAATAATTGGATTGAAATATCTAGACAGAAAAGTTCACACAAAAATTCAATTAAAAATTTCAGTATCCTAATCCCCAAGAATTAAAAAATAAATCAAGTTATCATTGATCTTGAGGAAGCAAATTAAGTAACAAGATATGGACAGATGTTAACCCAATAAAATATTTTATAATTTAGGTTCTTATTTCCTTTCATCATTCCCTCTGCCCCTTTTCTTCTGAGTAAACAAGGAATTACTCTTCTATACTTTTGGTAGAATAACAATAGATTTCATACAGCCTTCCAAAACATCAGCAGCCTTTCCTTATATTGCTCTCTGTGGACAACCAGAGGATATACATCAGGCATTCTGAGATCCCTTCATTACACTTGCCACTTGTTACCTTCTTCCATCTCCTGTGGCCTTCTTCACATCATCCCCTTAATTCTAACATGATTTAATTGAAGTATGATAATTGAATAATTTGCTAAAAATGCTTCATGGGAACTTTCTCCCCAAGAGCTCAAAGCATCCCCTCTCTTTATTCTTTCCAGAGTTCTATGAGATGTGTGGAGGAGTCCAGATAGGAATAATCTTCTCTACTTTAATTCTTCAATAACCGTTTGATCTAAGCTGTTCAATGCTCTCACATGGAGTTCTGCAACTATTTCTTAAGAGAGCTAAAGGCACAGTGGGAGGATAACAGTAGACTTAAAAAGATATTTCTTTCCCTTCAAAATAAGAAATCATTAGATATAAAAAACTGCCCAGTAAGGAGTTTTTTGCATATGAATTTATGAGCAGTATATGCAAGTGATTTGTGGAAGACTGGAGGTTCAGGCTTATCATGTGCTGCATTCAAATACCATATATTTGTTGGAAGAATGATATAAGCACAATGTCGCTGTCATGAGAAAAGCCACTTGAAGTGATGGGTGAAGATTATTCATTTAGGACACACCTTTCTTTGGAGGATGATCCAGGGCATCCCAGGAGAAGCCCACTGAGGTTATGTATTCAACAGGTCAGCAGGTGTTAGAAGTTGATGCAACCAGTACCTCGCCATTTACATATGGAACAAAAAGAGACTATGGAAGTGGTTAGTGGCTGCTGGTAAAATAACTTCCAGCTTTATTTTAATGTCTCTCTCAGTGATTTACAGGTAACAATTTTAAGGTAACATTACTTGGAGGCCTTTACAAATAGCTGAGAAAAGAAGAGAAGCTAAAGGCAAAGGAGGAAAGGAAAGATATATCCATTTGAATGCAGAGTTCCAAAGAATAGCAAGGAGAAATAAGAAAGCCTTCCTCAGTGATCAGTGCAAAGAAATAGAGGAAAACAATAGAATGGGAAAGACTAGAGATCTCTTCAAGAAAATTAGAGATACCAAAGGAACATTTCATGCAAAGATGGGCACAATAAAGGACAGAAACGGTATGGACCAATAGAAGCAGAAGATATTAAGAAAAGGTGGCAAGAATACACAGAAGAACTATGCAAAAAAGATCTTCATGACCCAGATAACCACGATGGTGTGATGACTCACCTAGAACCAGACATCTTGGAGTCTGAAGTCAAGTGGGCCTTAGGGAGCATCACTACGAACAGAGTTACTGGATGGAATTCCAGCTGTGCTATTTCAAATCCTAAAAGATGATGCTGCACTCAATATGCCAGCAAATTTGGAAAACTCAGCAGTGGCCACAGGACTGGAAAAGGTCAGTTTTCATTTCAATCCCAAAGAAAGGCAATGACAAAGAATGTTCAAAATATTGCACAATTGCACTCATCTCACATGCTAGCAAAGTAATGCTCAAAATCCACCAAGCCAGGCTTCAACAGTATGTGAACTGTGAAATTCCAGATGTTCAAGGTGGATTTAGAAAAGGCAGAAGAACCAGAGATCAAATTGCCAACATATGTTGGATCATCAAAAAAGCAAGAAAGTTCCAGAAAAACATCTATTTCTGCTTTATTGGCTATGCCAAAGTCTTTGACTGTGTGAATCCCAACAGATTGTGGAAAATTCTGAAAGAGATGGGAATACCAGACCACCTGACCTGCCTCCTGAGAAATCTGTACTCAGGTCAAGAAGCAACAGTAAGAACTGGACATGGAACAACAGACTGGTTCCAAATTGGGAAAGGAGTGTGTCAAAGCTGTATATGTCACCCTGCTTATTTAACTTATATGCAGAGTACATTATGAGAAATGCCAGGGTGCATGAAGCACAAGTTGGAATCAAGATTGCCAGGAGAAATATCAATAACCTCAGATATGCAGATGACACCACCCTTATGGCAGAAAGTGAAGAGGAACTAAAGAGCCTCTTGATGAAAGTGGTAGAGGAGAGTAAAAAAGCTGGCTTAAAGCTCAACATTCAGAAAACTAAGATCCCGGCATCTGGTCCCATCATTTCATGGGACATAGATGGGGAAACAGTGGAAACAGTGTCAGACTTTATTTTCTTGGGCTCCAAAATCACTGCAGATAGTGACTGCAGCCATGAAATTAAAAAATGCTTGCTCCTTGGAAGAAAAACTATGACCAACCTAGACAGCATATTAAAAAGGAGAGATATTATTTTGCCAACAAAGGTCCATCTAGTGAAAGCTACAGTTTTTCCAGTAGTCATGTATGGATGTGAGAGTTAGACTATAAAGAAAGTTGAGTGGCAAAGAATTGATGCTTTTGAGCTGTGGTATTGGAGAAGACTCTTGAGAGTCTCTTGGACTGCAAAGAGATCCAACCATTCAATCCTAAAGGAAATCAGTCCTGAATATTCATTGGAAGGACTGATGCTGAAGCTGAAGTTCCAATATTTAGGCCACCTGATGCTAAGAACTGTCTCATTGGAAAAGAACCTGATGCTGAGAAAGATAGAAAGCAGGAGGAGAAGGGGATGACAGAGGATGAGATGGTTGGATGGTATCACCTACTCAATGGATGAGGTTGAATAAGCTCTGGGAGCTGGTGACGGACAGGGAAGCCTGGCATGCTGCGGTCCACGGGTCACAAAGAGTCAGACACGACTGAGCGACTGAACTGAACTGACTTTGGAGTGACGTTATTTCAGAAGTGGGTTGAGGTTAAAAGCATCAGTACGTGTTCTTTGATTATCAAAGCGTCCAGCACTACCTCCATTTCTGCCACCTTTTATGTTCTGCATTTCTGAATCTTATCCAAGGGCTTATTATCAGAAAAATATTATTATAAATCACCTGCTAGAGTCTCTCTTTTCAAAAGGAACCAAGTGTATCAGAGAAGACTGGAAGCAGCCACCTCCTATGGAACCAGAGGAAAACATTCCTCCTGTGTCAGATGCCTGTGTAGCTACAATGCTTATTTCTTTTCTGCATTACAAATAATTATTTAAAAGAAAAATATAAAAAACAAAAAAACATTGGATCCAGTGCCTAAGGCAAGAGAACTGTGAGAAAAGGGTACAATCTGACTGGAATTCAATGTAGAGCACAGAAAACCCATGCTGGTCTCCTCTGGGGAATCAGTCATCTGCCGCTCCTACCAAGTTAAGGTCTAGAGACTTCTCTCTAAAGGTCTCTGAGGTGTGTTAGAGAATTTGTCTTACCTGACCCTCCTAGAGCTGTGGTTACAAACAGCATCATCAACATCACCACAAATATCCTCATAAGGCCTTTGTTAATTTCTTCCCTTTTGTTAATTAAAATAATTTGCTTTTATTAACTAAAAGAATTTTCTTGCATTAATCTTTTTATGGAAAACTTACTTTGGGTAAGATAGTAACTTAAGAGTAAAATTAATCAAGTGCACAGCTATTTACTTCTATCTCAGGAGACTTGAGTCAGTATTCATAAAACTTCTTTAACTTGTACTTAAAGATTATTAAAAAAGCAGAAGTTCATATCAATACCTTGTTTCTTAGGACCATGGAACTTGTCACTATCAGATTGTCTTCTGGCAGCTTTTTGTTGAAACACTGTAAAAAATAGAACACATATTATTTATTGAACAGAAACATTAAAAAGAACATCCTGTAGAAGACTCTAGGAAACTAGAATGCAATACTTCATTTCCTTAGTAACAATTCCTGAATTGTATTATTTTTTTAGTAGGAGGATTATTAGATTTACAATTTTCTCATTTGTGCAGCTTATCAATCATTTCAAAAAGCCTCTTCTTTGCTCAGAGTAGTATAATACTGATGGAACGCCTCATTAAACTGTTTAAATCAAGATATGATTCCATTTTGATATCAGGTAAAGATAAAAGCTGCATTTTGTTAAAAGTGATTAATGGTAAAATCACATGAAAAATTCCATTTGTATAGAAATTACTCATGCTGACTTTTTGGTGATAAGCAAGGATAATAGACTGTTTCTTCTTAAACAGATGAAAAGACTGCTGTATTTCACAGATGTAATAATAAAAAAGACACTTTATTCTTGCATCATCTAGCTAGACCTCCGACCTATTAAAGCAGCTTATTCGAATTACTTCATTATCTGAAAAGTGCTTTGTTCTCATTTATTATTTCTCACACAGAATTCTGTGAGACAAGTCAGCATTACTCACCCCATTTTGCAGAAGAAAGAGAAGATTGATTGTTTAATGTTTATTGAGTACCCACAAAGTTCTGTATACCTTCTGGCATTTGTTAATGAAAAAGTCTACAGCCTTTAGAGCTTGACTCTAGAAACTGAACATCCCAGAGTTCCATTTATTTTTAATGGGTAGGCTAAACTACAGAGTTTGGGAATTGCAAGAGGCCTTGGAGGACTGATCCAATGTCACATGTTTACAGATGAGGAAGGTGGAAATAACTAACATTTAAAAGGGCTACATAACATCGAAACAATCCCAGAACTGTTGTTGGTGGAGATGTGAGTTGGACTCTCAAGCCTTGCACTTCAATCTATTGTGTGGTTCTCCACAGCACGGCTGCCTCTTGTCTTCCATAATCCACAACTGAGGACATACTGTTCAAGGAAAAAACTGATATTTTATTACCTATCAATGGAGTCTAATCTTTAAAAACTGTGAATCACTATGCTGAACACCTGTAACCTACAGAATATTGCACGTCAACTATTCTCCAATAAAGAAAAAGAATTAGAAATCACACAAGGAAACAAACCACAGTGAGACCAAGTCAGCAAAACAGCATCTCAAGAACTACATGTAATGAAACACTCTGAAAGAAACTAAAATACGTATGTTCTGTCAAAAGAAAAACAGCAAAGAAGGAGCCCTAGAGAGAGGATTAAAAAGAACCTTAGGGTTGGACTTTCCTGTGGTCCAGTGGTTAAGACTTCACACTTCCAATCCAAGAAGCGTGAGTTCAGTCCCTGGTCAGGGAACTAAGATCCCACATGCCACATGGTGTGGTCAAAAAAAGAAAGAACCTTAGGGCATTTCCCACATGCTTGTGTCTCTGCTCCTCGAAGAGCTGCCTGGGAGTCCCTGGGGTAGCCCGACCGAGGCACTTAAGAGTGGGAGTGTTCCAACGGGATGGATGGTGCTTGAACACTCTGCCTGGGAGATGCATCCCAGCAGTATTTTGGCTTCTTTGATTTCAGTATTCTTTAAACTGATCTAATATCAAGGTCATATCTGTGAGGAATTCAGATACCACTTTTTCAAATTTAAGGAAGTTCCCTTTGTGTGTGCATGCTAAGTCACTTCAGTCATGTCTGACTCTTTGTGACCCTAAGGACTGTAGTCCACCAGGCTCTTCTGTCCACGGGGATTCTCCAGGCAAGCATACTGGAGTCCTCCAGGGGATCTTCCTGACTCAGGGACTGAGCCCACACTCCTTATGTGTCATGCATTGGCAGGTGGGTTCTTTACCACTAGTGCTACCTGGGAAACCCCAAGAATGTTCCCTAAACCATATCAAATCAACTATTATTTATTATGCATATATACTTTGCCAGCTGTTGTCAACAGAAAGGGTACCCTGCTCTACTGTCTTCCTCCAAATAGGAGAAGCAAATATACTTTCAGTGCATGATGTGTTTAAGAGAAATTACACACATGAAATGACATTTTTGGTTGCAAATCAATTTTCTGCTTCAAGTTAGTATTTGGAAAACATGCTAAATATAACTTACTGGCAAGTCCTGGGATTTGTGGCTTACATTTTTTCTCAAATAAAATATACTGATGGATATATGGTATATTAATATATTTTAGGATAATAAAAGCATTTTTACAAGTGGTGCTTGATTTTTTTCATTGGTCAGTTCTAAAAGTCTTAAAAAAATAAAACACTTTTGAAATTTTAATAACATGCAGACACTCTAGTTTTTTTCACCAATATTGTTAAGACAGAAACTGAGACTGTCTCAGACAAAAAATAGCTGTAATATGGAATCATTAAAATGGATAAACATCTGCATCCCAAGATAAAGTCAGAAAACAAATTTGTCCAATAACATGCACATTTGTTGATAAGCTTTAAGAACTCTGATAAATTGTGAAGCTCTGATAGAGTACTGGTAAATAGAATTACTTTTTCCAGCTTTTGGCATTAATTTGTTAAAAATCACCTTATATTTTGTTGAAATACATTTTGCCGACAATAAATATTCAGACTTTGTGAAATATAAGAAATGTTAAACAGGTAAACAGTCTCAGTTTCCAGATTGAGAAGTTACAGCAGTGTATTTAATGTTGATATTTAAGCAGCTATTGCAGCTATAACATTGTGAAATGGGGTGTAGGATTGGGGTAGGGGATAGGATGCTCTGAGGAGGAGGAGGATGAGCGTGCTGATCACAGAACTCTTTAAGAGAAGGACAGGCACTAAATCATGCTCCATAGTATTGCTGTTGTTTAGTTGCTAAGCTGTGTTTGACTGTCTGCGACCCCATGGACTGTAGCCTGCTAGGCTCCTCTGTCCACAGGATTTTCCAGGCAAGACTACTGGAATGGGTAGCTGTTCCCTTCTCCAGGAGATCTTCCTGATTCAGGGATCGAATGAATCCACATCTATGTTGGCAGGCGGATTCTTTACCACTGAGCCACAGCGAAGCCCCTCTGTCTGTCTAATCTCCCTTAAAATTCCCTCCTAACTCATCTCTGGCTCCATCCACTACAACTGTTTCCCTCCTTCCACCTGGAGACAAACCTCATTTCCTTGCAAGAGCTCAATTAGCAATTAACACATTTCTGAACACACCATTTCTCATTGCTATGAAAGTTAGGAGGAGTTTTTGAATATGAGTTTATCTTGGGAAGATACTTATATTAACTTGTTTCCTGAAGAAAGAGCCCACGCACCCAAAGGATGACCAGGACAAACATGCATACCAAGGACACATGCTCTATTAGCCTTAGGAAAAGATATAAATTCCAGAATTTATTAATCTTTCTTTTTACAGTAAACATTAGCTGAAACATTTAAATTGTGTCTGCCAGCAAAATCTTGGTCCTAGAAATCTTTATGCATTTTAAGCATAAAATGCATAAAACGTTTATAGGAGACAACTAGAAAATCCATGTTATAGGGAGAACCAAACATTGAGTATGGATCACTCAGGTTTAGATATGAAAGTATTATTTTTGTACGACAGGATTTGTGGTAAGATGAGAGTCTGTTCTAAACATGTAGTAACTGAAAAAAATCTAAATACCAGAATGGTAATCAACTTGGGACAGTGGAAGGAGTGTAGCTTTATCTTAATATTAACAACATGCATGACGTGGGAAAATGACTTTTTCCCTCGGGCCTTGATTTCCTTTGCCAATGAAGTTAAGGCTAAAATGAGATGATCTCTAGGGTCTTACTCAGTTCTGACATGCTAAAATGCTACCAATTCTTTTTTCCCAAGCCCATCAGGCCAAACAATTCCTGGATAAATTCTTAAATGCACATGAATTTAAATAAAATGCATGGTTTGAGGAAGCAATTCTTTTTAGTGGAGGTTTAGGCGAACAGAAACAATAGAAAGTTAAGTCACAGACTAATGTTAGTTTTTTGTAATATATGGAGGTGGTCCTGTCCTCATGTGTTTGAAATCTTGGAGAATATTATTCTTGACAGCATTTTATTGCGTCAACGTTCAAATGATGCTGTCAAGGCAATTATGACATAACGTCAATTTTGATGATTCTCTGACTGAGTGAAACCTTATTTTTCTCTTCCTACCTAAAATTGGAATTTAAGGAGAAAGAATAATGAATGCATTATTAGTACCTTTCACTACCTTTAAACATTAAAAAAGTCCATAAAGGAAGAAAAACAATTTTTGAGGCTCAAAATAATCTCCAACAATGCAAATACCCCAAATACCAACCTATTTATTTTAAATGTTGGTAGAATGACTTCTGTAAAATTTTCTCTAAAATAGAAATGATACTGAATGGGAAAAATTTGCATAGTATTAAATATTCAAAATGTTAAGCAAAGCAGAACTATCAGAAGAGCAGAGGAGGAGGAGAAGGTGAAATATAACGAATTCACTTGCACTATTTGTCTTTCCAGGTTGCTTCTGCAAGAACATTCTTCATGTCAACCTCATTAGTGGCTTATTTCAAGCAAACAGATTCTTCCAGGGCTGCCCTTCTTTGAAAATCTGATAAAGCTTATTTGGAATTATTTTATAAGTGGCTAAGGTAATGGAAAGTCTGTGCAATAGCCAAGTGCATTCATAAGGAAATGAATTATAAACCACAAAGCCCTTGATGTTCCATGCCCATTAGAAGTGTGAAATGAAATGTTTGGAGCTGTATACCTATCACTGTTGATAGTTCCTGAAACCAGGGATTTGATATGAAATATACAGATTGGTATTGTGCTTCAGGTCCTTAGTATAGTAGCATTTATTAATCACTCAGCCAACTTTCATTAGATTGGTAACAATGGAGCTAAGTGCTGCGCTAGGTCCTAAGGATGCGAAGGTAAACAAGACACGGTCAGTTTTCATTCTGTCCTCCAGTTTTGGTGTCTTATTTTAAGCAAGAGTCAAACGTGTCATTAGTGCCTACTGATGAGAGGACAGAGATGAGAAACAGGCAGAAAGGGCAGGGGCCATAATGCCACCTCCACAGCCCTGCTCTGCCTGCCTTGTTCCCCAGTCTGTACCCTGAGCATGCTAATGACAAAAAGGCACAGTGAAGTAAAGGCAAGCAATGTAAACAGCTCCTGTCTAGCCAGCAAAGGCAGGGAACAGAACGTTCTAACCCTGTAAGTAGTCATACTAACGAATCAAATCGAAGCTCAGGGAAGAGATGCAGCCTCTTTGCAAATGGATCAAGATAGATTGAGCACGCCTGTCAGCTTAAAAGCACCATTTCATTCTATTAGCAATAGTTGTGGGTTGCCAATTTCAACAAATTTATCGAACGCAGGTCACCACATTTGAATAGGTGTGTGAGGGGTGGCATGGTCACAAACAGAAATAGTCACATCAGCCACGTGATACGAAGGTCTTTCATCTGAAAGCAGTTTACTGACTGGCAGAGAGCGAGCCAGGAGTTGTGGGATTTTGGGGAGAGAGGAGGAATGTGAGGATCTACAAATTGTCAGCCAGCACACGTAAAGTCACAGAGGTGGTTATGGCATACTCGGGAGATTGGTGGTGATGGGAAGTTGCAAAGTACATATCTGCATGAAGGAAAATAGTACAGAAATTCTAATTCAATGGAAATATCAATGAATGCTTTGGCTTCTTAAGAAGAAAACATTAATTTTCTTTCCAGTTTGTAATGGAAACTTTTAAGTCTGATAGATGTGTTCCCATAAAAATCTTCCCCCAAACCAGGAAATCTCACTATAAATTACATTTTCTACTTCTAAGGAACTTAATTTTTATTTAGGTAGAATACAAATGGCTTTGATTTGCATATTTATCCTTTTTGATGCAAATAAGAATGTTTCTGTTCTTGAAATGTTTCTTATTAAGGAAGTTGGGAGATTCAGGGAATGACAGCAGTTGGTTTATGGAATTTTGTGTCATTAGAGCTTGAGTCCATTATAATGAGTGTTTAGTGAAGTCTCCACTCCACTACTGGGCAGGCAGGTCTGTCTTCCTCTTGAACCAGGCAGGCAACATTTACTGAATACCTACTGCTTACAGAGCACTGAACTGGGGGCTAATTTCTTCCCATAGGATTTCATGTGGGCTCACTATTTGACTTTACTTTTTGAACATCTGTATTCAGTAAAAAAGGATATTAGTGTAGACATTAGTGATGTCCCTAGTAATTTTTCTTTTGTTTCAAAGGAAAGTGGTTTGGGGACTTCCCTGGTTGTCCAGTGGTTAGGGACATTGATTTTTATCCCTGGTTGAGGAACTAAGATCCCACAAGTTGCAAGGCCAAAAGAAAAAATGAAAAGCAAAGAGAAGTGGTTTGGGTTGTTAGGAAGTCACCGCCATCCACTAGAAGCTGTGATGAGTTTATCTTTTGGTTCTCTGGCTCCTTTTTTTTTTTTTTTTGCTTTATATCAGGAAATATTGCTGTCCTGATAAGTAACTAGTAAGACCGAGTCACTCTCACTCTGAATAAACATTAAATACTAGTTCTACCAATAAGATTCAAACTACAAAAATGCAGATTGAAAATTTCAAAAGGACAGGGTTATTTGAGATTTTCTTGTTTCTTATGGTGGATCTGTATTGCTATAAACTTCCCTCTTAGAACTGCATTTGCTGCGTCCCATAGATTTTGGAAAGTTGTGTTTCTATTTTCATTGCATTTTATTTTCTGACTTCTTCATTAACACATTGTTTTTTTAGTAGCATGTTGCTTAGTCTCCACATGTTTGTGTTTTTCCCATTTCTCCCCTGTAATTGATTTCTACTTTCATACCATTGTGGTTGGAAAAAATGCTCGATATAATTTCTATCCTCTTAAATTTGTTGAGACACATTTTGTGGCCTGGCATATATGCTAGTAACATCTATATCTTAGCCATGACAATCAAAAATGTCTCTAAATATTGCCAAATGTCTCCAAATGTCTCCTGGAAGGCAAATCACCACCAGTTAAGAACTACTACTCTAGGTCAATCAGACTTCTTATTAAAATACAAATTTAACAGAGATTCTAGTATAAAGAGACACAGATTTGATCCCTGTGTTGGGAAGACCCCCTGGGGGAGGGCATGGCAACCCACTCCAGTATTCTTGCCTGGAGAATCCCATGGACAGAGGAGCCTGTCAGGCTATAGTCCATAGGGGCACAAAGAGTGGGACATGACTAAATTGATTCTTCAGGCACACGAGAGTATTGTACTTTAAGGGGTAAAGACCAGAATTCTCAGTGTAAGCACAGCTTGAACAACTGCTCTTTGCCAAGCTGCACCAGAACCCTATCCGTATCTTACAAATAGATGATATATATGTCCTTCTATCCTGAGAACACCTGTGATATACTAAGTCCTGAAGATTAAGCTTTGGACAAAGTCACTGGGCCAGAGAATAGAATGCAAGGCACTTGATCTAAGGCTTACTTTAATACATGTGCCCATATCTCTTCACTAATGAGGATAGATAATAATGCTAAAGCTGAAGCTCCAATACTTTGGCCACCTGATTCAAAGAACCAACTCACTGGAAACAACTCTCATGCCAGGAAAAATTGAGGGCAGGAGGAGAAGAGGGTGGCAGAGGATGAGATGGTTGGATGGCATCACCGACTCAATGGACATGAGTTTGAGCAAGCTCCAAGGTGATGAAGGACAGGGAAGCCTGGTGTGCTGCAGTCCATGGGGTTCAAACAGCCAGACATAACTTAGTGACTGAATAATAACAATGAGATAGAAGCCATTCCATTTTGTCACATTAACAATGATATGGATTAATTTTCCTGAGTGATTCCACAAGGCTTTTTTTTTCTTCTTCTTCTCTGCTTGCATTTCAATTGCATTGGACGTGATCAATTTCAAGTACAAGTGATTGCAAGTGGAAAATTTCTGAGCAACTGAGTTGTACTTGACATTTTAGGGTCCCAGTAGCTGAGTAGCTCTCAGAAAGGTCATATACAACTTTGTTGTACTGCAAAATGCCAAGGGCAACTCAGTAGCAATTGAGAATTGAAAGGGAAATTATATTCTACCCCAAATCAGCAATACAGACTCTGAAGAATGATCTTGGTTTTATTAATTGTGTGAGGGGAAAATGGGAAATTGTTCATTGACGTTGAAAAATTTTCCACAATAGGCAGTCATCTCTTTGCATGATTTATGGATATAGTTTTATTACCAATCTATCTATACTATGAAAAGATCTCACTTTTGTTTCCTTGATTAGTCTTAAATCAAGAATTCTGTCACTGAGGATTGTCAATCCTTGTCAATTCCTCTATATTCTTGAAGCTTAATGAATCTGATCCTTTTCAATGTTATAGGGTGCAAAAGATGGAGCGAATACAGTATTTAGAAGCAGGCAGACTTCAAAAACTTTTCATTAAGAAAAATGAGTTATTCTTTTTTGGTTGTTAACAAAAAATTAGGTTTAGCATAATAAGAATAGAATTTTAAAAACCCAGGAACATATCTCTTGATAAAATGAACCCTGGATTCAATTTTGTATTAATAAGCTACATTTCTGTGGACAAGGGATAGTGGTGATGGTGGAAATAAATTTTCTGTCTGATATGTTATGCTGCATGAAAGAAGTCAGAATGCTTAGTTGTAAGTGAATATTCTAGAAGTTTGTCCCATTATGTATGGGCTCCCCTCTTCAAACTAGGAGTGCTTAGCATACTTAGCTTAAAATGGGAAATTTAGAAATTAGTAGATTGGTATATTCTTCTGATCATCCTCTGTAGTGCTAGTGACGTCTCCTGTTCTACCCATATTGATGTGGTTCTTGTCACTTTTGTCATTTATTTGTACTTGCTTGTGTGCTCCATCACTTAAGTTGTGTCCGACTCTTTGTGACCCCAGTCTGTCAGGCTCCACTGTCCATGGGATTCTCCAAGCAAAATTACTAGAGAAGGTTTCCAAGCCCTCCTCCAGGGGATCCTCCTGATCCACGGATCGAACCCATGTCTCTTGCATCTCTGCATTGGCAGGTGGCTTCTTTACCACGTGAGACACCTGGGAAGTCCAAACAATCCTTAAGGTAGATATTACTTCTGCTCCCAACTTACAATGAGGAATGTGAATCTCAAATATATGAAGTTTTTTGCTTAGGTAATATCAGCTGAATCTGAATCCTATATTCAAAGCAGTATTGGGAAAACCCAACTTTCCTCCTGGGCTTTTCTTTTCTGTGTGTCTCCTCCATCTCACACCACTCTCACCCTTCATTTCAGACACTTCTGGTCACCAAATGTGTGGGCTTTCCCCCCTGCCGAGTCCTACAACACCATATGAATATACCACAATTTCCATCGTTCTAATTCAATTCTGAGAGTATCTACCTGGACATTGTGTCAGATCAACAGATTAAGAGCTCAGTCCCACAAGCCTGCTTCCATTCTACTGCAGGTGCCAGTCCCAAGGTTTCCTACGACTTCTGTCTGATTTGGTTACAGATTGGAGATTCTTACAACCTCCCTCGGGTTCTGTTAGAATGCTGGAGTAGCTCACAGAACTCAGGGAAACACTTATTTCCCAGTTTATTGAATATGATAAAGGATACAGATGAACAGTCAGATAAAGAGATATACAGGGCAAAGTCTGGGAGTCTCTGGCTCAAGAGAGTCTGTCCCCATAGCACCAGGGGGCATGTCACCCTTTCTATGTGTTTGTCAACCTGGAAGCTCCTGAAAATCCGTAATATCAGCACTTTATGGAGGCTTCCTCACACAGTCATGATTGATCCTTAGTCCACTTTCAGTCCTTCTCCCTTCTCTAGAGAGTGACATTTTCAAGCTTCTAATCACTTGGATGGGGCTTCCCCAGTGGCTTGGTGGTAAAGAATCTGCCTGCAATGCAGGAGATGCAGGGGATGTGAGTTCAACTCCTGGGCAAAGAGCAGACATGACTAAGCAACTAAACACACACACACACACACACACACACACACACTCTATTATCCCACAAAAGCCAACATAATTTTCCTGTATTTCTCTGGTTTATTTGCCTAGTCACTTTGCTATTACTTTCTTTAGTTTTTGAAACAGTAAGTTGGGCATCTGTATTCTTCTTCCATCCCCCACTCCACACCCTTCTCTTTTGGCTACTTTAACATACCCCGGATGTGCCAACATTATGCTATTGCTTCTGTGCTCTGGCAAGAGCTAGAGCAAACTAATATTCTTCAAATTGAATGGATGGCCTTCTGGGAAATGGTGGATATTCTATTTAATAGAGTTGCCTGAGCTAGGAAAGAAAAAAGGAAGCTGTGATGAAAGACACTTATCCCATGGAATGCAAAAAACATCAAAAAAGAACTGATTGATGAGGTAATGTTTTCCTAATGTGAGAACAATATGATCAACAATCAATAGCATAAAAGGAAGAGGCCGGAAAGTATATCCCATTAAAAGAGAAAAGGAAGAAATAATGGAAAGGGACTTTGATGACCTCATTTATAGTTCAGTTTTTGCTACTGTTTTGAAATATAGGGAAAATAATCATACTTGCTTGTATATACTTAAGTGCAAAACAAAACCAAAATAAATTACATAACAGTGATCCCTGTCTGCATATAACACAAATGCTGTGAGAACAAATTTGATTGTGTAATTGAATGAAAGATTTCCTGTAAATATTGATAGGTGTTGGACTTGGGATGAGTAGGTAAGATAAATAGCCTTTAAATTTCTTAGAAACTCAAGATTCTTTAAAGTTCCTGAGTGCCTGTATAAAAGACAAATTGTACCATGGTTATGTAGGGGATTTGAATTATTAATACACAGGAAGAATTTATCATCTGGTTCTTAATAAAACTTTATATAATTAATAATCCTATGAATGAGAAGGAGAACCATCCCAATGCTCTTATAGAACATGGAGCTTGGTTGGCAGTCCAAAGCAGGCATTGCTTCTAATCCATTCTTCAGTGAAATAAGGCAGTCCTCTATGATGAACAGTTTGTTCTTGGAGAACGTGAATAGAAGGACCATGGCACACAAGGCACAGTGGGTGAAGGAGTTTCAGACATTGGACTGAACACAGGGACAACAAGTTAAATAGTGCATGCTGAGTGGTGAAATTTCCCAGTCGTCCTCCCAGACTCTGATCTCAGAGTACTGGCAAGTAGGTATATAAATTAGGTTACAATTAGTTGGAATTTATTCTAGATATTGAAAAACAGGAGAATAGATCTACCAAAACTTACACTTTGGGATAATTCAGTGAAAAGGCTGGTTATATCACTGCCCTACAGTGCAGTCCACAGGTGAGCAGGGAAAGCTTCCATCTAGGCTTTGGGTGCCTCATTCTTCAACATGAAAGCATAGTGAAGAAGAGCCACTTAGCTGATGGAGGTATCAAGAGTTCCAGACCAAACTGACAAATAACGAGCAAAGATAATACAGATGATATGAGAACTAAAGAGAAATCAATACCACAGAAATTTATAAATTAGAATCGAAGCAAAATGAGACAAAAGCCATGACCAAGAAATTAAACTTCATTGCCCCCACTACCAGTAAACAAAGAGAAATGAATGATACAGAAAAAATAGAACACAAGAAAGAATTAATGGAAAACAAGAATATGACAGTTGACAGAGGGTGAGAAGATAAAGAGCAAAAAATAGAGAAACACAACATGGTCTTTGTGGTCCTGAGAACTCCCTAAAGATTGAGATGCAGACGATGATGTACCTGTTCAGAAATTTCTAGAATATAACCAAATTCTTTCATTAAATTATATGGCTATCTTCTCTCTTTTAAAAAAATATTTATTGGGATTTAACAACTTTGTCAAAGAGCTAGTAGATTGTCCCTCAGGTTCTACAGGAAATTAGTTCTGTGACCTCCTTCCTCCATACCAAAATCTGCAGATGCTCAAGTCTCTTTTGGGCTTCCCTAGCAGCTCAGATGGTAAAGAGTCTTCCTACATTGCAGAAGACTAGGGTTCGATCCCTGGCTTGGGAAGGTCCCCTGAAGAAGGGAATGGCTACCCTCTCTAGTATCCTTGCTTGGAGAATTCCACGGACAGAGGAGCCTGCTGCAACAGTCCATGGGGTTGCAAAGAGTTGGACACGACTGGGAGATTAACATTTTCACTTTTCAAGTCTCTTTTATAAAGTGCTACAGTATTTGTCTATAACTTATGTACATTCTCTTGTCTACTGCAAATCACCTCTGCTGCTGCTACTGCTGCTAAGTCGCTTCAGTCGTGTCCGACTCTGTGCAAAACACACACACACACACACACACACACTCTATTATCCCACAAAAGCCAACATAATTTTCCTGTATTTCTCTGGTTTATTTGCCTAGTCACTTTGCTATTACTTTCTTTAGTTTTTGAAACAGTAAGTTGGGCATCTGTATTCTTCTTCCATCCCCCACTCCACACCCTTCTCTTTTGGCTACTTTAACATACCCCGGATGTGCCAACATTATGCTATTGCTTCTGTGCTCTGGCAAGAGCTAGAGCAAACTAATATTCTTCAAATTGAATGGATGGCCTTCTGGGAAATGGTGGATATTCTATTTAATAGAGTTGCCTGAGCTAGGAAAGAAAAAAGGAAGCCGTGATGAAAGACACTTATCCCATGGAATGCAAAAAACATCAAAAAAGAACTGATTGATGAGGTAATGTTTTCCTAATGTGAGAACAATATGATCAACAATCAATAGCATAAAAGGAAGAGGCCGGAAAGTATATCCCAGTAAAAGAGAAAAGGAAGAAATAATGGAAAGGGACTTTGATGACCTCATTTATAGTTCAGTTTTTGCTACTGTTTTGAAATATAGGGAAAATAATCATACTTGCTTGTATATACTTAAGTGCAAAACAAAACCAAAATAAATTACATAACAGTGATCCCTGTCTGCATATAACACAAATGCTGTGAGAACAAATTTGATTGTGTAATTGAATGAAAGATTTCCTGTAAATATTGATAGGTGTTGGACTTGGGATGAGTAGGTAAGATAAATAGCCTTTAAATTTCTTAGAAACTCAAGATTCTTTAAAGTTCCTGAGTGCCTGTATAAAAGACAAATTGTACCATGGTTATGTAGGGGATTTGAATTATTAATACACAGGAAGAATTTATCATCTGGTTCTTAATAAAACTTTATATAATTAATAATCCTATGAATGAGAAGGAGAACCATCCCAATGCTCTTATAGAACATGGAGCTTGGTTGGCAGTCCAAAGCAGGCATTGCTTCTAATCCATTCTTCAGTGAAATAAGGCAGTCCTCTATGATGAACAGTTTGTTCTTGGAGAACGTGAATAGAAGGACCATGGCACACAAGGCACAGTGGGTGAAGGAGTTTCAGACATTGGACTGAACACAGGGACAACAAGTTAAATAGTGCATGCTGAGTGGTGAAATTTCCCAGTCGTCCTCCCAGACTCTGATCTCAGAGTACTGGCAAGTAGGTATATAAATTAGGTTACAATTAGTTGGAATTTATTCTAGATATTGAAAAACAGGAGAATAGATCTACCAAAACTTACACTTTGGGATAATTCAGTGAAAAGGCTGGTTATATCACTGCCCTACAGTGCAGTCCACAGGTGAGCAGGGAAAGCTTCCATCTAGGCTTTGGGTGCCTCATTCTTCAACATGAAAGCATAGTGAAGAAGAGCCACTTAGCTGATGGAGGTATCAAGAGTTCCAGACCAAACTGACAAATAACGAGCAAAGATAATACAGATGATATGAGAACTAAAGAGAAATCAATACCACAGAAATTTATAAATTAGAATCGAAGCAAAATGAGACAAAAGCCATGACCAAGAAATTAAACTTCATTGCCCCCACTACCAGTAAACAAAGAGAAATGAATGATACAGAAAAAATAGAACACAAGAAAGAATTAATGGAAAACAAGAATATGACAGTTGACAGAGGGTGAGAAGATAAAGAGCAAAAAACAGAGAAACACAACATGGTCTTTGTGGTCCTGAGAACTCCCTAAAGATTGAGATGCAGACGATGATGTACCTGTTCAGAAATTTCTAGAATATAACCAAATTCTTTCATTAAATTATATGGCTATCTTCTCTCTTTTAAAAAAATATTTATTGGGATTTAACAACTTTGTCAAAGAGCTAGTAGATTGTCCCTCAGGTTCTACAGGAAATTAGTTCTGTGACCTCCTTCCTCCATACCAAAATCTGCAGATGCTCAAGTCTCTTTTGGGCTTCCCTAGCAGCTCAGATGGTAAAGAGTCTTCCTACATTGCAGAAGACTAGGGTTCGATCCCTGGCTTGGGAAGGTCCCCTGAAGAAGGGAATGGCTACCCTCTCTAGTATCCTTGCTTGGAGAATTCCACGGACAGAGGAGCCTGCTGCAACAGTCCATGGGGTTGCAAAGAGTTGGACACGACTGGGAGATTAACATTTTCACTTTTCAAGTCTCTTTTATAAAGTGCTACAGTATTTGTCTATAACTTATGTACATTCTCTTGTCTACTGCAAATCACCTCTGCTGCTGCTACTGCTGCTAAGTCGCTTCAGTCGTGTCCGACTCTGTGCCACCCCATAGACGGCAGCCCACCAGGCTCCCCCGTCCCTGGGATTCTCCAGGCAAGAACACTGGAGTGGGTTGCCATTTCCTTCTCCAATGCATCAAAGTGAAAAGTGAAAGTGAAGTCGCCCAGTCGTGTCCGACTCTTAGCGACCCCATGGACTGTAGCCCACCAGGCTCCTCCGTCCATGGGATTTTCCAGGCAGGAGTACTGGAGTGGGGTGCCATTGCCTTCTCCAAAATCACCTCTAGATTACTTATAATACCTAATACAATGTAAATGCTATATAATTAGCTGAAAATACTACATAAATGCTATGTAAGCAGTTGCCCTGGAGGCAAACTCAAGCTTTGCTTTGTGGTACTTTATGGAATCTTCTCTTATTGAATATTTTTGAGGTGCAGTTAGTTGAATCCTTAGATGTGGAATCTGCTGATATGAAGGCTTGTATGTAATATCCTAGAGCCACTATGTTAGACAATGTGAAAAATTCTAATTACAACTTATCCCTTGCCTTAGTAATCTAATAATTGTTCCAGCTGACATTTTATTTTAGCTGAAATCTTTATTAATTTTTTATTGGTTTCTATTTTTTTTAATAGTGTCTTAAACATTATCAGCATATCACTGTTAAGTAGGTGTAAACTATAGTGGAAAAACTTACTCAATTTTCTTATACAAACCTCTCAATACATACTGTTTACATAATAGAATGGTTTCTTCTGCACATATTGATCACAGATGAATAACTGTGTTCTTTTTGAGCAAATCTGTGGTATATATTTAAATGCTCTGCTTGTGTACTTTGTTTAGATTATTTGAATGTATAATATATTGCCTCCCATCTTTAGTTGTCACCCAAACATTTTGATTAATTCCAAATATTTTATTCAAAAATCTCTAATAAAATGTCAAATTGTACTATATATTTATTTGGATAGCTGTTGCTTAGAACACCTCAAGGACGGAAACAATGGTTTACTTCACATTTTCAGTCCCTAGGGTGGTATCTAACCCCAAAAGTGGGGTTAAGTACATACACTGATTAATAAAAGTCATGTCTTAGACACCAGTGACTCATGGAATGCACCAAACCAGAGTACACAAGAATGTTAGGAAACAATAGCAAAGTCAACACATCTTATTGGGGTGATAGATATAAGAAAGCTCTAAGGATTTTTTATGTTTTTTATATTTAGATTTAACTGAGAATGACAAAGAATTGAAATCTAAAACGAAGCAAAAATTCTATCATGGATGAAGTGAATCATTGGGGGTGAAGTACAATTATCAAAGAAACTTGTGTTGCACATCTAAGATTCTAGTATTCAAAATTGTTTAGATTTTTTAAAGTTATTATGAATGGAAGAGGGGCAAAAAGTAAAGTACCTACATTTTTCTTGTGTTGCACGTTATTCATGGGAATTGAGCTTCCTCTTAGAGAATTACGGAAGAAGCACCAAACAGTATTTCTTTGTACATACTATGGTTTTATAGTCAAAACTATCCTTCTTAATGAACAATTACAAACCAGAACCCCACACATTGTCCTTATTTTCTTTATCCATTGTGTGTTTAAATTAAAAAATGGGCCAACACAACTTAACTATGACTCTAAAACATACTTTTAATCTTTGAGGCTTTAGATCCTACCAAAAGACAGGACATTCTCCAAAAACATATACACAAACAAACAGTAACAGCAATAATAAAACAAATTACCTTGCGCTATGTAAGGTGTAGTTTCCTCTTTTGGAGGGATATTTGTAGGTCGTGGTGTGGGGGCAGGAGGTCTGTTCATAATGAATGAACGGCTTCCAATTTTTTTCTTTATACTCCTATTGGCCAGTATTGTGTCATATTCACTGTCATCAATCTCAGCAAAAGTGTATGGGTCTTCCTCCTCTTCTGGATCCTTTTCATCTTCTTTCTTTTCTTCTTCGGAATCACTTCCTGTTTCATATCTTGCACTGAAATCACACCAACTTTGACTTCTCTCCATTTGGCCTTCCAACAATTTCCCTGCTTATAAAATATTTGAATGGTAATTATTTATATTTTATACAATATCATTGGTGTCCATTTTTCAGTTACTTGAATTTCCGCCCCCCAAATAATTTGTATATTACTCTATAAATTCCAAAAAGAGAAAAGTGAATCATGTAATTTACTAACATATTCTCCTTCAGTCTGTAATTGTTAACTTCTTAGAATCAGTTTGTTAAAGACATGGCATTCTTTGAAAACATACAAATAGGCATATAAACTACTTTCCACATAGATTATGAATGATTTAACATCAGGAAATCAAATCATAAAACTAAGCCTCAAATATCAAATACTTTGAAAGCTTGTGTTTTTCAAGCCTAGTGTTCTCAAATTTTTTTAAAAAAAATTTGAAGTCATTTTACCTTTTATAGGGATTGAACCAGGTATTTTGTCTAAAATCGATTCCTCTGAAAATGACAGAGGGGAGTAGCCAAAAGCACCATTGTTTAGCTTCTTATACTAAGTCTCAATCTGGCTCTCTTGATTTCTATAGGCCAACATGAACCTCATTCCTTGATAAAGGATATTGAAGGTAGGGTTCATGAAATAAAAGATGGCATAGAAAATCAATGGCTTGAAGATTAAATTTCCAAGAATTAATATTTTATGTTTAATAAATAGTCTTTATTCAGTAGTCTTTTATGGTTTTCATATTCAGCAAAATCTTTACGTATTTTTATAAGAACATATTAAAATATTCTAGCAGCAGTTTATTTGGAAGACAAAGATACTATATACTGTGATCAATTAATAAGTTGAAGAGAATTTTGATGGCTCTCTCTGCCAGACGATAAGAAAAATCTTTTAAATGTGTCCTTTTGCCAGGTGTTAAAGTATTAATGAAAACAATAAAAATGGAGATTATTTCAGTTATTGACTGAAAAACTGTCAATTCTCTGTGTTGTTCTGAGATTCATGCTCATGAACTAAGGAAGAATTAGTCTCCTTTCTGTTTAGTAAGAATCTGATTTTTAGCTTACTTAACGGATATTTTAGTGGGAAAACTTAGGAGGTAGGGAGAAAGACAAATGGTTAAGAGCAGAATAAAAAGGTATTATTATAAGACGATTCAGCAATTGTTTTGGGTAGGCTTATGAGGAGAAACCAAAGGAGAGCCCGAGATCACCTGCCTGCCGAGTCTTAGCTTATTTCAGTTAGTTTAACCCAAGAAGTATGAATGCTAACATGCCTGGCATTAACTTTAAAATCTCCAAGACTTTCCTTTTCCCTTGTGAAGAATATGGTTTTGAGATTCTGACTTCATGACTTCTGTTTCACTGACAGCATCCTAGGTGAAACCAGATTAAGTGTGTGGGAAACACATGTACAGTGTTTCATTTTTAGCAGAATGTGTCAACTATCTTACTTTTATGAACTGATTTCCTGAGGTGTTAACTCTCTTTGTTTCTCCACCTACCTCCTTTCTCAACTCTTTCTAAAGTTGGTCTTGTGCTAGAAAGAAAACATTTCACTTTTCATTTCCCAGTGTATCAGATTATACTTTTCATGTTGGAGTTGGATCTGAGTTTTCTCAACTCAGACTGTACACTAGTAAATAATGATTAAAATATATCACTCCTATAATCCAATTTTTGAAATGATTGGGGAAGAATGTAGAAAAAAGATAAGAATCTTAAAAGCCCAGGAAACCTGTCCATGGAAAAATTTGGCACATTCTAATTACAAGCTCTAGGGTCTTGGATCGAAGTCAAAGTGAAAGTCACTCAGTTGTATCTAACTCTTTGCGACCCTATGGACTATACCGTCCATGGAATTCTCCAGGACAGAATACTGGAGCGGGTAGCTATTTCCTTCTTCGGGGGATCTTCCTAACACAGGGATTGAAACCAGGTCTCCTGCTTTGCAGGTGGATTCTTTACCATCTGAGCTACCAGGGAAGCCCAAATCAAAGGGGAATCATAATGATGGTTGCCTTGAAAGTTTGCTGTGAAGATACAAAGAGACAGGATGTCAATTATAAACTGCAAAGTGTTCTATGTGACTGTTTTCTCCAATGAATACGTTCATGAATCCATCGTAAGGAATTTGATGCTTAGGGCATTCATGAGGTGGCTTCTCTTTATCAGTGACTTGAAGGCAGGAAAAAACTTGTACAGAACAATTTCAGAAGCTATCATTAGCTAAAGTCAAAGAACAAATACAGTTTCCAGTGAAAAATAAGTGGGAGCTTCTAGTCTTACTTTCAAAGACCTCAATCAAAGAATTTTAAGAAAAAATACCGGCATTTTACTTTTAATTCACTTCCAATATTAGCCCCATGAGAAAATATGATATTAAAATTGTGCTCAGTCACTCCCTTGTGTCCGACTCTGCAAACCCAGGGACTGTATGTAGCCTGCCAGGCTCCTCTCTCCGTGGGATTTCCAGGCATGAATACTGGAAAGGGCTGCCATTTCCTACTGTAATTAAAAGTAACACTGCATTGAAAATGTAATGATATGGTTTTTAAATAACAGGAGTGAGTTTTTGCATGATGTTGCTTTTTATATTTAGTACTTTCAGAAGATATATTAGCCAACATTATACTTGTGGTCCTAGGTATCTGGTGACAATTACTCTCTGTGGAATAATTTTAAACCTCCTAACCAATATACCATATATGGAAATGCACACTAGAAAAAATGGGATTTAAAATTTTATTTAAATTATTTAGCTCCTTTTAAAAAGTAGCTAAAAATTAACTCCTTTAATAGCTTTAACCTGATATAAGACAACCCTGTTTTCTTAATAACTGATTTTAATAACTACATAAAACTATTCACATCTATACAAGTGAGAAAAATACACCAAAACTTTGTTGTTAGGGCTATATTCAGTGGGGTCGCAATGAGTCAGACATGATTGAGTGACTGAGCATGCATGCAAGCAAGCACATATTAATTTACATTTCTCCCCCGACTCCCACTATCGATATACCTACATCCTTGATCTATCTCAGCAGTCAACAAGAGCTCAGCACATAGTAGGTAATCAATATGTGTTTGTTGAATGAGCAAATGAATCAAGAAAGTACCCATTAGGTTTCCCACACTTTTCAGTAAGAAGTACTTTCCATCTCTTATAAAGTACATAATCTTAGTAAGGGTTTACGTTGATTAACTTGAACCTTTATAGAGATAATGCCTTCAAGAACACAAATGCTGAATTTCATGGTTTCAAAATTCACTTTTTAAAAATAGTCTTTAAAGACTTTACAGCCTTCTAGGATTGACAGCTCAAGTACAGTGACAAACGGGGCTTTAATAATAGAGGCTTCTTTCATCCTTATTAAATTTTCTTTGTAAGAATATTTTATGAATTTGGAAAGTAAACATGAAAGAGTGATCAGTAATGTGGGTGGTAATTAGTGACTGTAGGAGTGAGCAGAAGAGTCTGCCAGGCTGTGGAACATTCCAGCAAGATAAGCCTACCATGGAAGCTCCTGGGGATGCTTCCTGCCCTTCACCCCCACCCCATTCCCACCTCTGCTGCTACACAGCTTCGTTCCTGCATCTGGGAACAATGCGATCACAGTCTTTTAACTCTTCTTCCACTTTAGTGAACAGAGTGCTTTTAGTCTTTGGTCTCAATGGATGGTGTGATAAACCCTTGACCACTTGCTTCCCCTGCAGCTCCCGACTGAGTGACTGTGCCCAAGCTCATTTTCAAATCTGTAACACATTACCCTTTCTCTTTTGCCAGAAAACTAAGAGTATTTTTAAAACCCAAAGTTGTCATTTACTTTTCCACATGACGCTTGAGGGTCGTTTTATGTGAAGAGTGACGGACTCCTTGAAAATTTTATTTCTTTACTTACAGAAAGTTTTGTAATGAGTCTTCTTGCCTGGAAGGAAAAAGAAAGAGAGAGGGAGAGAGGAAGAAGAGGAGTGAGGGGTAAGGAAAGGTAGAGAGAGAAGGACTAAAGGAGGAAAGGAGGGAGGGAGGGAGGGAGGAAGGGAGTTAGTGGCAGGTAACTCTTAGCTGATTTCTCAGCTTTTAGTTATTAAAGAACAGGAGGAAAGTTTCTCTTGGTTTTAAATGGTGATCTTTGTATAGCTTCATCACTGCTGTACTATATGCTGTGTAAGCGTGTCAAAGTTTCAGAGTTGTTTTAAACTTAAACTTACCTTGTACTGGGAAGTGAGGTTTTTCCGGTTGGAAGGCAGTGGTTACAGGTCGTGGTGGGGGGAGAGGTGGTCTGGGGCACGCGAGGGGCTCTTGGGAATTATCTTCAGGGTTGTCTCCAGGAATGAACACATACAGGTCATCGTACTGGTTCTCACTTTCGCTGTCGACCCCTGGAGGGCTGTGCTCTGCCTCCATGCCTGATCCATGCTCTTTTTCTTCCTCTGCCGTTTCATTCACTTTGGCTTCTTCCGCCTTCTGCCTGTAAGGCCAGCTTTTATGGTGGAGAGCTGGGCTCTGTACGGCTGTTTATGATAAAGATTGCAGGATTTCATTTAAACACTCCATCTGGAGGCAGTTAATGTGTCGTAACTTGGTACAGAAGTGGTGGTAATGTTAATTAAACTTTTATGAACTGATACAGGAGAAAGCTAACAAACGTGTAGTTTTGGTGAATAGCCATTATTGAGCTTTTAAAATATTTACTGAGAGAGCTCCATTACATCTTGGTACTTCAATTTATGACACTCTCATACACAATAATAATATGTAATATTCTGATATTACATATATAATAATATTCCAATTCTCTAAAGTTATTGTTTGAGCAGATTCAGTATACGACTGCATTACCATATTTTTAGTAGACAACAATATAACCACCCTAACAAGTAATAAGTAGTAAGTGATGGAAAAGGTAAAGACAAGGAACAAAACTCTTATCTTGCTTATAAATGCTGTGATCAAATGAGTCTGTGATTCTTATTCAGTTATTATTTAACATTTATCACCAGATGACATCTTAATTCTTTTTTTTTAAATTTTAAATATTTAATTTTTTAATTGGAGAATAATTGCTTTACAAAAGTCAGAATAAGAAAAACAAATATTGTACATTAACATATATATAGAATCAAGAGAAATGGAACTGATGAACATACTCATAGATTTTATTTTATTATTATTATTTTTTAGTTTTCTGTATGTTGAGGTTTTTTAAAAAAATTAATTAATTAATTTTAATTGGATGCTGATTACTTTATAATATTTTAGTGGTTTTTGCCATACATTGACATGAATCAGCCATGGGTGTACATGTGTTCCCCATCCTGAAACCACCACCCTCCACTCCCTCCCCATCCCATCCCTCAGAGTTATCCCAGGGCACCAGCCCTGAGCACCTTGTCTCATACATTGAACCTGGACTGGCGATCTATTGCACATTTGATAATATACATGTTTCAATGCTATTCTCCCAAATCATCCCACCCTCGCCTTCTCCCACAGAGTCCAAAGACTGTTCTTTACATCTCTGTCTCTTTTGCTGTCTTGCATATAGCGTCATCATTACCATGTTTCTAAATTCCATATATATGTGTTAGTATACTGTATTGGTGTTTTTCTTTCTGACTTACTTCACTCTGTATAATAGGCTCCAGTTTCACCCACCTCATTAGAACTGATTCAAATCCATTCTTTTTAATGTCTGAGTAATACTCCATTGCATATATGTACCACAACTTTCTTATCCATTCGTCTGCTGATGGACATCTAGGTTGCTTCCATGCCCTGGCTATTATAAACAGTGCTGTGATGAACATTGAGGTACACATGTCTCTTTCAATTCTGGTTTGCTCAGTGTGTATGCCCAGCAGTGGGATTGCTGGGTCATATGGAAGTTCTATTTCCAGTTTTTTAAGGAATCTCCACACTGTTCTCCATAGTGGCTGTACTAGTTTTCATTCCCACCAACAGTGTAAGAGGGTTCCCTTTTCTCTGCACCCTCTTCAGCATTTATTGTTTGTAGACTTTGATAGCCATTCTGATTGGCATAAGATGGTACGTCATTGTGGTTTTGATTTGCATTTCTGATAATGAGTGATGTTGAGCATCAACACTGTGATCAAATGAGTCTGTGATTTTTAGTTATTATTTAACATTTATCACCAGATGACATCTTAATTCTTAAAAATACTATTTGATAAAGTGTTGATATTTTTCCATTGGGAAGGCATCTAAATTACCAACAATATGTAAATATTTTTTCTACTTTTAAAAAAATTTCTACTTTTTAAAATTAAAAAAAAATTTAATTAGAGGATAATGCTTTACAATGTTGTGCTGGTTTCTGCTGTACAACAACTGTGAATAAGCTATAAATATATACATATCCCCTCACTCTTGCACCTCCCCCCCACCCTCTTGTCCCATCCTTCTAGGTCATCACAGAGCACTGAGCTGAGTAGGTAAATATTGTTAAGGCTCAGTTCTCTCACCAAAAAAAAATCTGTTCTATCTTGAAGCTTAACTAAATGATTCAGGCAAATTTCCTCTACTCTAAGAATCATGATTCCATTAATTGTGTTTACACTGTATGCAGTAAATGCTCTCTAGCCACTCAGGAAGAAAATTGAAAAATATATAATGCAGTAACTTTAAATCTTAAAACTTGTGGTTTATATTTTCTTTATAGAAATTCTGCTCTAAAGTATTCACAACAATTTGAAATGAACTTTGGAATCTATACTGGAGGGAAAAGGCAAATTGCTGTCATGAATGCAATAGAAAAGCAAATAACTGTTGTTTCAAAGTTTTGTTAAACTAAAACACAGCTAAAGAAGACAAATGGCAGAGTACAGACAAAGAGGATTTTTTTTTTTTATATGAAGAGTTACACTGTAGACATTTTTTAGCAACAGGAGAAAAAAATCAGTCATGTGGGAAAATCATGTTCATGATGGTACTACATACTTCTACATGAATTTTATTTTTAATTTCTCTCATTTTTCATGTGGGAAAGAAGAAAGGTCTAGCTGCCAGTATTAGAACTCTAACCAAGATTCTTTAACTATCAGCTGGGTCAGAGCAGATGGTGTTTCGTTCTTGCACAGATCTCTGCACAGACCTCATTCATCTTTCTGCCTCTAACCCCAAACGCAGCCTGAAATAAAGTAGTTTCTAGATATGCTGATGGAGTAAATGATGGAGTGGCTGAAAAGAAATCATTGCTCAGGCTAGCAAAAGGACTTCACTGTTCCTGTCTGGGCAAATCGATCATCAGCTTAGAATTACATTCATGCTATAGGCAATTCCTTACAGCTACCTTTATATCCACAGGCTCAGTTTATGTATTCTATTTTATGCAAACACTGTCTAAGCAACAGGGTCTCCTTAGTCCTTGTCAAATATGCCCCAACCTGGAATATAGCCCTAGAGAGTCATACGTGGTGGGTCAGTGGGTTTTAGGAAACTTCACAGAAATGATACCAATGGAAACTTGCTGACTTAGGGTGTTCTATGTTTCACTTCTTCTCTAAGGAAAGAGTCAGAGGCCTGAGTCCAATCACACAGAATTTCATATCGGTGACAGTTTCAGGTCCCAACAGTCTGTAGAAATGAGGTTGTTCTGTACCAATAACTGAAATAATGTCTTCTTATTATAGGTAGTACTTCTGAGAATTAAATGTCATAAAAAATACATGGTCATTATCAATGATGGCCTTTACATCACTTTCATTACCACTAAAATGATAATAAATCATTAAAATGATAATAAAATGTATAACTTTAAAATTTAGTGCATCAATTGATTACATTATCATTTAGCATGATTTTGTGTTCTGCCCTAGTGTTTGAAGAGTTTACTGATTTTGCCAAAGTATGCTAGTTAAGGAATTGTATTTAATATTATTTGATTTGCAAGTCATCCCACCAATTGAAAAACTGGTAGGCAGTTATGTGGAGCATCAACTGTGAACTGCTTAAAGTGCAAACAACTTGTGGTAAGAACAGGGGAATTTGGAACATAAGTGTGAATAGTTCCTTCATGAAGTACAGAATATTAGGGGCAAATGGGAAGGCAGCTGTCTCAAGGTTTCTTAACAGAGTACTACTGGCATTTTGGAGAAGATAATCCTGTGTTTCCTGGGGCATGTCCTGTGTATTGCAGAATTTTTAGCAAAACTCCCTTCTCAACTCATGACCACAACAAAATCTCCATTCATTGACATGCATTCTCTGTTGGGAGTAGAAAATAGTGCTCCATTAAGAGCCCCTGAGTTACTGTGACAATCCAGAGGAGAGCTGATGCCAGAGTGGACAGCGTGGATAAATAACAGTGACAGGGTAAGGAAATACTGGCTGCATTGTGAAGGCAGAGTTCACAGTACTATCATTTTAGTGGAAGTACATTGGAAGTGGGATAGGAGAGAAAGTAAAAAAGGGTGACTCCAAGATTTGGGACTGAATTGAACAAGGAAGAAATCTTCATTTCTTGACACGGCAATGTCAGCAGGTAGAGTAGATCTGGGCATGACTGGGGGCTTTCAGATTTAGAAATGTTGAGTGGTAGATGCCCATCAGACTAGCCCAGTGAGCAAGTGGTTGTGAACCAGTGGAGTCAGGCATGATGGGTAGAATTATGTACATGGAGGAAGATTCTGAAATAGTCTTCAGTCATTATATATAGAACTACATTCTATTACAGCTAGCGGGGACCTTAGAGAGAACTAGTGCAGACTTCTCATTTCTTATTGGAGAAAACTAAGGTCTGAAAATAATGTGACTTTGTTTAAAAAAATCAAAAAAACATAGTTATCACAGAACATTTATATTAAATTGACTAGTGTACTTTTTTGGGGTAGGAAAAACTGCTGGTGTGATTATTAAACACTGAACTTGTTAGAACTATTTAAATTAGCATGATAATGTAGTAATATTTCTACCAGATGATATGCTCAAAGTCATACCATTAATTAAATGTCTTCCAATGCTCTTCGTGTTTTTCCACACTCTCTTCAGTTTGACTTTACCAGTTACAAATACCTTAATTTAAGTGTTATGTATATATGTAACATAGAGGAGCACTTACTAGGAGAACATGTAGAAAATGAGGTGATACTCTCTTCATAGGGATTTTCTTGTGCATTATCTCTGCTGACTTCTTGGATCTGAAATAAAGGAGTGTAATTTTCAATAACATGCATTAATATTAATAAATCTGTATTTTTAATATACCAAATGGAGAACTGATACCTGCAAAAATAAGAATTAGTTTTTAAATTTTAATTTAAATACTTTGATTATATTATATATCTTAGCTATTATATTTGGGCCATCTATAATTTTTTCAATGAAACATGGTATTAAAAAAGTGTAACTAGAACAATATAACATTCATCAGTTCAGTTCAGTTCAGTTGTTCAGTCGTGTCCGACTCTTTGCGACCCCATGAAATGCAGCACGCCAGGAGATCCAACCAGTCCATTCTGAAGGAGATCATCCCTGGGTGTTCTTTGGAGGGAATGATGCTAAAGCTGAAGCTCCAGTACTTTGGCCACCTCATGCGAAGAGCTGACTCACTGGAAAAGACTCTGATGCTAGGAAGGATTGGGGGCAGGAGGAGAAGGGGATGACAGAGGTTGAGATGGCTGGATGGCATCACTGACTCGATGGGTGTGAGTCTGAGTGAACTCTGGGAGTTGGTGATGGACAGGGAGGCCTGGCGTGCTGCGATTCATGGGGTTGCAGAGTTGGACACGACTGAGCGACTGAACTGAACTGAACTGAAATGAGGCCTCCCTGTCCATCACCAACTCCCGGAGTTCACTCAAACTCACGTCCATCGAGTCGGTGATGCCATCCAGCCATCTCATCCACTGTCGTCCCCTTCTCCTCCTGCCCTCAATCCCTCCCAGCATCAGAGTCTTTTCCAATGAGTCACTCTTCGCATGAGGTGGCCAAAGTACTGGAGCTTCAGCTTTAGCATCATTCTTTCCAAAGAACACCCAGGACTAATCTCCTTTAGGATGGACTGGTTGGACCTCCTTGCAGTCCAAGGGACTCTCAAGAGTCTTCTCCAACACCACAGTTCAAAAGCATGAATTCTTCGGTGCTCAGCTTTCTTCACAGTCCAACTCTCACATCCATACATGACCACTGGAAAAACCATGGCCTTGACTAGACAGACCTTTGTTGGCAAAGTAATGTCTCTGGTTTTGAATATGCCATCTAGGTTGGTCATAACTTTCCTTCCAAGGAGTAAGCATCTTTTAATTTCATGGCTGCAATCACCAAATATAGTTTAAATGGAACTTCTTGCAATACTTTTAAGATTTACAGCAATAAATATGAAATTTTTACAATAGATAACTTCTGAATAAAACTGAATCAAACTATTTCATTTAGGAACCATAAACTTTGCTTCCTTTGAACATTTCTGTATCTTTTATCAGTTCAAAAAATAATTAATTACATCAAGGATTAAAATACAGTGAAAGACAGTGAAATTTTAAAGAAGTTTCTTTCAAAAGAAAAAGGAAACTGAATAAAGGAATTTATGTTCCTCTTTCATAAATCAGTTCCATTACAATTGGAAGTGGGAATTACTGAGAAAGCATAGGAACCTGCTTTATTTTCTCTGGAATTGCTGCGCTCTGTTGTTCAGCTGTGTCCAAATCTTTGTAGCCCCATGGACTGTAGCCCACCGGGGTCCTCTCTCCGTGGGATTCTCTAGGCAAGAATACTGGAGTAAGTTGCCATATCTTTCTCCGGGGGATCCTCCTGACCCAGGGATCGAACCCAGGTCTCCTGCATCTCCTGCATTAGCAGGCAGATTCTTTTACCACTGAGCCACCTGGGAAGCTGGAATTACTAGCCTTTGCTTATAATATTTGAAGGAGTCTAAATTACTGGAACACATTGGTGGTTGTAGAGAAAACTAAGTAACTCCAGTGACCGTTCTATTTGTACAAACGCCTGTTGAGAAAGAGATGGAGCTTGGTTGCATTAGCATAGATCGCTTTTTGTTACCAAGAGCTCCAAGTGATTATTCAGACAATTTATGCTATTTTACTTTAAAAAACTGATGGAAATGATTAGGCCATTGCTCTACACTTGATATGTCCCTTTAAAATTTAGAAGTGTCCACATTAAAGCATTATTAACTTTATAACAGACTTGGTGTGCAAGGGTATTTGACTTGCATCATGACTTCATCAATTTGATTTGTTACCCACTTTGGCCAATGAGAGCTCAATGGAATTTATTTTATTTGTTGTTGTTGTTGTTTAATCAGTCATGTCCGACTCTTTGCAACCCCATGGACTGTAGCCTGCCAGGTTCCTCTGTACATGGGATCTCCCAGCCAAAAATACTAGAGTAGGAGTATTAGTACTAGAGTAGGCTGCCATTTCCTACTCCAGGGATCTTCCCAACTCAGGGATGGAACCAGCAGCTCTGCAAGTCTCCTGTATTGCAGGCAGATTCTTTACCACTGAGCCACTGGGGAAGCCAGAAGCAGCAGTCTTTGATTTGCATTGAAATCCTGAAGTCAGAAAATCTCTTTAATGTTTTTATAGTGAGCTTGATGCAGAAGCTCATTTACTTTTTTTATTGAAGTATTAGTTGATTTGCAATGTTGAGTTAGTTCCTGCTGTATAGAAAAGTGACTCTGTTTTTCACTGGTCATAGCAAACACCCTCTTCCAACAACACAAGAGAAGACTCTACACGTGGACATCACCAGATGGTCAACACCGAAATCAGATTGATTATATTCTATGCAGCCAAAGATGGAGAAGCTCTATACAGTCAACAAAAACAAGGCCGGGAGCTGACTGTGGCTCAGATCATGAACTTCTTATTGCCAAATTCAGACTCAAATTGAAGAAAGTAGGGAAAACCACTAGACCATTCAGGTATGACCTAAATCAAATCCCTTATGATTATACAGTGGAAGTGAGGAATAGATTTAAGGGCCTAGATCTGATAGA
>SJYT01012741.1:0-111735 GCA_006410635.1 Cephalophus harveyi
GTTGGAGAAGACTCTTGAGAGTCCCTTGGACTGCAAGGAGATCCAACCAGTCCATGCTAAAGGAGATCAGTCCTGGCTGTTCATTGGAAGGACTAATGTTGAAGCCAAAACTCCAATACTTTGGCCACCTGATACAAAGAACTGACTTATTTGAAAAGACCCTGATGCTGGCAGATTGAGGGCAGGAGGAGAAGGGGCTGACAGAGGATGCAATGGTTGGATGGCATCACCGACTCAATGGACATGAGTTTGGGTAGACTCCAGCAGTTGGTGATGGACAGGGAGGCCTGGCGCGCTGCAGTTCATGAGGTCGCAAAGAATTGGACACAACTGAGCGACTGAATTGGACTGAACTGAACATGTAACCACAATTGCTGTCTAGGCAGGACTTCAACAAAATGAGAAAGAGAGGAAACACAAATTAAGCCCATCACTGATCAAATTACTTTCAAAGGCTCCTAAAGAAATCCAAATAAAATCATTTAAAACACTTGAAACTTATGACTTTGGTATCTTCTCAACTCCCTTCAATTAACATTGTTAACACAAATTCTTCTTATGTGAACAAAACAGAATGCTAGTTAAATAAAGTGAGAAATGGTCTCTGAAGAAATCTTTCTGTTAAAAGTAAAATATCCATGAACTACTACATGATCAAATATACTGACAATAAGATACCTAGATAACAAAGTTTATAACTTCAATTTCATGAAATATTCAGTCATAATAGAAAGAAAAACAGGTGTAAAAATAAATTTAACATGGTATTACAATGGGATTTATATTTCTAACCAGAAATGGACAGATACATCATAAAAGTAAGAAATGCACTTCATAATTTAAGTCAATAATAGGTATCAATTCTAGACAAAATTGAAGTGGGTATCTTTAAAAGTGCCACTGTTCTCCTCTACAAAGGAGCATCAGCTTCATCTCATTCCTAGTTTCTAAAAACAGAAATTGTGTCCAAAATTTCAGAGCTAAAAGAGGCAAGAAATAAAGAAGGATCCTGTAACAGTAAAGTTCATTTGCCATTCCCATATCCCGTTTACATTGATTAACATCCTCCCAGGTGCCTAAAAAATAAAGAATATGGAGGTCTGGCAGCAGTCATTGAGTCAACAGTGAAAACCTTCACCAATATAATTTTTAACTCTTTAGAAAAGGCTCTGTTTCTTTAAGATGCTTTTAAGCTTTGTGCCTCTCGCGGTTGGGGGCCTGTAAGCAATTCACAAGCTATAAGAGGTCTGGGGAACCTGTTAAGCAAGCTAGAGAGCTATCAGAGGGGTTTAACTGAAACATCCCTTTCAAATGCAGAAGACTAAAGCCCTGATTTGACTTTATCCCAGAGAATATCAGAAGAGTGGAAAAGCAGAGTACAGAGGCCGGCAGATTCTTATTTTTTGGGGGGTGGATGCTCAGGAAATTCCAGGGGGAACCCCTGAAATCTGATCATGTCCTTGCGTTTGTCAGGCTTCCTTCCGCATGACCTTGTCACGGTCGGGATTCCTCCCTCACGCTGGCCCCCGACAACCTGTTATTTCTTTTATACAATAACCATTTTGACAACTGTGAGGTGATATTCATTGTGGTTTGATTTGCATTTCCCTATGATTAGTGATGTTGAATGTCTTTTCATGTGCCTGTAGGCCAGCTGTATGTCGTCTTTGAGGAAATGTCTATTCAGGTTCTTTGCCCATTTTTAAAATCAAGTTTTTTGATGTTTTGATATTGAGTTGTATGAATTTTTTATATATTCTGAATATTAGCACCCTATCAATCCGACATATTATTTGCAAATGTCTTCTCACATTCAGGAGGTTGCCTTTTTGTTTTGTTGATTGTTTCCTTAACTGTGCAAAAACATTTAGGTTTGATGAGGTTCCACTTGTTTATTTGTGATTTTATTTCCCTTGCCCAAGAAAACAGATTCAAAAAAATATTGCTAAGACCTATGTCACAGGACTGGAAAAGGTCAGTTTTCATTCCAATCCCAAAGAAAGGCAATGCCAAAGAATACTCAAATTACCACACAGTTGCACTCATCTCACATGCTAGCAAAGTAATGCTCAAAATTCTCCAAGCCAGGATTCAGCAGTACGTGAACCGTGAACTTCCAGATGTTCAAGCTGGTTTTAGAAAAGGCAGAGGAACCAGAGATCAAATGGCTAACATCCGCTGGATCATCGAAAAAGCAAAAGAGTTCCAGAAAAACACCTATTTCTGCCTTTTTGACTATGCCAAAGCCTTTGACTGTGTGGATCACAATAAACTGTGGAAAATTCTGAGAGAGATGGGAATACCAGGGCACCTGACCTGCCTCTTGAGAAACCTGTATGCAGGTCAGAAAGCAACAGTTAGAACTGGACATGGCACAACAGACTGGTTCCAAACAGGAAAAGGAGTCCATCGAGGCTGTATATTGTCACCCTGCTTATTTAACTTCTATGCAGAGTACATCATGAGAAACACTGGGCTGGAAGAAGCACAAGCTGGAATCAAAATTGCTGGGAGAAATATCAATAACCTTAGATATGCAGATGACACCACCTTTATTGCAAAAAGTGAAGAGGAACTAAAAAGCCTCTTGATGAAAGTAAAAGAGGAGAGTGAAAAAAGTTGGCTTAAAACTCAACATTCAGAAGACTAAGATCATGGCATCTGGTCCCATCACTTCATGGGAAATAGATGGGGAAACAGTGGAAAGAGTGTCAGACTTTATTTTACGCCCTGATTTGACTTTTTCCCAGAGAATATCAGAAGAGTGGAAAAGCAGAGTACAGAGGCTGGCAGATTCTTATTTTTGGGGGGGGGGTGGATGCTCAGGAAATTCCACGGGGAACCCCTGAAACCTGATCACGTCCTTGTGTTTGTCAGGCTTCCTTCTGCATGACCTTGTCACAGGCGGGATTCCTCATGCTGGCCCCCGACATGTGAGCTCTGAGATTCCAGAGCTGAGCCTGAAAGCAATGGAATGAATGACAAACCGTGTGCATGCCTTAGTCGGTGGTTGTTCAGTCGCTCAGTCGTGTCCAACTCTTTGTGAACCCATGAACTACAGCACGCCAAGCTTCCCGGTCCTTCATCTCCCGGAGCTTGCTCAAACTCATGCCCATTGAGTCGGCGATGCCACCCAATCATCTCATACTCTGTTGCCCCTTTCCCTAGTCTAGCACTTCTCAAACTCAACATGCTCTCGTGTGCCCTGGAGATCTTGTTGAAGCACAGTTTCTATTTCATTTGGTCCCAGGCTGGCCTGACACTTGCATTTCTAACAAGTCCCCAGACAAGGCCTGTGCTGTTGGCCTGGGGACCACACTCTGAGGAACATTCTGAATATACTATTATGTTAGTTATTTATTAAACCCAGCATTCTCGGCCATCCCCCTAGGTACCACCGACAAACCTGGACAAGCGTTTCTGCAGCTGCTCCTGAGGATGATCTAGCATCCGGCAATGTGAGTCTTTTGAAAAGAAGGGCTGGATCCTGAGGCCTGACATTAAAATAGGGGCCAAGGTGAGAAAAACCTGCCATCGAACCAGGTAAGTGTATTAATAATAAGGAAAGCAGCTGATACAATGAAAGGCGAAAAGTGTGATCACCTGAGGTCTAAGAAAAGGACAAAAGCATGAAGGAAATGCACTTGGTGAATAATTCACTAATTAAGAAGAAGAAAGTGAAAGTTGCTCAGTTGTGTCCGACTCTTTGCAACCCTGTATACATATACACATGGACTGTATAGTCCATGGAATTCTCTAGGTCAGAATATTGGAGTGGGTAGCCTTTCCCTTCTCCAAGGGATCTTCCCAACCCAGGGATCGAACCCAGGTCTCCAGCATTGTGGGCAGATTCTTTACCAGCTGAGCCACAAGGGAAGCCCAAGAAGAAGCAAAACTGGCTTTAAAAGAAGGTTATTTGTCCCTTTCATGAGGTTGCTGCAGTGTGTTGGGAGGGGCCCTGACCAGGCCTCCTTTGAGAAGATGGGAAGAGGGGTTGGCTTCCCTATGACAAAGTCCCCACAATATCCTTATCGTAATATGAGACACCTTAACAAGAAAAAAATCAAAGAAGGAACAAAAAAATAGAAAAAAGGCACATGAGAAGCCTTAACAAGTACTGACTAAAATGCATCAGGGAAGACCTTAAAGAATCACTTCCCCTCAAATGTTGCCAGCATTTCATGTTTCCTAATTTCAGAAATTCACTGAATATAGTCCATATGGAAAACATTCAGCCATGTGAAGATAAATTTTTGGAAAGCTTTTAAGTTGCTATAGTTTCATTTTGTACCCTCTGCCCCCTGCAGTGGAAGCTCAGAGTTCTAACCAGTGGACCACCAGGAAGTCCCTAAATTTACTGTTATGTATTCAATATTGAGGTGAGGTGAAGTCGCTCAGTCGTATCCGACTCTTTGCGACCCTGTGGATTGTAGCCTACCAGGTTCCTCCATCCATGGGATTCTCCAGGCAAGAATACTGGAGTGGGTTGCCATTTCCTTCTCCAGGGGATCTTCCCGACCCAGGGATCAAACCCAGGTCTCCCGCATTGGAGGCAGACGCTTTAACCTCTGAGCACCAGGGAAGCCTTACACATGTATATAGTACTTGCTCTATGCCAGACATTATTCTAAGTGGTTTATAAATATTAAGTCCTGGGATCCTCAAACTACTCTGTGAGCTAGGTCCTATTATTATTTTTATATTTTTTGTAAAGGAAGCTAAGGCACAGCCCTGTTAAGAAACTCAGCTCAGGTCACACAGCCAGTAAATGGAAGCTCCAGGCTTGGGTGGGCTCTGGGTTCACGTTCCCAGCTTGTGGTATAAAGTAGCTCCCAACATGCATGGAGATCCCTATTAACTAAATGACTTCAGGTCATCAATTCTGATTTTATTTCTTACACCTTTGCTACTTTTGTCCTTTCAAAATTGGATAAATATTACTTAAGGATGGTTTGAACTTCGATGGGCTGCTTAATGAAAGATTATCTGATAAAAACTCCATAATAATGCAGAGCATACAAGATAGACGTAAGACCCCAGGAAACCTCAGTAAACCAAACAATCGCATGGGACTGAGGCAGATTTGGACGTGAATCCTAATTCATCTCCTCTGGATGTTCAGTATCAAGTTTCATATGATTCTAAATAAAAGGAAATGAGGCATGTCTCTCCTTCCAGGAGTTTCCAGTTGTGTGGTCTATGTTTGTTCCTGACTGAAGCCAGGTCTACCCAAAGTCACCACATTAGACATTTTGGTCAGACATTTAAAATCTTTGCAGTATTTTAATGTTCATCTCCAGGGGAACCCAAAACAAACAAGCAAATGCAACTTCCAAAGACCAGTGAATGATCTTCTTTCAGGTGAAATGCTCTAGTGTTGATTCAGTTTTAAGCTGGTTTTTAAAGTTCTCCTTTGAACGACTTTCCCACTTCCATCCTTAGGAGGCAACTATCCAGGCAGCACATTGCCACGTGGCACGTCACACGGGGCCTAGCCAGTGGGGTAGCTCGGGCTCCAAAAACTTTTATGTGTATTTGCAATTAACTCAGTTGCTCTCTTCCACAAAACACTGAGTAAACCTCTGGCTTGGTGAGGTCTAAACTACAGATATGTAAATATCATGTAATTAACAAGTCAATTGGAATAGAAAGCTGTCACCTCTTTGAGGCTAGAACTAGGACTTTCCCACCAGCAGATTCACCAGGGAAGGGTCTGTATGGGGTGCATGCAGCATTTCCCAAGGTATGCAGCAACAGTGTCCCCAGGGAACTTCTGTACTTGGCTCTCTACCCGTGTTCCCACCACACCCTGAGCGGGGAGAGGCAAGGGCATATATATCTCAATGAGAATTTCAAATGTGGCTTCAAACAGGTCTTTCCATTCAGGGGCTTGACTAGGACTGGGGCAACTTCCTGATATAGCAGTTTGGGGTTGAAAACAGCAAGGTGAGGATTTCGAGGTGAGGGTTTTGAAGTATCTCCAGCATGCACTATCTGTTGATGCTTCCTGTTAAAGAGCTGATGGGTCTTTCAGGAAATCTCTGTAATTTAACAACCAAGTTTATTTGTCTGGGCAAGAGTGTCCTGGAATAGCAAACTTATCTCAGTGAACAGTAGAAGAATAAAGTCATGTTAATGTAGACAGTAAACTAGGGGCAGCCTTCACTGATTAGCCATTAGGCCTAGAGGTCCTGAGGAATACGAGGACACATGACAGGCACATTTTGATAAATTAAAAAGACTAAAAATCCAGGACATGAATCTATGAGCAATGACAGGTGAGTGTTAGGGGTGGGCCAATAGGGAGTTTACAGAGGAGACTGTACCCAGGGAGCCCAGAGGAAGTGGAGGGGGATCAAACAAGTTTTACATGTTCCATCACTTTACCCATAATTGACAAGTCTTAGATACAATCACAAATCCCCATTACAAAGTACCCATGTAATCCAGCTACTGCCGACTAATAATAATAGATATACTGTCTCAATATGCCAGGCATTTTATATGTATGATCACTACAGGGAGGAGGGTGACTGCAGAATTATTATCCCGATTTTGTAGATGAGGAAACTGAGGTTTGGAGTTTAGTAACTTGTCAGGTGATGCAACCAAGAAGAGGGGCAGTGCTGGGACCCAAACTTCACCCCTTCTGCCTCCAAAGCTCTTTCTCATCAGGCTGGTCCGGGGGCCTCCTCATCTGCTGAAGACACTTGAAGATCCTCAACCACTGGCATTGCCCACTGATGCTTCTGTTTAATCTCAAGTAGCTCCGCTGGCCGCCTAAACCCCTATTAACTCTGAGAAGTTACTTGTTACTAGTACTTTTATTTTAGAGAATTTCCTTATCAGAAAAGTTGCAAAGGTACCTCCTAGGAGTGTTTGAAAAGTAACTGACAGAGCACATAGAAGACTCACCCAGAACTGTGGACACAGTCTTGGCAGGCCAGGCTTCAGTGTGGAAGGCCTCCAGCTGCCAGAGAGACTCCAGACACCGGATCCAGCTCGGGGGCTGTCCCCGGAGGATTCTTGAGAGCAAATGGCAGGCACCCACCAGCGAAGGAGAGAGAAAGCTCTGCCTCCTCCAAGCCTGCTGGGAAACCCTGTCCAAAGCAATTTATGATTAAGTTTAGAACACATTTCCAGCTGATTTGGGGTAGGACATGGGTTCAGTGACCAAACGCTTGTGAGGCTCCAGGGAAGGGGGCTTCAAGGATCACTTTTCAAAGGACCAGCAGATACCACCTTTGGTGGCTGTCAGCTCAGAGGCTACCCCCAGCATGACTGCCCAGCCGTTTGAGGTTCAGACCAGCCTGGATCCCACCCTGGGTCTATACCATCGCGCGACCCTGAGTTAGTGCTGAACCTCTATGCTTCTGTTTCTCATTGTAAAGCAGGGCAATGCAGCTGCCTCAGAGTTGCTATGACGCTTAACCATCACGAATGGTGTCCGTAAAGCTTTGGAAAAGTGTCCCATGCGTAGCAAGGGCTCAGGAGCTGACAGCTCCTGCTATTAGGATTACTCACATCAGCAGCATTGAGAGGCATCTGACAACCCTTCCTACAGCAGGGCGTCCCCTCCAAGCAGCACCCCTCCTTCCTCCGCCTCTCAGGGTCACCCAGGACCTGAGGAACCAGATCCTCTAAAGACAAACTGGGGTATCCAGTCTTCCCTCGTGCCCTTCCTGACCTTGTCCCTTGCCCCAGGGCTCCACCCTCACCCAGCCCGTCTCATCCTCAGGATATGGTCCCCTGATGGGGAGGGGAGCCCATTCAGTGCAGACCCGACCCACAAAAGCTGCCACAGGGCTGGACTAGGAGACACCTTGAATGAGGTGCCTGACCCGAAGTGGGAACCTAAAGGTTCTTGTGGGCACAGGCCTGGGTGTGAGCTGGAGGCTCCTGATTTCCATCAGCCTCATGAGCCGTGGAAAGCGACACCGCTCCTCCTGTGGTCATTAGTGGGCCAGGCTGCCAGCTGCTCGGGGCATGAGCACAACCTGCCTCTAGAGTGTGAGGAACACCCCTCTCCTGGGGCCTTGCCAGGAGCCCACATGAGGGGCAGCAGCTGACCGGGCACACCCTCAGGCTGTCCCAGTCCCCACCCTGCCTCACTCAGAGGAAAGTGAACTTTTATTATGACGACCCTTCCTTTTCCTCTACCAACCCACTTGTGGCAAAGGTAAGAAGGAGGAGACCCTTGCTCCTGTAGCAGCATCAACTGTGTTTGTAAAAATGGAGGAGGGAGGGGGTCTTTGTACTCACAAAGACACTTCCACATGCCATCAAGTAGAAGAGGAAAAAAAACACCTTACAGAGCAGTTTGCACAGTAATCCCATCAGTATGAAGAGTCAAGAGAAAAGAGCTGGTGAGCTCATCGCTGCAGCCTGGGGCTGGAATGGGTTCCACAATCCCTCCCATCATTATTAGCCTGTGATTCAAGGTCGAGGCAGAAGGGTGTGATTGCTGGAGGCTTGGTCATGTGCCCGTGCAAGGGAGGCTAGAAACGTGAATGCCTGGCATTTTTGCTTCAACTTAGGGCATCCCCCAAATGTAAGAAGTGGGTTCAGATGTCAAAACTGAGAGACAAATGTCCCAAGAAGTTAATAGGGGTTATCTCCAGGGGGGTTGGATTCTAGGGTGGTTGGGTTTTTTAGGGGTTTTTGGTAACTTATTATGGAGAATTTCAAATATATACAAATGTAGAATATTAAAAGGAACTTTCATCTCTAGCTTCAGTTATCAGCTCATGGGCAATTTTGTTTTCATTTAAACCTCTCCATTTCCTTACCTCCATCTCATTAGAAGTAACACCAGTCATCATATGTCCATCCTTAAATATCTTAGTATTTATCCCTGAAAGATAAATGTATATTTAATGTATAACTCGAATGCCATTATCATACTTTAAAAGTTTCAGGAGAGAGAGTTATTTTACTCTCTACTTTTTGCATTTATTACTTTAATTACCAGGGGGGAAAAAAAAAACTATTCCCATTTTTAGTCTGTTCTCAAAAACATTAACCCTTAGTTAAGCATGCCTTAAAATCCTAGTACTGAGGAAAAAGGCATGTCAAGGGCCTCAAGAAGAAAAAGGGTGAACAAAAGGAGCAGGGGAAGGGGCCTTGAATAGTACTGGTTCAATTCAGAACTGTGAGAAACCACCAGCAACCATTCCAGGCCATCTATAGATAACAGGAGCACCCCCAGGGAGAGTCAGTGACCACTCCCTCACCAAGGCAAGTTCCTGAGGGCACTGAACCAGATCCAGAGAGCCAACTCTCAGCCCCAAATTCTTGCCAGGGTTTGGACAGATGAGCAAGGACAAGGCTTTCCAGCAGCAGAATGAGCCAAGGTGGGTCCCCACCTGGAGCCTGACCACAGAGCTCCTATGGGCAGATGGCACGGGCAAGACCCGATTACAGAAGGCTATGCACGTCTGGACTGGACCTACAGGCAATCAGGAGTCACACTAGGTTCCTGAGCAGGGAAGCCAGAGGATGAAGTGCAACCGTGGCACTTAGTAGAGTTTAGGATGCAGTGAGCTGTAAGGAGCCCAGCTAGCAAGCTGCTGTGGTTGTCCAGCGGTGAGAAAACACAGATCTGGCTGGAGGTGATGGGGGACGAATTAGGTACGAGATGTACTGCAAAGAGAAAAGTGTGGGGTACTCCAACCAGCTCCCAATTACCAATACATCAACACATCAGGTGAGGGGTTGATTCGGGCCCTGTCCTCTGTCTGTAAGCCATTAACCAGCTCTAGCTAATTTTGAAGCAAAGGAGAATTTAGCGGAAGCCCACAGGGGATGGAGGGCTCACAAAATGGACAAGAGACCAGGGAGTCCAGACTTGGGGAAGTCAGGAATTGAGGGCTCTAGTCAGCCAGAAGGTCGCGGCCAGGACGCCAAAGCTGCAGTCACCTCCCCTGTAGCTGCCTCCCTAAATGACTTCTAACCACCTGCTGCCCTCAGCTCACTCACTCAGGGCCTGAAGTCCTGGGCAAGAACATCTGACTGACCAGGCAGAGGCCACGTTCCTGCCAAGACTGGGCTGGGGTGGGCGTGGGGCTGGAAGGATTTGGCCCCTGTGGCTCTCTTTGAGGGAAGTAGGGATGAGGCAATCTCCAGAAAGGGGGTCAGAGTGCTCTTAGGACGGGGCAGTGGACACCCCCAAAATGACAACTAGATTCCATTTGCTCCATGTTTCCAGCCCACTGACTGCAGTTTGCCAAGACCTCTGACCATCATTATTCCTCTCCTGACACCGCTTTCCGACGTGACTGCCCAGAAGGGCTTGCCAGGGATCTCAGCTCCAGGACCTTCCACCTGGATCTGATGCTCCTGCCTACGAGAGGGAGAGCCTGCCATGGGCAGGTGAGTGACTGGTGGGCTAACCACCGAGCTTCCAGGACTCCTCAGGATGGTCCCTGCCTCCGTGGGTCCCTCTCTCCCCCAGCTGACCTTCATAGAGCCCCTGAGTGAGCCTTCCAGCACCCTCAAGATGAAGCACAAGTTCCTTTGGGTGGGCACAGGGCCCTTTATACGTGGACCCTGGCTGCCCAACGTCCCAGTCTCTCTGTGCACCCTCGCTTCTTCTGGTCCCTATGCCCAAAAGGCCTCTGTCCCCAACCCAGCAGCCCATTCATCTGGCTGCAGCTGGCCAACTCCTCTTCAGCCTGCAGAACCCCTTCCTTATCTTCCCCAGGATTCTTAAGCATGCCTCCTTTTATTCCATCACATTGGTACATCTCAATCAAAGCATTTCCCCTCCAGGCATATCACATTTTGTGATATTTACTTGCAATACTTTCCTCCTTTCAGAATGAAATAGGACTCTGGACATAAAACGGAAATCCCCTTTAACTACCACCTGTGGCACCCGATGTATCACGTACACTTTCATATACTTAAATGGCACATAACCAGCGCCTGGTACCAGTCTTGGCAGAGTTGACTTCATTCTCATTTATATAACGGTCATCACACTCTAGGCTTTGTTCCATGCTTTCATTTCTCCTGCTCAGCATCATCACAGTCAGCAGACTGTGTTGCGTAACATTCAACAAATGACTATTGTAATGGACTTGATCACGTCTCTAACATTAGATATTTAGTTTATTTCCTTCTTTTAGTACTTGAAATGATGTTGAATATAGAGCATCTTACACATTTAAGGTTATATACTTAGGGAGATGTTTCACAAGGGCATGTACTGGGTCAAAGGGCATTTGCTTGCTCAGTTCTTACATCTATTGCTAAATCAGTGCCCTCTCAGAGAGCCTGTCTCCCTTCTCCAGGCAGTGGGTTAGTAAGAACACTTGTGCTGCAACAGCACTTTTTTTTTCTAATCCTGGATGTGATACATTTTTGAAGTCAGCTAATTTGATACATGGAAAAGTATGTCTTCTTTTAAGTGTGCATTTCTTTGAGTATCATATCTTTTTTGATTATTTAATAATAATTGTGCTTTTATTTCTTCTAATAAAATGTAGTAGCCCTCATAGTCAACAGAAAGAGTCCAAAATGCAGAACTTGGGTGCAATCTCAAAAACAACAGAATGATCTCTGTTCATTTCCAAGGCAAACCATTCAGTATCACAATAATACAAGTCTATGCCCCAACCAGTAATGCTGAAGAAGCTGAAGCTAACAGTTCCATAAAGACCTACAAGACCTTCTAGCATTAACACCCCCCAAAAATGTCCTTTTCATGATAGGGGACTGGAACACAAAAGTAGAGAGTCAAGAGATACGTGGAGTAACAGCCAAATTTGGCCTTGGAGTACAAAATGAAGCAGGGCAAAGGCTAACAGAGTTCTGCCAAGAGAACACACAGGTCATAGAAAACACCCTCTTCCTACAACACAAGAGAAGATTCTACACATCGACATCACCAGATGGTCAATACCAAAATCAGATTGATTATATTCTCTGCGACCAAAGTTGGGCTTCCCTGGTGGCTCAGAGGTTAAACCGTCTGCCTCCAATGCAGGAGACCTGGGTTCAATCCCTGGGTTGGGAAGATCCCCTGGAGAAGGAAATGGCAATCCACTCCAGTATTCTTGCCTGGAGAATCCCATGGACGGAGAAGCCTAGTAGGTTACAGTCCACTGGGTCGCAAAGAGTCGGACACGACTGAGCGACTTCACCTTCACCTTCACCTTCAAAGATGGAGAAGCTCTATACAGTCAGCAAAAACAAGACGGGAGCTGACATGATCTCCTTACTGTCAAATTCAGACTTAAACTGAAGAAAGTAGGGAAAACCACTAGACCATTCAAGCATGACCTAAATCAAATCCCTTACAATTATACAGTGGAAGTGACAAATAGATTCAAGGAATTAGATCTGATAGACCGAGTGCCTGAGGAACTATGGACAGAGGTTTGTGACATTATACGGGAGGCAGTGATCAAGACCATCCCCAAGGAAAAGAAATGCAAAAAGGCAAAATGGTTGTCTGAGGAGCCCTTACAAATTACTGGGAAAAGAAGAGAAGTGAAAGGCAAAGGAGAATAAGAAAAATACACCCATTTGAATGGAGAGTTTCAAAGAATAGCAAGGAGAGATAAGAAAGCCTTCTTCAGTGATCAATGCAAAGAATCAGAGGAAAACAACAGAATGGGAAAGACTAGAGATCTCTTCAAGAATATTTGAGATACCAAGGGAATATTTCATACAAAGATGGGCAGGATAGAGGACAGAAATGATACAGACCTAACAGAAGCAGAAGATATTAAGAAGAGGCGGCAAGAATACACAGAACTATACAAAAAAGATCTTCATGACCCAGATAACCATGATGGTGTGATCAGTGGACTAGAGCCAGACATCCTGGAATGTGAAGTCAAGTGGGACTTAGGAAGCATCACTAAGAACAAAGCTAGTGGAGGTGATGGGATTCCAGTAAAGCTATTTCAAATCCTAAAAGATGATGCTGTGAAAGTGCTGCACTCAATAAGCCAGCAAATTAGGAAAACTCAGCAGTGGCCATAGGACTGGAAAAGGTCAGTTTTCATTCCAATCCCAAAGAAGGGCAATGCCAAAGAATGTTCAAACTACTGTACAATTGCACTCATCTCACACGTTAGCTAAGTAATGCTCAAAATTCTCCAAGCCAGGCTTCAACAGTACGTGAACTGTGGACTTCCAGTTGTTGAAACTGGATTTAGAAAAGGGATCAAATTGCCAACATCCGTTGGATCAAAAAAGCAAGAGAATTCCAGAAAAACATCTACTTCTGCTTACTGATTACACCAAATCCTTGACTGTGTAGATCATAATAAACTGTGGAAAATTCTTAAAGAAGAGAATACCAGACCACCTGACCTCCCTCCTGAGAAATCTGTATACAGGTCAAGAAGTAACAGTTAGAACTGGACATGGAACAACAGCCTGGTTCCAAACTGGAAAAGGAGTACGTTAAGGCTGTATATTGCCACCCTGCTTATTTAACTTATATGCAGAGTAAATCATGCAAAATGCCCAGTCTGGATGAAGCACAAGCTGGAAGAAATTACCGCGAGAAATAGCAATAACCTCAAAATCAATATCAATAACCTCAGATATGCAGATGACACCACCCTTATGGCAGAAAGTGAAGAGGAACTGAAGAGCCTCTTGATAAAAGTGAAAGAGGAGAGTGAAAAAGTTGGCTTAAAACTCAACATTCAAAAAACTAAGATCATGGCATCCGGTCACATCACTTCATGGCAAATAGACGGGGAAACAATGGAAATAGTGAGAGACTTTATTTCTGGGGGACTCCAAAATGACTGCAGATGGTGACTGCAGCCATGAAACTAAAAGACGCTTGCTCCTTGGAAGAAAAGCTATGACCAACCTAGGCAGCATATTAAAAAGAAGAGACATTACTTTGCTGACAAAGCTCTGTCTAGTAAAAGCTATGGTTTTTCCAGTAGTCATGTATGGATATGAGAGATGGACTATAAAGAAAGCCGAGCACTCAAGAATTGATGCTTTTGAATTGTGGTGTTGGAGAAGACTCCTGAGAGTCCCTTGGACTGCAAGGAGATCCAACCAGTCAATCCTAAAGGAGATCAGTCCTGAATATTCATTGGAAGGACTGATGCTGAAGCTGAAAGTCCAATACTTCGACCAACTGATGTAAAGAACTGACTCATTGGAAAAGACCCTGATGCTGGGAAAGATTGAAGGCAGGGGAAGAAGGGAGCGAGAGAGGATGAGATAGTTGGATGGCATCACCAACTCAATGGACACGAGTTTGAGCAAGATCTGGGAACTGGTGATGGACAGGGAAGCCTGGCCTGCTGCAGTCCATGGGGTTCAAAGAGTCAGACACGACTGAGCAACTGAACTGAACTCTGCTTTTATTTGTGATTTGTCTACTTGTATCCTTTATTTATATTGAAGTAATACTGTTTTTTCTTTCCTACTTATTGATACTGTAAGAATTTTAATACTTTGTCACTTTGTTTATCAATATCTTTTACCAGGCTTTATTTAAATTCTTAAACACTTTATAATTACAGCATCAGACTTAGTTGAAATGTTCATTTCAGGTGTACCACATATATTCTCCAACTGGTTTCCAAGCACATTACTTCTGTGATATTCCTGGAAAGGGATTTTTTTTATTTCCTATATTTCAATGGAATGCAGGGGACATCAGCCTTTGCTTGGAAGTATATTTCCCTCATTGCCTCAGGAAATGGTCTTTACTCAGCTCAGTGTGGCTTAAAATATTTTTTAAATCAACTCTATCAATATTTTCTTGCATGATCATTTCCCTTTTAGACTTAGAAAGTCTTTTCATTTCCAACAATTATATTATTTTCTATTGTTTTCCTTTAGATTTCATGAGGTCTTCCCTGGTGGCTCAGATGGTAGTGTCTGCCTGCAGTGTGGGAGACCCAGGTTTGATCCCTGGGTTGGGAAGATCCCCTGGAGAAGGAAATGGCAACCCACTCCAGTGTTCTTGCCTGGAGAATCCCAGGAACTGGGGAGCCTGGTCGGCTGCCGTCTATGGGGCTGCACAGAGTTGGACATGACTGAAGTGACTTAGCAGCAGCATTTATAATAGCAACAGTGTAGAAAGCCTAGATAGATGCTCTCCTGCAGAGGAAAAGTTAAGCAAACTGTGATATGGAATAGGAAAAAGAAAGGTATGATGAAATTTTAAAAGAACACAAAATGTACCTACCCCGTGTTTACACTTACAATATATCATCCAGGAATATGACCATAGCCTGGGAAAAAACACAAGTGACAGGGCTGTGAATCACTGACTGCTGCTGGGTGGGTGAGTGGTCCTGGCTGTGCGTACCTTCTCTGAAAGGTGTTCAGAAAGGAGCTCGGGAGATGGGAAAGTTGCCACTGGGTGAATTATTTTCTTTTTATATTTAAATTACATTCATATCAGCAAAAGATTAATTATTTATTATTGAAGTGTAGCTGATCTAATACTGTGTTCATTTCAGGTAAACAGCAAAGTGATTCAGTTATATATATATATACACACACACACAAATACTCTTTTTCAGATTCTTTTCCATTATAGGTTATTACAAAATATTGAAGATAGTTTTCTGTGCTATGGAGTAAATCCTTGTTTTTTATCTATTTTATATTTAGTAGTGTATGTCTGTCTGTCCCATACTCCTAATTTATCCCTCCCCCTACTGCTGCTGCTGCTGCTAAGTCGCTTCAGTCGTGTCCGACTCTGTGCAACCCCATAGACGGCAGCGCATGAGGATCCTGCGTCCCTGGGATTCTCCAGGCAAGAACCCTGGAGTGGGTTGCCATTTCCTTCTCCAATGCATGAAAGTGAAAAGTGAAAGTGAAGTCGCTCAGTTGTGTCCCACTCTTAGAGACACCATGGACTGCAGCCCACCAGGCTCCTCCTGCCATGGGATTTTCCAGGCAAGAGTACTAGAGTGGGGTGCCACTGCCTTCTCCGTCCCTCCCCCCGACACCCCCTGCAAAAGCTTATTAAAAGAAGACAGTAGCCACCTGACATTTGCAATGGATATGTTTCAAGATCCTTGCTAATCTCCAAATCTGAACATTGGGAGACAGCCATCTCCTCACCCCTGGAGTCATGCCATCACCGAGAGGCCCTTTAGGTTTTGTGCTTACTCTTGCACCTTTTCCACCATCACTAGTTCTACCTCTCACATGAAGTCCCCCTCCCCCAGCCCCACAAATAAAAAGATATTGATTTCTCCCCTCAACCTCTGTCACAACTTTGCAAGAGCTACCCTGCAACCAAGACAAATGGAAGCCATCCCAGCCCTGGTAAGAGTCAGGTGCTCTGCTGACAGCCAGGCTCACTCACTGGTAAGTGATTCTTACTTCAGCACTAGCCTGGAGGCACGAGTCTAATGTCATCCCTGCAAAGTCACAATGCCAACATCAGGTCCGCTCTCAAAGAGTTGAGCCTGAAAATGTCAAATCCATAACTATTACTCAACTGCTGGAATAAGAAGGAAGTGGTGGCAGGCTATTCCAGGGTGGTAGATAGACTGTGCCCTCCCAGGAAGCCCATCTCCTTGAATCTGTCCCCTTATGTAGTCCCTTCCACATCCTCTCTGGCTTAACCAGGTGCCTGAGATGGCCAGCAAGCCCAAGGAAGCATGATAAGAGAGCAGCCTTTATCAGTGCTGGTGCTTTAGATCCGTTCTCTTGGAAGGTGTCCCTCTTAGGACCCAGCTGCCATGCTTCAGGGAAGCCCTGACTAGCCAGTGGGAGGAGGAGACACCTTTGTGAATGAGGCAGCTCAAAAAGAGGAACAGAGGTGCCCAGGAGAACTTCTGGCTGAAGGAGCCACCTGAGTAATACTATATGGCACAGAAGAACCCCTGCCAACCCACAGGATCTTGAGGAATCATAAATCAAGGTTGCTTTCAGTCACTAAATGTTGCGTAGTTTACACTACATAGTAACAAATAACTGAATCACATGGAAATGTGTGCTGGGATGTTAAGACAGAAAGGACAAAAACACAGGATCGAGTCTATATAAAAATACATAAACATATCATGAACCAAGACTAGGGGATGCTTTAAAAGTATTGAAAACATTTGCTGCTCCCCTGGTTACTTTTAAAGTATATATATTTTTTGAAAGTGCTATAAGGAGTTTCCAAAAGTGTGCTGTGGCTCCTGTTCTCAAGAACTTCCAGTCCTTGAGGAAAACCAGTGCCAGGCTGCTCTTGGGAGCAATGCTTGTGACTCCCAGCCCAGAGAGAGGGCAGGCCGAATGTAAGAAGTTCCAGGGCCAACTAAAGGCCGGCATGGCTTCCAAGAGAAGCAACTGACATCCTCTTTTTATAGAAAGGTGGTTCTCAGTAAGGAAGAAACTACACTTGATAAACAGCTATGCATGTGTCCATGTGCGCGTGTATGTGAGCAAGAAGAAATCCAGCCTTAGAAAACCCCCCAGTCCTGAGTCCCCGGGGTTTGCAGCAGTGCTGGGCTCAGTTCCCTGGCTCAGGGAGATTTGGGGGGACTCTCAGACAAGTCTTGAACTCTCTCAACTCTTCCAGTCAACTCTAGACCAAACCATGCTGTGGTTGCCATCCGCAAGCAGGTGATATGATGTGACGTGTACAGCTGGGATGTTCTAAAGTTGACTGAACTCTCACCGGCTACAATATATCATATGTGAGGCCTGTGCAAAATTAGGAAAATTACAGCATTAGTAAGGAGGGCATGGCATCTGGGAAAGGACTTTTTAAAAATAAACAACTTAAGTAACTTGGCAAAACAAGCTACTACAGAAACAGAAAACTCCATTTCCACTCATCTAATTTCTTGATGAATTATAGTTAATGTTCATATACCTGTTACAAAACACATTTATAAGAGCAAATGGATCATAGTGAACAAACTAGAAAACCACTGATCATGCTGTCATTAAAAGATTTTTTTGGACACTCGCTTTTGATTGGGATTTCATGTCCTATTTGGGCCTCCCAGTTGGCACAGTGGTAAAAAATCTGCCTGCCCATGCAGTATAAACAAAAGACTCGGGTTTGGTCCCTGAGTCGGGAATATCCCCTGAAGAAAGAAACAGCAACCCACTCCAGTATTCTTGCATGGGAAAGCCCATGGACAGAGGAGCCTGGTGGGCTACAGTCCATGGGGTCGCAGAGTCGGACACAACTGAGTGCGCATGCATGCTCTACACACAGGCTCATGTCCTATTCCTAGGATAATTTTCTCTTGGCACTATTGCTTCTGGCCTGAGAAATGGATCAATAGTTCAATAATCTCTGGTGTTCCAGAAAAACACTCTTGCTACCAGGCCTGAACCAGCTCGTGATCCTTGGCTGACTCGAGTCTCTCAGCCATTCCAGACTCAACCATTTTTGAAAAGGTGAGGGAGCTCCTCCTGCCAACAAAGAATCTTCTAACTGAGCCCCAGGGGCACTCAGCAAAAAATTTAGGTGTCAGGTTCCTGGTTCAATCCCCTTATTTAGCAAGAACAACGTTGTATTTGCGAAACTTCTGGTTCCCTTTGTGAAATGGAGAAGTGCTGAGTCATCTTTCGGAGGTATTCCTGCAATGAGCTTCCTAGATTTCCCAAGACTTTTTCTATTTCATTTTTCCTAAATTAAGAAATTAGTACAATGAGTGGCCTAGTAAATGTCACAGAAGGTTGGAAAGCACAGGTGTTGACGGCTAGAGCTGCTTCAGATTCAGGAAGTTCTAAGCAGGATGTGCCCTTTTTCCGTGCTGTGGGCTCCATCCACGGACACAGGAAAGATGGCCCAGACCCTGCCCTGGGAAACATGGGACTGGCTACACAGTGTCTTTCCTCCAACACCCTCTCCTTCAGTGGCTGCTTTGAGTTTTCATTGGAACTTTTTGTTCCAGCTGCTCCCTGAACGGAGCCTCTGTGATCTTGATAAGGGAGGTACCTTTCCTATTTTTTTCTGGCTTCCCAGCCCTGCATCCTGGCTTGGTCTCCAGCCTTATTGTTTTGCAGTCTGTTTGAATAACCAAGCTCTCTGGTGAGGGTTCCATGACAACCCCCGCTTGCCCCCGCTACAGTAGGCAGTGCCACGGATAGGGTTGGGGTGGCTGGATGAATTCCTTATGTTGTCCTCTCAATTCTGACCTTTCACCTCAGAGGCCCACTGGGTAACCATGGGTACAGGCTGGGCAAGGACTTCTCACAGCTCAGGGGTCATGGAAAAAACACAACAAAGAAAAAGTTTTTTGATTTTGGAGTCTGCCTTGCCTGGGCAGCCTTTGTGACTCTCTGCTCAGCGGGTACCTCAGAGCCCTCAAAAGCAGGGAAGCCACCGTGGATATCACTTTGGGGAGGAGGGGGCAATAGAATGGAGTAGTTAACGGAGGCCTCAGAACCTCACCGCTTGCCAGCCATGAGGCCTTGAGCACACCACTTAACTTTTCTGTGGCTCAGTTTGATCATCTTTAAACTGGGGCTTTGGTAGTTACAACCTGCAGGGTTGAAAGAAGCAATCCAAACATGCAGGATCCATAAGCTCTCAATAATACAACCACTGATACTAGTCGTAGGGTAGTGGGGACAAGAGGAAGTCTTATCTGTTTGCTTCAGAAAACAATCCCTATTAGCCCCAGCTCATCTGGTGCCCACCCTCATCCCTGTCTGGGAGGTAGAAGGCCCTGTCTCAGCTGGGATGGTCTGGGCATCGGCACCCAGTCCTTCTTTAATCCCAGTCCTTGGATTGCTGTGGTTTCTGTTCGAGGATGACTATGCAACCAAATTCAACACACACTGCTCAGGCTGGGTATGAGGCAGGCTGGAATGGTGCCTAGGAATTGTTGCCAACATTGTACTGTGCAGGAAGAAGGAGAACTGAAATTCTCCAGGAAATGTGGACTGACCCAGGTGAAGGTTAGAGTTTACAGTCTACTTTGGGAGATCCCGAGAAACAGAGGATTTCAGAAAAGGGATGTACTCCCACAAGGCTCCTCAGGAGGGGCTTCAGGAGGCGGCATCTACTTTCGTTAATGTGCCAGGGTGGTCTCTCCCCAGCTTCTGAGCAACAACTTTTCAACAAAGCTTCTTTGACCTGAGCCTGTGGGCCTTCAGCAAAAGGTTTAGAAAAACTGCTCAGAAAACAGCTCAGTGCCAGAGAGCAGGGTTGGGTGCAAGGGTGCTTGCTGCTGGGTGCTGGGAGTCCTGGTTTCCAGACCGATTCTGCAATCCAGGTCCCTTCCTTGTCTACAATATACGGTGATTAGGGAGGTGGTCGGAAGCTTATCAACCTCTCCTGCTTGCAAAGTCTAGGACACTTCACTCTCCAGTCCCTGCCCCCACCTGTCAAGCCATACATCTGGGCACCTCGGGGAGAAGCCCCAAGAGGACAGAACTGACTCATACATTACCGTAACAGGGTGCGTTTGATACTGCTTTCAGGACCTGGAAAAAGACCAGAGTGCCAAGGAGGGACGGGCCTATGAGCGTTTCCTGTTTCTCTTAGAGCTGACAGGCCGGCGCTCCGTATCCTGGGTGCAGCCCCTGCCAAAAAGGACCGCGTTCCCTGGAGCGCGGGGCGTAGCCTCCCCTCGGCTGGTCTCGGGCTGACGCGGGAGCTGGGCGGCGGCGTCCCCGCCCTCGTGTCTGCAGAGCGGGTGGGGGAGGGGTCGTTCTCAGCCTGGACGCTCCTGGAGGTCACGTGCGCCCCGCGGCCCGCAGCACAAGCCCTGACCCAGCGGAGGTCTCAGTCCGATCCGTGGACGGCCCGACCGACCCCCCCGAGGCTCCACACCCTGGAGGACTGCGCTTGGCACATCCATCTGTCAGCTTCCTGCGGCACCTCTCCCAGGAAGTAACCCGGCTTCCAGTCGCCAGGCCCATCAGTTCCATTAAACCCAATGAGCTGGGATCTCCCGGGCTCCGGGCCCCTCAGAACGGAGGGTGGAGTTGGTGGAGGTCACTTTGACTTGATACAGTGGGCATGAGGAGTGGATGAGAGGAGAGGGTCCGGATAACTGTTGTGCACATTAGAGATGAAATAGGCCGCAACCAGCCCTCACCCGCAGGTGGGTAATTGGAGAGCTTAATAACGGGGCTGTTCAGAGGTGGCTCAGATGGTAACGAATCTGCTTGCAATGCAGGGGACCTGGGTTCGATCCCTGGGTTGGGAAGATCCCCTGGAGAAGGAAATAGCAACCCACTCCAGTATTCTTGCCTAGAGAATTCCCATGGATAGAGGAGCCTGGCAGGCTACAGTCCATGGGGTTGCAAAGAGTCAGACACAACTGAGCGACTAACACTTAGAAAGATGAGGATCATGGCCCAGGCCTCGAAGGAGCCTCCGTGTTGCCTGAGGCCTGGCCTGGCAGGAGTCCGGGCAGCCTGGTGGGACCTGAGCCCAGAGAGCCTGCCTTGGGGTAAGGGAATAGGCCAGCCTCACTGGCTCCTGCGCGCATCTCCACTGTGTGCCCCCAGGCTGAGCCCAGCCTGGTCCTCTACGGAGAAGCATGGACTGGTGAGAGGAGCCCCAGGGACAAATGTCCGGCACTGCAGTGTAGAGAGAACTGTTACAAAGAGCTGCGTCCAGATGCAGTCAGTTACCCTAATAGCACAGAGAACTATAGTCAGTATCTTGTACTAACCTATAACGGAAAACACTTTTGAAAATAATATATGCGTATATGTATAATGCACTCACCTTGCAGTGCACCTGAAACACTGTAAGTCAACTCTACTTCAATCATATATATGTTAAAAGTAATTAATTAAAAAAAAAAAAGTTACCCTAAAACACCGGGCCTCATGCTGGGTTGGGTTTGTGTTCTCCAGCCATTCACTGAGGCCACAGTCCTGCGGGCAGTGCCGTCTGCAGCTGGTGCATGCCAGGTCTTCTGGCCAGAAAAGCCCTAGATTACGTGTCGCTTTTCCAGGTCAGGCTTGTGCAGAGTCCAAGCTGATGGAAAGCACCTATGACTGCAAATAGCTGAAAAATGAAGACCCCTGTACTTCTTACCCCAACAACATAAAATACTAAAAGGAATTTTGCTTTTACAAAATCCAGTAAACCACCCTCCATTGTACCTGCCAAGCAAAAGTGCACCTTCGTAAGCAGAGGGATGACACAACAGGTTAGGGACACTTGTTTTCATGTTCAGGGCACAGATGTAGGGACCAGTCTCATTTTCTGCCCACAGGAGTCAACAATCCAAAAAGAGCTGAGGGAAAGCCACATTTATTGGCTATTTTCTGGCTGTGTAACCTCGGACATGTTTCTTAACCTCTCTATGCCTCTGTCCTCTTATCTGTAAAAGGGAATCAGATTTGCCTTCTAGGGTTTTATGAGGATTCAATGAGTCCATCTCTGGAAAGCATATGAAGTCTGGGACCTTGTAACATGGTCAAGGTCCTCACTACCAGCTATGATCACGTGTCGGCCCAGAGGTGGTGCAGTTTCCCACCGTTTCCCACCCCAGGAGACCACAGCCTAGAAAGCCCAGAAAGGCTTTCTCAACACCCAGAGCAGACCAGCCATTTAGTGCAGCCAAGGGTCTCCTGGCTTGGGTTCCCTGGGAAGAGATGTCCCCAGAAACTCTCTCTGAGCCCTGCCTCTTCTAGCCTGTGTGCCAGGCACCTGCTTCTGTGTATACCTGGTGGGAAAAAGTGGCTCTGAGCTGGGATTCAGAAGACAGAGAAACAGCTGAGTAACCTTAATCTCTGGACCTCAGGGTTCCTATCTGTACATTAGAGATAATAATTGTCCTCCCCACATACTCATATTCAGGCTGGTTATAAAGATCACATGAGGAATAACTACCTTTTCCCAGATGTAACCATCGTGCCTCCAATTCCAAATTGCATTCTTGATTTAAAAATATTTATTTGGCCTCACTGGGTCTTAGTTTTGGCATGCAGGATCTTTAGTTTTGGCATGCAGGCTCTTAGTTGCGGCATGTGGGATCTAGTTCCCTGACCAAGCATCAAATCTGGACCCCCTGCATTAGTATTTGAGTCTTAGCCACTGGACCACCAGATAAGTCCCCAAACTGCATTCTAATGCTCAACCGGGCATTAGAGTTGCTCCTTTGCCACGTGGAGTCGTGGGCTATTCCCACTGCCAGGCTGCTTCAGGGAGGGGCCACTGGTCCAAGAGAACCCTTGCTGGGGATGGGGGAGAAGGAAGGTGTCACATCTCAGCTGGTTCCCAGGTTCCAGGAGGAAGCAGGGATTCTACCCAATCCAGCCCAGCGTTGGTCTGGGGTAAGAAGGAGGGTCCCCGGAAGAAGTGACGCTGGCACTGGGGCCCCATAGAGCTCAGAGGGAGTAGGTGAGGTGAGTGGATGTGAAGCAACCAGTTCCTTTACGAGCAAAGCTTGTAGTTGTAGCTGCATGTAGGGGAAAGTGCCAGGGGAGGAAAGGGGCCCTGTGAACAGAGCACCCTTCAGTGGGGGTGATAAAAATAGAATAGAGCTCTCCTCACTCCACCCCTGCTGAGGAATGTACATGAAAAGCCACCCTCAAAGCAACTACACAAATGACCAAATGACTTGATGAAATGAGATACCCTGCGTAGCAGGTGCACAACGAACCTGCATCCCTTACACACCCCCTTCACACATATATGTGCATACACACAACTGCTTTCGGCCTCCCCACCAGACTTTCTGCAAATGCTAAGCACCCACTGTGTGCTGGGCACTGCGCAAGTTTCAAGGGACCAGGCACAAGAGCTGGCCTCGGCCTCTGGGAAGTCCAAGGCTGCTGGTTAAGACCGCCCTGAGCCCAGGAGGATGAGATGGTTGGATGGCATCACCGACTCAAGGGACATGAGTTTGAGTAAACTCCGGGAATTGGTGGACAGGGAGGCCTGGCATGCTGCAGTCTATGGGGTTGCAAAGAGTCGGACACAACTGAGCAACTGAACTGAACTGAGGCCAGGAGAGAATTGGAACCCTGACCGGGGTGCTGGTGGATGGGCCTTCAGGCTGAAGGAAGAACAGACACACTGCGAGGGGGAGGGAGCTTCAAGGTGGCGGTGGAGAGCAGGTAGGGAGGAGGCAGGGTCCTGGGCAGTGTTTTCTTGTTATACATCTACTTGATCTATTCCTTTGATACCCCCTGGAGAGGCGTACCTGGGCTGCCCACTCTGCAGGTATCCCCATAACTGGCACTTGGTAACCCCAGCATGGGGGCCCTGTCATGGACTGGCGGGGTGGAGGCAGTGCAGCCCTTGCCCCCAGCGACAGCAGAGTGGGGCTGGAAGAGTCCATAAGACAGTCCTGCCCTCTGGGTTCCAGGGGAACATTCTAACCCATCAGAGTCCTCATGGGCTGAAGGCTCTCCCAGAGGCAGCTCCCAGGACTAACTCCAGACACAGGGCCTGGCGCCGCCCATCACTTCTTTCCTCCTATTCTCTGGTCCCCCTGCTCCTCCAGCTTTTAGGGGCAGGGAGCCAGTTCCCCCGACTCCAGAGTTCTCTGCAGGATGGCCCTGGGGGGTCTGATAGGAGTGGACAAGAGAAGGATGGTAAGAGCCCTCCTCAGTGGCCTGCCCCTTGCAGAGTTTCTCAAGCAAGGCCACTCTTTCACACTGCCCAGAAGAATCAGTTCCTTCGGGATGATGGCATTTCTGTCTCCTCCTCTAGCCACATATTTGCATGAAGAGTTGGGAGCCTGGATGTGGGGGAGGGACAGCTCTGAAAGTTGAGCCCTGGAGGTTGGGGCCAATCTGAAATTTGCCTCAGACTGAGAACGAGGGCCATGTATTAGAGCCCGCCACTGTGCCGGGTCCTTTGCATACAGCATCTAACCCTCACCACAGCTTATGGTAGGCATTCTAGACCCACTTGACAGATGAGAAAACTGAGATACTGCAAGTTTGATTGAGTTGTCCAGAGTCACACAACCACCTGAGGGGAGTGGCCTCTGGTTCTGCTGGCACTGTCTTTTTTTTAATGAGGGCCCCTTGGCAGGCTCCCGGGGCCTGTGTAGACTGTGGGTGAACGACTGAGGCGGGACTGGGATCTGCCATCCCAGGAACTGTGTGTGGAAGGCTGATTTGGGGAGCGTGGCAGCTCTGTCACAGATGGGCTGGGACTGTGGGTGCCCCACCCGCCAGCGGGGTGCGACGGAAGGGGTTTGCACAGGCCATCTCACTCCCATGGTCACCAAGCCTGAAGTTAGTGGGGGTCCCCAAGCCTGAGCTTCCAGCGTGGGTGAAGGCTGCTTCCCAGTTGATACACTTGGAAAAGCCCCTGCCTCTACCATGACCACAGAGTGCTGTGTAATTTCCTCTGTGGGTCAGTCTGCCACCAGGAGTTATGACAGGGCCATGAGTCAGGCTCAGCTTGTCACTGACAAGCCACCAGCTGCCTGGCTTCCAGCCGGCTCAGTGAATATAAGTGGCTGGCCTGCCTTCTCCCGCCTCTGCCCTATCCTGCAAGGATGGTCAGGTAGACATCCACTGGGGTCACACCAGACCCAGGGCATGTCAGGAGCTGGAAGCAGTCCTGGGCTGTGGCTGGCACGATTGTGACTGAGGCAGACCATCATCAGGTCGGCCATGAGCTTCCAGGGTCAGGAATCGAGGTGTCCCCAGCCAGCTGTTTGAACTGATTGCCCCACTCAACTGCCTTGTAAGAACATTCTTCACCTTCCCCTCAAATTCAGAAGTCCCACAGAGGAATTTGGGCTTCCCTCGTGGCACTAGTGGTAAAGAACCTGTCTGCCAATGCAAGAGACAAAAGAGATGTGGGTTCGATCCCTGGGTCAGGAAGACCCCCTGGAGGAGGGCATGGCCACCCACTCCAACATTCTTCCCTGGAGAATTCCACGGACAGAGGAACCTGGCAGCCTACAGTCCACAGGGTCACAAAGAGTCGGACATGACTGAAACGACTTGGCACACACAGAGATGTTTACTCCTCTCAGAAAAAGGCACTTAACCTAGGTAGGTTAAAAAAAAAAAAAAATTAGTGGTTACTTCAGCTGCCTTCAAGGAATTCACCATGTACAGAGAAGGCCTTGAAACTCAACAACTGGCTTTTAGAAAACCAGAAGGCTCATCTTTGGATCCCTTGTTCTGTGTTGACAGTGGGTCCCCCTTTGGGGTGGGGAGGCACAGGCTGGGGTGCCAGTCATACTTCTGGGCAATCTGACGCCACGTGCTCTGTGTCACCAAGACTGTGATTCAGCCGCACGCTTGCCAAGGCTCGCTCATGTTCACAGAGGGGCGAAACTGCTCTGTAGACACTTTTCAAACCAAGGGCTCTCCACCTCCTGGAGAAAAAACCAGGATACACCAGAGATAGGCCTTTCCAGCCCGGGGAGGGGCTGTCAGAGCCAAGACCGGGCGGTGTTCAGCTCTGTGTCTGTTAGATGACTAAAGGAATAACAGAAAAACCATGAAGCAAAGCTGGTATAAACCCTAAAGCCCATACTTTCCCATGTAGGTGCTCCCTGCTCTCTTGCTTCTAAGCACAAAGGAGTGATGCCTGTGGGGTCCTCATGAGGAAGCCTGGACCTCCACAGAGGTCGGCTGGGGACAAAGAGGCCTGGGCACCCCAGGGGCTTGCCCTCCCTCTGCCTCTCTGCACAAGGTAGGGGATGGCCTGGTACCCTTTGAGGGAATGAGATCACTCTGTATCTGGGCCATTGCTGGAATTATCAAATTTGTATTGGCTGAGACCCTCAAAAGAGCTTTTGGGTTTTTGTGTTTTTTTTCTTTTCACTGTGCTCTGTACAAAGAACAAAAGCCAGCCTGCTGACAGGTGCTAAGGGTCCAGGCTAGATGAGCACGGTCCAGCTGCCCCGACAGAGCGGGCAGGCAGCCCCCCACACTGTGGGCTCCACAGCGCCATGGCATCCTCTCCACCTTCAGCTGGGTCTGTGGGTTGGACAGCAGCTGCCACCACAGTTCTCCACCCCTGCAGAGAGAGGGCACAGGCATCTTGGCTTGGGATGGCTTTTTTTTCTCTTCCCTTTTCTCTTTTCTTTTTTTGCCTTCTCTTTACTTAATCTATGTGTCAACCTGGCTGGTGGAGACCAGAAGCCAGAGAGGGTGTGGCTCTGAACAGAGGCACGCAGTGGGGGTGAGGGCTCAGCAGGGACCCCTGGGTGAGGAGAGGCTCCCAGACCAGCCCACAAGGCAGGCAGATCCTGCTTGTCTCCCTGATACTTGGTTCCCCAGGATCCAGCTGGGAGATACCTATAGGGCAGGAGGGAACAGAGGCAGGGGGAGACACCAACATCAACAGTGTATGAGACTGATTATATTCATGGCTAAAACACCAGAGTCTGTTGGATCAGAAATACAGAAGGTGTTGGAGCCCAGCTGGATAATTCAAGTTTGCTCCCGTGCTGGGGGCCAGGGCGTCCCCATGGTGGGATTTTTTACTTGCTGGGACCTTCCACAGAAGTGTGTTTTGACCATTCTCTGAACCATAAACAAAAACTCTCATGGTAAACAGCTTTCAAAGACAGTTATCTCTAAAAGGAAATTGGGACTTTATTTTCCCACAAGAAGTTCAAGGAATTGTGATTACTCAGAACTCCCTCTCAACATTCTTGTGAACTTTTGAGAAATTCCCAGCGCCTCCTGTTGCCCCAAGAACGGGAAGCCAGGGACGCACCGACTCACACACAGCTACGCAAGTGCTTTTGGGCTCATAGCAACTGCATAAATCATTGCATAACTGCAATTGTGTGTGTGTTTACTTTGATAATGAGAGGAAATGCAAATAAAGAAGTAATGACTTCAGGTAAAATTATGCCTAGAAAATGACTTTCCATTCTCTATCTCTCCTGTCCCCTTAAAAGTCCTCCTGTCAAGATCTCTTCTCCAGGAACTTAGCTCCCAGAGCGGTTTTCCAGGATTGCTAAGGGACATGTGACAATCTCTGTCATTAACTCCATGAGACCTCTACTTGGGGGCTCAAAGCTTCCCTCAGGCCCAGAGATGGATGCAGGGACTCTCCAGGCTAGAAGAGCCTCTGGCCAGCAGCCAACTTCCAATGCAAGGGGCAACTCCAGTCACGAAAAAGACCTGGGAAGTCTTGCCAAGTGTTGAAGACTCTGCCAGAAAAGAAGAAAGGGCCTGCATAAGCCTGCCCCCATCTCCTCATGGAGAGAGCCAGCTCAACTTGTTCACCTACAACCAGGGAGGATGAGCATGTGGGGGCTAGATGTGCCCAAGGGAGTCTGATAAGGAGGCTGCCAGGAGCCTAAAGAGGGTATCTGCTCACATGTCGGCTGCAGCAAGCAGGAGGGAACAGCCCCTGGACAGCAGAGAATTCCAAAAAATAAGGCTTTCCAGGATTTTCTGCCTAGGTGAGCACTGTAGGCAGATAGGCATATGCCTCAGTTTCTTAAAAATGGTATGTTTTAAAAAAGAAATATAGATGGAAGGAAGGAAAGAAGGGAGAGAAGGAGGGGAATGAGGAAGGAGTGAAAAGAACGAAGGGGGAAGGGATGGAAGAAGGAAAGAAAAGGAGACAGATAAAAGTTCTAGATCTGTGCAGTTTGATACAGTACCTTCTGCTCACATGTGACTGTTGAGTACTTGACATATGGCTGATCCAAACTGAGATATGCTGTAAGCTGGATTTCAAAGACTTCGTATGAAAAAAGAATGTTAAAAAAATTTTTTTTGATCAAGTAAATACTGAAATGATATTTTGGAGATTTTGGATTAAGCAAAATATATTAACTATTTTAATAATATATTATTAAAGTTAATGTCACTTATTTTCCACTCTTTTTAATGTGCCTCCTAGAACCTTTACACCCGTTGCCTGCACTCCGCGTATACTTGCTGGGGGGCGGGAACCATCCGGTGCGCAGCGCAGCGGTGGAAAGGAGGCGGGGCCACAGTCCCACCGCTAGTTCCCACCAAACTGTTCAGGCCTTTAGCCCCGCCCCTTTCCCCAGACAGAGAGTAACTGGCCCGGGCTTGTGGTGCCTTGATTCCTACATTCTCCACGTGAGATCCGAGCATCTCCCTGGAAAATCCTTTCTGTTTTAAGCTGCTAGTTTCTGACCTGCTTGACCTTTTAAAATCCTCAGCTTCATCTGAAGGCGCGCAGGGGCTTTCTTGCACTCTTGTTTGAGAAAGCCGGTAGGTGGCTGTGTGATAGTAACGGAAACTTTGAATAGGATGTGTGAGTCGTAGGAGGGTTTGGTTAGGCTTCAGTGGGGCTGAGGCACTGGCAGACGCTGTTCAAGTTTGAATCCAGGTTCAGCAGTAAATATTTAGGAGAGTTTTTAAAGTGATACTAGAGAACATCATAGCAACATTAAGGAAACATTTCTTCCAAAAGTATACCAGTTGAGCGACCTGTCTGTGCCTGAGAGTTCACTGGGTGAGGAATTCAGCAGGCTGTGTTGGACCCTGGAGGCGGGAGGAAACGCTGGGTGTGTGATGCAAATGGAAAGGATCCAGGTGCCAACAGCCCAACTGCTCAGCTTCCCAGACCTCCAGCCCATGTGTATACTTCTTTCTCGAAAGTGCTCATAAGCATTTTCCATGTTACTTCTCATATACGTTTAGTACTCAAGTAAGATTCCACCAAGTGACTATCACTTTGTAAACTTCAGTGGAACATTTAAATAGTTTCAAGCTTTGTTCATTTGAATAAAATAGCAGCAAAATGCAATTTGCTTTCCCTGCTGTCTTTTCTCTGGGATTTATTTTCTTTGTGATTAATTTTCAGGAAAGAGAACTACTGTGTTCAAGGATATGAATGTTTTTCTACTTCTTCATAGATATTGCCAAGGTGGTGTCCAAAAGGCATGTATGAACTTATATTGCTCACAGTGATGGATGTCTGTGCTGAAGTTTCTTGCAGCATTGCCAAGATTGAAGTGTTACAGCATATATATTTATATTTTTTACAGCTTTTAAAATTGTAAATGTATATATAAATGTGTATATATATTTGCAAATTTAAATGCTGTAAAAATGGAAACTGAGATTTTTGAAGCTCTTATAAGCAAAATATTTATAGACAAGTAACACAAAAAATACATATTATATATATATGTGTGTGTGTGTATATATATATATTTCCTGCCTGAAAATGCCAAGATATTGACTTGAGCATTTCTGGACTTTACATGCATTTCTATTTTTAAATTGTTCTGCACAAGGGCTTCCCTGGTGGCTCAGCGGTAAAGAATCTCCTGCTGATGCAACAGACATGGGTTTGATCCCTAATCCAGGAAGATCTCACATGAGGCGCAACTAAGCCTGTGCACCACAATTACTGAGCCTGTGCTCTAGAGCCTGAGCTGCGACTACTGAGCCCCCCTCCATGCTGCAACTCCTGAACCCTAGAGTCCTACTGAGCTCACGCACCCTAGAGCCTGTGCTCCACAACAAAAGAAGCCACTGAGATGAGAAACCTGTGCACCGCAACTAGAGAGTAGCCCCTGCTGGATGCAACTAGAGAAAAGCCCACACAGCAACAAAGACTCAACACAGCCAAAAATAAAATGATTCGTAGAAATTGCTCTGCACAGAAGATATGTCCCTTATCTATTTATGAATATATTCAATCATTTATTTATATCAATATGGACTTAGACTTTGGGGTATAGTCAATACTACTTTATTTATTGTACTGCTCAAAATTTTCCGCTTAGCCATTGGGAACTCTTTCAGTTGACTCCTGTGCCCTTTTGCCATTTCTCTATCCATGTGTTTGTTTTGTGAGCACTTCCTTCCTCTCTGGCACTACAGGATGCTTCAGTTTCATCTTGTATATTTCCCACCTCAGTCCTGGAATCAGGGAGCCCTGGTTCTGGTTATGAGAGAGTGATTCTAGAAACCAAGATTCAGGTACTTGGTGTTGCTCATTGCTACTAGAGTGTCGTTTCCCAGGTAACAGAGCAAAGAGAAAAATGTGTTTACTAGTCTATAGACAGACATCCATAACTATTTCTATATGTAACCATCTGTGTCTGTATTAAGATAAACATGAATTCTTACTTTGCCTTACTCTACTCCAGTACCACATGGATCATTCTAGTCTTGCTTATCTTTCCACTCTGATTCTGATGCATTTTAAAGACCTCATCCCAGGGAGGGCTGATCATCCCTTTTGAAGAATTTCTTTTCTAGAAGCATGTTATCTGTGAAGGGGGGAAGAAAAGTCATGCCTAATTTCTGTCAACAGAGAGGGGAAAATATCATCTATTGGCAAAAAGTTTTAAATGTCTTTAAAGTTGAATCTGTTGCTGATGGAAACACAGCAGTCTGCGTAAGTCTCCAAAGCACGAGGTCTACACAGGTGATTCCGGGTCCAAGGCCTGGCTGACTTTGCTCCCAGCATCTCCCTGTTAGCACAGAGTACTAGTGGCTCCTGACCAGAACCCACAGGAGGATCCCAAACACAAGTGTCCATCTTCCAAAGTCACTGCTTCTCAGTGTCCCCCTCAAAGAGGTCATGTCTCAGACCAGAGGGGCTCCCCCACCTTGGCTCACTGAGATTGGTCACCTCAAACTGCAGCTTACCAGCATGATGTACCACAGAAAGACTCCACGTCAGCCCAACGGTGCTCAGGGAGCACCCTCTGTGCCTTCTTGGCCTGGCTCCTCACCCCCTAGGATTGTGACTCTCCCTTTGACACAGACGTACGCAGCAAGTTTCTCCCTCCCTTCTCAAGCCCTTCATGGGATATGTTTGGTCATATTGGTGTGGGATTCTCCATCCAAGCAGGCACAGACTCCTTGTGAAACAAAGTTTATGTTTAATTACACAAGTAGTGATAATCAAAACATTTTCCATGGGTCAGCTCTGTTCAGAGCATTTTGCTTCTATGAGTTTAATCATCCTAACAAGCCATTATTAGCCTTATCTTTTTAGAAAAAAATAAAAAGTAAGGCTCATTGAGATTTAGTTTTGTGCCTCTTACACAGCTAATAATTAATAAAACCAGGATCTACACTAACCGTGGCCATACATACTGCAGCTAAGCAATACACTGATGTAGGCTCATTGTTTAAAAATAAGTAATTAAAAATCCCCAAGCACAGAAATGTATAGTCTCTCTTTGTCACACCCTTCCAATTCTTCTCTTCCTCTTCCAATTCTTTTCCTCAGAGGTAACATCCTTCTAGAACTGTTTCTTTTCTTTTTGTCCATTTGGCTTGTGGGACCTTAGTTCCTCAACTAAGGATGGAACCCGTGGCCCCTGCAGAGGAAGCATAGAGTCTTAACCAATGGACCACCAGGGAATCCCCTAGACCTATTTCTATGTATGATATAGTCTTTGGATATGGGAGGGTCTTTAAATACAAGTATTACACTGTATGTGCCATGCTTTTGACTTGTTCATTTGTCAATATGCCTTAGAGGTCATGTCCTGCAACATACGTACATCTGCCTCAGCCCTTCAAGCATTTTAAGGATTCCATGGTGTGAATGTCCCATAAATTATTTATCTGGTCTCTGATTGATAGCCATTTGGATTGTTTCCAGTATTTTGCTTGAAAAACCACAGTGTGTTGAACATTTTCGAATATGCCTTTGTCAGAATGGCAGAGGGCAGATTCCGAGGAGTGGAATTTCTAGCTCAGGGTGAATTGTTAGTGACTCATTCTTTGTGACCCCATGGACTATAGCTTCCCAGGCTCCTCTGTCCATGGAATTCTCCAGGCAAGAAAACTGAAGTGGGTTGCCATTCCCTTCTGCAAGGGATCTTTCTGACCTAAGAATAGAACCTGGGTCTCCTACATTGGCAGGCAGATTCTTTACAGTCTGAGCTACCAGGGAAGCCAACTTAAGGTAGTGTAGTAATACCAAGCTCAGGGTGAATCCACATTTAACTTGTTGCTACTGCCTAACTGTTCTCCAAAACGATTGGGGTGATTTTTCACTTCCCTCTATGCTGTTTGAAATCACCTGTCTTTCCACATCCCCACCAACACTGAATAGCAGCGATCCTGAACATTGTTTACTAATCTGATGGGTAGAAAATGAGATCTTCCTGTTTGAATTGGAATTAACTCTGCTTGAATTTATGTTTCTAGTTCTATCATTGCTCATCTATTACTAGGCTTTGGATTTCTTCTCTTATCCTGTGCAAGCATTTGCACCCTCCCCAGTAATAATCTAAAATGACTGTTTAAAACTCTTTGCTGATCTCACCTTTGAGCTTATGTACATTCTGCTAAGAATGCTTATCAGTTCTTCCCAGCCCTTCCTGGAGCCCCTTTGGGGCTCCTTTCTCAAGGATAAACTGTTCTGGAACATGTCAGCAAAGCTTGCCTTTGGAAGGTTGTGGACTTTTGTCACAGTTGTGACTCAGCCCCTGTCCCTGCAGTCTGCGGCCATCCACGTGGAAAACACTAATTCCCTACGCAAGAACCCGCCGCCCACTCGGCCCTTGGCCAACAGAAGTACTTGCTCGGCCTTCCTCGCACTGCTCCTTTGCTCCTGTCTGCCCCTTTACCTCAAAATGCTGGTATAAAGAGAAGACACCCACAGAAAGCTGAACCATTCAAACACTACAAAATTATCCCATGAGAACACATGGATATTTGCTTAACCTCTGCAACCTCTGTAGAAATGTTCATGCGTAAGCATGCATATATTTACATAATCTTATTTTTAATGCAAATAGAAGGAAACGATACATTGTATTCTGTACCTGGCTTTTTTTTTTTTTAATTAATTAATTTATTTGCATCATGTCTTAGTTGGGTGCTTGGGCTCTAGAGTGCACAGGCTTAGTAAGGGTGAGCTGGCTTAGTTGCCCCTCAGCATGTGGAATCTTTGTTCCCCAACCAAGGGTCAAACCCACGTCCCCTGCGTTGGAAGGTAGATTCTTTTAACCACTGGACCACCAGGCAAGTCCCTGTTTGTTTGTTTGTTTTTTTTAACTAACAACATATCTCCAAGTTCTTTCCGTGTCAGTATACACAGACCTTTTTCATTCTGAATGGTCTTAGTATTTCATTGGTGTCATTATTTATTTATTTATCTAGTCTCCTATTAATAGACATTTGGGTCCTTTCCACTTTTTTACCACTACACACAAGGCTACTACTGTGAACGTTCTCGAACAAACATCCTTGTGGACATGTGAAGATGTACCTGCAAGGTCAATTCCTAGAACTGGAACTACAGAGTCAAACAAAAGAAACGTGTACTTTAATTTTGATAGATTTGCTGTGCCAATTTACCCAACCATCTAGAGTCATGGAGAGGTACTTCCCAGATGGTCCAGTGGTTAAGACTTTGCCTTCCAATGTAGGGAGTGTGGGTTTGATGCCTAGTTGGGGAGTTAAGATCTCACATGTCTTGCCAAAAACACAAAAACATAAAACAGAAGCAATACTGTGACAAATTCAATAAAGACTATAAAATGGTGCACATCAAAAAAAAAAAAGTTATAAAGAGAGGGTTGCCTGTCTGCTCTCTCATAGGGCTTCGTTAAACTTACAAACCTTCTCATAGGTGAAAAATGGTATCTCATTGTAATCTTACTTTGCATTTTTCCAGTTATGGCTTAGGAATATGTTTCAAGCATTAAGAAGTCATTTGTATTTATTTTTCTGTAAACTGCTTATTTATATCCTTTATGAACTATCTTATTTGTTAATAGGACTTCCTCATATATGAAAGAAATTAGTATTTTCATTATATATGGTATAATAATATCCTCCAGTTTACTATTTATCCATTATTTGTAGGCTTTTTATTAAATATTTGTTGTTTAGTCGCTAAGCTATGTCCAAATCTTTTATGACCCCATGGACTATCACCCGCCAGGCTCTGCTGTCCATGGGATTTCCCAGACAAGAATACTGGAGTGGGTTGCCATTTCCTACTCCAGACGATATTTGAGACCCAGGGATCGAACCTGCATCTCTTGTGTCTCCTGCATTGGCAGGCAGATTCTTTACCACTGAGGCACCTGGGGAAATTTGCTATCTTATAAAAGGTTAGATTTTCAATATGCACAAGTGAAAAATGGTATCTCATTGTAATCTTACTTTGCATTTTTCCAGTTATGGCTTAGGAATATGTTTCAAGCATTAAGAAGTCATTTGTATTTATTTTTCTGTAAACTGCTTATTTATATCCTTTATGAACTATCTTATTTGTTAATAGGACTTCCTCATATATGAAAGAAATTAGTATTTTCATTATATATGGTATAATAATATCCTCCAGTTTACTATTTATCCATTATTTGTAGGCTTTTTATTAAATATTTGTTGTTTAGTCGCTAAGCTATGTCCAAATCTTTTATGACCCCATGGACTATCACCCGCCAGGCTCTGCTGTCCATGGGATTTCCCAGACAAGAATACTGGAGTGGGTTGCCATTTCCTACTCCAGACGATATTTGAGACCCAGGGATCGAACCTGCATCTCTTGTGTCTCCTGCATTGGCAGGCAGATTCTTTACCACTGAGGCACCTGGGGAAATTTGCTATCTTATAAAAGGTTAGATTTTCAATATGCACATTTGGGTGGACAAGGATTGATTTCTGTACCTCATCCTCATTTTTGCATTTCAGTCCCCACTCCCTTGAGGTGGCAGACACTTGATCTTGGCAATCCAGAGATTGGTTGCGCCCCTCATCCCCTCAAGGTTCCTGGGGGATCCTGAGTTCAGGTGGGCTTACTCAGGATGCGGGAGGGGCCTGAGCTCATTCGATCCCCCAGGCCCACTGTCCATTTGGCATCCAGAGGGGTTCCCTGCCCTTACTTCTGGTCCACAAGGCCCTTCCGAGGCTGTGCTCTCCTCCCCAGTCCTGCAGTACAGGTGGGGTGCCCAGGACTCCTCTGCCGCCCAGGGCTGCAGGGGCCCAACTGCCTGACACCCCACCCGGCCCTTCCTAACCTGGACCTTTGCCGCCTCCTCTTGGCTCATCCCAGAAAACTGGGTCAGGACCCCTTTCTCAGGGCCCCACCAATATTTATGTTCATCTCACAGACCCCCGACTCTGCTCCCAAGCCCAGGATGCTGACAAGCCTTGCTATTCCTCCTCAAACAGTTCCCCAAATCTATTCCTGTGTCTTCCATTCCTCTGAGGAGCTGGACTTCTGGACCACAGAGATCAGGAAGACTTTTTATACTTTTTTCTCCTTTTTATATTGTCACTTCCCTTCCCTGAAGCAGTGTACACAGAGAATGGCCAGAAATGTGTGACAGTGTGTGTGTGACAGTGTGTGTGCATGGGTGTGGCTCCCAGAGAGAGGAGGGGTCAAAGCTTATCAGGAACTGCCAGGAAGAAAGAAAGCAAACGGGCATTAAACCCTGCCTCTCCTGACAAGTGTTGCCGCACCCGCTGGCTGCCCCAGGCCTGGACTCCCTCAAGCCCCCAGCTGATACCATCTGGGGCTTCTCTGGTCTGTATGCCTGCAATGTCCCCTTCCCTAGAAGCCCTTTGCGGTGGCGGGGGATGGCCTGTCTTCCTCTCCTCGGTGGCATCCAGCCCCGTGGGCCTTGCACATCTGGGCGCTCGGTCAGGTGCACGGCGCTGAATCACCTACTGGTCATAACAGGCCAGGCTTTTTTTGTCCTGGAAGCTCTCCAAGAAGGCCAGGATGGGTGGGGTCCCAGTGAGGGGGCTACTTAGGGTGACCCCCAAACGAACTCCCCGGCTTCTCCTCAAGGCTTTTCTCAGCGAGCTCCAAGGAACCAGGAAAAAAGCTTTTCTCCAGAGAACTCTGTCTGCAGATGGGCCCTCCTCGCTCATTTGTCTCCCCAGCCTGCCTCAGGGGGTTTCATCAGGCCAGTGAGCTGGACAGTGTAAAATAACCTCAGACCTGGGCTGCTCAGGATGGGGAGCCGCAGGGGCAAGCCACAGGGAAGGTACCAGACAGGAAGCTTCATCTGAGCACAGCTGAAATCATTCCTCACAGGGTTTTCACCCATCGCTACCGCAGCCCTGGTGCCGCTGTCTTCACTTTGCCTCCAGCCAAACCAAAGCTCCACCTCTAAGCCTTCTGGTCAAAAGGGACAAGGTGTCACATTTCCCAAAAGTGGTGATTGCTGTAAATCCAGCCATCTGCACACAAGAGGCTCCTCCCCACCCAGCAGCCCCTCTCCTTGCCCCTCTTTCACTTTTCTGGACAGCACCAATTCTCAGGATAGTGCAAAGGCATCCTCAGCTGTCTCCAGGCCTCCAGCCATTTCTAATTGTCCCCTCCAGCATCCTCCATGAGCTCAGCCCCAACCTGATCTAATGGTGCTGGTCCATTACCCACCTCAGTGCCCACTACCTCCAAGGCCTTGAGGCCTATAGATCTTTCTTTAAAAAAAAAAAAAAAAAGAAAAAGGAACACATCAAAAAACTAAGGGACAACTTTAAATTTTTGTAAATATCCAGAAAATAGAGGGAAATGTTTTATAAATATCTGTCCTTGAAATTATTTTCTCCATGTTATACTTTATCCAAATAAAACAAAATATGTCATTGTAAAACTGGGGTCCTGTTTATTCGACCAATTAATCAGAAAATACATTCTAAGGACTGAGAATGAAAATGTTAGATAACTGCTTAAATAAGTTTAAAGGAAGCAAAATAATGAAAGGATAAGATATAAAAATGTTCTATTACTTAAAGCATTAAAAAAGACTGAGCTTATTACTGGACAACCAAGTTTAACAGATAGTTCAATAATACATTTTGTTTTTCTAACCTGTTCTGAGTACAACTCACTTAAATACTGTTGCATGTGCTTGCAAAAATGAACAAAGGCAAAATCTTAGTATCCTTTAGGTGGTCTTCCTAGACCATGTTAATTTTTCTTTTGTGGTTAAATTCAAAGGAATAGAATTATGGAGAGTTCAGCAACAAGTCTTTCATTAGGATAAGAAATCATGCCATGAGTTCCAAAAAGGGTTAGTTGTATAAATCTGGGAAATAATCACTCATGCAAAAATCAGAAAATACCTGTACCGAGCCACCATGTCTGTCTGCTGCAAGGTGAGCTCTCAAATGATGGGGATTTGCCTGCTGGGAGTCCCAAGTTGCCCTGTGGTCTGTCGACTGCCATTTATTTAATGCATGTGGCATGCATGGAAGAAGAGAAACCCAAAATGTTAAACATCGCATCCTAATAATATAGAAAACAAATGTATAAAAGGAAATTTTAAAAACCCTTACTATTCTGAGTCACAGATGCAGTTATCTTTGCATAGTGAATGTGGAGAGATTTCAATGAAAATGCTACAATTATGTAATGATCAACCACAAAAATAAAATAGCACCATAGAATTTTAGAAGTGAAAGGATTTTAGATATCATAGATTCCACTCTCTAATTTTAAAAATAAAGTTAACAAAAACTAGAGAGGTAAAAATAATGTGGTCAAGAAAACACTCCATAAACCATGAAATGTTCTAAAAAGCCATCCACTACATTTTCTTACAGTAGAGGTCCCCACTGGTTTTCTGATAAGAAAACTACTTCAAACAATGTTTAAAAAAAAAAAAAAGACATTACTTAAATAGCCAGACTTTTAAGGTCTCAGAAAACTTAAAACATTTTCTCTTCTTGCTTAGTACCCTGTTTCTGACTGTGAGGATAATACAAGAAAACAGAAAAGTTCCTTGAAAAATAAGAACTGCTTTATACAGAATACCAAGAGAATATGATAAATAAATTTTTTAAGTGACCACCTTTCATGCTTCCTTCATCTTTTTCAACTGGTTCAAATTAAGAGACCTATTTCCATGAAACAGGCTGATAATTCTTGAAGATTTTAGATGACCTGGGAAGCCTATATGGCAATAACCACAACTAAATAATAATCTACTAGAAGAATTGAGTAACAGCTTAATAGGGAGCAATTTCTATGTTTCAGGAAAATGTGGACAGTACTAATATGGGGGAAGGAATACAATATTTAAGTTTCTATCACGTTTGGTTCTGCATTGGCTGCTTTATATGTGTTATCTCATTTTTGAGACAGAAAGTATTATCCTCATTTTACTGATGAAGACATTAAGACTTTAAATACTTCTCTCACATCACCAAAGTAGCAAATAGTACTCCTGGGATTCAAACTGACAGCCTACTATTTTCCCAATATTACCTAGCTCATTACCACAATTACATTATGTTCTAAAGACTTCAGGGCTCTTTTCTTTCTTTTTCAATTAAAGTAAGGAAAATCTTGCCACAAAGTGTCAAGTACACTGGGCTATATGCAGACTAAGAATATCAGTGGCCAGAGTAACCTTTTAGGAGAAGAGATGTTAAAATCAAGTAAACACAAAGAATAAATGTTCTGGCACTAAGCTTCCTAAATTAAATTGTACGATACAAAACTACATACTCTGTGGCATAAAATATGTCATCAAAACAATTATGACAATTCTAATGTCCCTTCACTAAATCCTCCAAATTTATCACCAGAATTCAGCTGACTTGTAGGTTAAAGTGAAATAAATTAGATGAGACCATGGGAAACAGCAGGCAAAATTTGGGAATCATGGACCTTTTAAGAAGACACCAAAAGCTATGCAACCTCTCCTCAAAATAAACATTTGCATCCACCCAACATTTCCTGTAAAATTTCAGGATCCCCTGAACTTCAACCATTGACTCTAAGTTAAAACTGTTTATCTGGGGATATTACAAAGGTTTCAGACATTTAAAGAATTAACCTTTCTTCTTTGGGGATTATGAACTGTGGGTTTATCACAAAACTTAAGCTGTTTACTGCAGCACAGATAGTTAAGAAATTTTTTTCTAGATATACAATGTTTCTATCATGATAAGAATCTACATATCTAGGTTGCAAATCCAATATATAAGCTATCTTAAAGGATTTCCTGAAAAAAAAAAAAAAAAAATTGACTGCCTACATTTATTGCAAGAAGGACTACATCAATGAAATATGGTTCCCACCCTCAGTGAGCTAGCAATGAGCTAGCAAGACATATCTGAAATAGGTAGAAAGTTAAAACTTTAAAATATTTAAATTTATTTCAAGAATAATTTAACTCAACAATAAAAGAAGAGTTTCATTTATTACAATACCTAATAGCTCAAGTAGAGATCCTCAGAGAACATGAATTACTGGTCTTGTGCCACATACATTCAAGAAATTAACTGGTTTATAAAACACATACTCAAAGTCTTCACTTCTCCCATTTCTTTCTATATACAGCATCTTATCAGAGTACCCAAGCTATCAATGTCTCTTAATTTATATTGGAAGTAATTTATATATAAGACCCTTTACTGCCCAGTATTTCTAAGGCAAAATCATAAAACTAATCTTTTTTAAACTGTGTATACTTTAAAGCAGAAAATTATAAATACTTCCTAAATGTAGCCATTTTATTTGACTATGATTTTTAGTAAGTTGTGTTTCTTCTTTGATGTCATTTTTTTAATGCTCACCTCAACCTTGATGGAATACAAAATAGGTAGCACACTAACCCTCTCCAAAAAGGGTTATAACCGAAAATTCTAAAGATATCGTTTAATTCAAGGTAAAAGCAAAAATTCTCTGTCAAAAATGGATTCAGTAAGGTTTCTTTATATCAAAAAGACGAGTGAAAATGTTGCTCAAAAATTCAACAGCTTCCAATTTATCTTACTCAGAAAATACAACTCTTCAATGAATCTTCTATATCTTGTCTTGAAAATGCTCTCTGCTCCAAACCAACTGCTTATTTCTCCTCAAACATATTCCACATTTTTAAACTTTTGCCTTCTATTTTTTTAATGCTCACTCTCTCCAAAACTTATTCCTTAGGCTGCCTTTAAAAATTCCATTCATTCTTCATGCTCATCTCAAAAACCACGTTTCCATATAGATCCTACATATGCCAATGATCCTCTATGGCACTTTATTAATGTATCTCCCATGGTACAGTTTATTCTGCATTGTTATGTAGTTATTTGTGAATTTATTGTAGTAATGATAACAGGAACATCAGCCACAAGAGTTGAGACTTAATGAATGCTTACTATATGCTAGGAATTAACATGCATTATTTCTATTTTATAGATGAGAACTGAGGCTTTGAGTGAATGAGTAACCTGCCATATCCAGGTCTGATTGATTCCAGAAGTTCAGTGAGCTCTTAGCCACTCATTACAAAGTCATTTCTCACAGGTTGTATGTTTTTCCTTACTTGTGCATTTCTGCAATGTGGAGAGCAGTAGCTTTCAAACAACAGAACTCAGTAAATAATTTATTACACTAAACTGGACTACAGTTAGAAAGAACAACTACTGTTACAATTCATTCCAACAGGGTATCCAAATACTTCTGTTCTAACAAAACAATATTCTCAAAGTTTATACTAACACCACTAATCAGGATTTGTGATTAAACAATTTTAATGTGAACATTAGGAGAAATAGCCTATGCATTGAAAATATGTGCATTTTTATCCTTAATATGTCTGTATATGGTCTGTTTTATAGAAGAATAGGATATGTATTTCAATCATTCAATATGTATATATATGTATGTATACACACATGTGCAAACACATGCACAAATTATAAAGCTGTCATCTGGGCATGATAAAACACCAAATACATTTATAAACAGCAAGACGGTAATACAGAAATAAATCAAGACAGTTCATATCTAAAAGGACAGCAAACCTGATTTTTGGATTGTATCTTATCTCTGTGTGGATGTGCTTCTCTGTTTGATGACAGAGCAGGATCTTGCTGAACTGCACCCACTGGAGTAGGCTGCGACACAATAACAATTAGCATCAATGCATTCTATTTCAGAAGTCTTATTTTAAATTATTTAGCACCTTAAATAATAAAAAAGTAATAAGATACTATTACATAAAGCCTTAATTAAGAAAAGATCTTCCCTAAAATATGTTGCTAAATATACCGAATTAAAGCAAAGAAATTATAACTACTATTTAAAATTTATTTAAAAAGAAGACTAGTGAGAATAAATATTTGATTTTTTTAAGTCATCTCTTCAAAAAAAGAACTTAATGTTGTGTTCATTTAAATAATAAAACTCATCCCATAGTTATTATCAAGACAAATTTTGGGGGCAGTTTTTATCGTTAAAAAAGCCTAAACTTGCTCTGATACCTAAGTATCAGTCTATTGCAAAATAACCTAAAACTGCTAGAATAATTAAAGTATATTCTAAAATTACGAACATCTTGGGCAATGACTAAAGAAAAAACTAGCTGATCTTTTAAAATAATCACTAGAATACTGTATTTTTTAAAACTATGTTTGATACTAAGAACTAAATCAAAAGTAAAACACTCAAAAACAACCCATTACTCTAAAAAGCAGACTCCAAATTCTCCATTTTTACAAAACTCAAAGAATGAATCCTTTAAAAATTATTTATTCTCAATTCTAAAATGTATATGGAACCACAAAAGACCCTATCCAACAATCTTGAGAAAAAAGAACAATCTGGAGGTATAACACTCCCTGACTTCAGACTATACTACATAGTTACAGTAATCAAATCAGCACAGTACTGGCTTAACAACAGACACATATGTCAACAGAAAAGAGAGCTCAGAAATAAACCCACATATATATGGTCAATTAACCTAAATAATCTATGACAGAGGAAGCAAGAATATACAAACTAGAAAAGACAGTCTCTTCAATAAGTGGTGCTGAAAAACTGGACAGCTGTGTGCAAAAGAATGAGATCAGAACATCCTAACACTATATACAAAAACACACTCAAAACAGATTAAAGACCTTTATGTATAAAACCACAAAATTCCTGGAAGAAAGAGTAAGTGAACACTCTGACTTAAATTGTAGCAATTTTTTTTGGATCTGTCTCTTACCGTAGAAGAAACAAAAGCAAAAATAAACAAATGGGACCTAATTAAACTTTAAAGCTTTGGCATAGAAAAGAAAACCATCAACAAAATGAAAAGACAACCTACTGAATATATGTGCAAATGATATGACTGAAAAGAGGTTAATATTCAAAATTTATGAATAGCTCATACAGTACCAAAAAAACCAAACAACAAATAAGCAGATCTGAATAGATAGTTTTCCAAAGAAAACATACAGATGTCTAAGAGATACATGAAAAAATGTTCAACATTACTAAGCATCAGAGAAATTAAAATCAAAACCATAATGAGACATCATTTCACACTTTCAGAATGGCCATTATTAAAAAGACACAAAATAACAATTATTGGTGAGGATATGGATAAAACCCTTGTGCACTATTGGTGGAAATCTAAATGAGTACAGCCACTGTGGTAAACATTGTGAAGATTCCTCAAAAAACCAGAAGTATAACTACCATATGATCCAGCATTACACTGCTGGGTGTATCTCCAAAGAAAACGAAAAAAGAAATTCAAAAGGTTTATGCACATCAATGTTCAAAACAGCATTATATACAATAGCCAAGATATGGAAGCAACCTAAGTGCCCAGCAGCAGATGAATGGACAAAGAAGATGTGGAGAGGAGCTTCCCTGGTCACTCAGAGGTAAAGAATCTGCCTGCTAATGCAGGAGACATGTGTTCGATCCCTGATCCAGAAGATCCCACATGCCTTGGGGAAACTAAACCTGAGTGCTACAACTACTGAGTCTGTGCTCTAGAGCCCATGTGCCACAACTGAAGCCCACAAGCCCTAGAGCCCGAGCTCCACAACAAGAAAAACCACTGCAATGAAAAGCCAACACACTGCAGCGAGAGATAGCCCCTGCTCTCTGCAACTGGAGAAAAGCCTGTGTAGCAATGAAGACCCAGCACAGCCAAAAGTAAAAAGATAAAAAAAAAAAAAACATTTAAAAAAAAAACGTTATGGAAGAACTATGGACGGAGGTTCGTGACACTCAACACCACCCCAAAAAAAAGAGATACAAAAATAAAATGGTTGGCTGAGGAAGCCTTAAGAACAGTTATGAAAAGAAGAGAAGAGAAAGGCAAAGAAGAAAAGGAAAGATAAACCCATTTGAATGCAGAGTTCCAAAGAACAGCAAGGAGAGATAAGAAAGCCTTCCTCAGTGATCAATGCAAAAAAACAGGAAAACAATAGAATGGGAAAGACTAGAGACCTCTTCAAGAAACTCAGAGATACCAAAGAAACATTTCATGCAAACATGGGCACAATAAAGGACAGAAATGGTATGGACCTAACAGAAGCCGAAGACATTAAGAAAAGATAGCAAGAATACACAGAAGAACTATACAAAAAAAGATCCTGTTGACCCAGATAATCACGATGGTGTGATCACTCACCTAGACCAAGACATCCTGGAATGCAAAGTCAAGTGGGCCTTAGAAAGCATCACTACGAACAAAGCTAGTGGAGGTGATGGAATTCCAGTTAAACTATTTCAAATCCTAAAAGATGAAGCTGTTAAAGTGCTGCACTCAATATGCCAGCAAATTTGGAAAACTCCGCAGTGGCCACAGGACTGGAAAAGGTCAGTTTTCATTCCCATCCCAAAGAAAGGCAATGCCAAAGAATCCTCAAACTACCGCACAATTGCACTCATCTCACACGTGAGTAAAGTAATGTTCAAAATTCTTCAAGCCAGGCTTCAACAGTATGTGAACCATGAACTTCCAGATGTTCAAGCTGGATTTAGAAAAGACAGAGAAATCAGAGAACAAATTGCCAAAATCCACTGGATCATAGAAAAAGCAAGAGAGTTCCAGAAAAACATCTATTTCTGCTTTATTGACTACGCCAAAGCCTTTGATTGTGTGGATCACAACAAACTGGAAAATTCTGAAAGAGATGGGAATACCAGACCACCTGACCTGCCTCTTGAGAACTCTGTATGCAGGTCAGGAAGCAACAGTTAGAAGTGGACATGCAACAACAGACTGGTTCCAAATCAGGAAAGGAGTATGTCAGGCTGTATACTGTCACCCTACTTATTTAACTTATATGCAGAGTACATCATGAGAAACGCTCAGCTGGATGAAGCACAAGCTGAAATCAAGACTGCTAGGAGAAATATCAATAACCTCAGATATGCAGATAATACCACCCTTCTGGCAAAGCGAAGAACTAAAAAGCCTCTTGATGAAAAGTGAAAGAGGAGAGTGAAAACGTTGGCTTAAAGCTCAACATTCAGAAAACTATGGCATCTAGTCCCATCACTTCCTGGCAAACAGATGGGAAACAGTGGAAAACGTGACAGACTTTCTTTTGGGGGGCTCCAAAATCACTGCAGATGGTGACTGCAGCCATGAAATTAAAAGACTCTTACTCCTTGGAAGAAAAGTTATGACCAACCTAGACAGCGTATTAAAAAGCAGAGACATGACTTTACCAACAAAGGTCCATCTAGTCAAAGCTATGGTTTTTCCAGTAGTCCTGTATGAATGTGAGAGTTGGATCATAACCAAAGTTGAGCAACGAAGAACTGATGCTTTTGAACTGTGGTGTTAGAGAAGACACTTGAGAGTCCCTTGGACTATAAGGAGATCCAACCAGTCCATCCTAAAGGAAATCAGCTCTGAATATTCATTGGAAGGACTGATGCTGAAGCTGAAACTCCAATACTCTGGTCACCTGATGTGAAGAACTGACTCATTGGAAAAGACCCTGAGGCTGGGAAAGATTGATGGTGGGAGGAGAAGGGGATGACAGAGGATGAGATGGTTGGATGGCATCACCAACTCAACGGACATAAGTCTGAGTAAACTCCGAGAGTTGGTGATGGACAGGGAAGCCTGGCATGCTACAGTCCCTGGGGTCGCAAAGAGTCGGACATGACTGAGCGACTGAACTAGACTATATGATAAAATATTACTTAGCCATAAAAAAGAATGGAATTCTGCCATTTGCAAGAATGTGACTGAAACTATAGAGAATTATGCTTAGGAGAAATATAGTCTTGTTACCATTAACCTGTGGAAACTTAAAAATAAAACAAACAAATGAATATAACAAAAAAGGAACAGATTTAAAAATATAGAGAACAATCTTGTGGTTACCAGTGAGGAGAAAAAGCAGAGGAGGGGCAAGACAAGAGTAGGGGATTAGGAGACACAAACTGCCATCTATGAAATAAATTAGCAAAAAGGATATACTATACAGCACAGAAAAATATAGATATTATTCTGTAAAACTTAAAATGGAGCATAATCTATAAAAATATTAAATCACTATGGTGTTCACCTAAAACTTATACTGGAAATCAACTATACTTCAAAATAAAATATTATTTGTTCTCAACTCTTTTCAAATAAGGGATCTCTACTATGAAAAAGGAAGCTAAGTACTACAAATAATCTTTTGTTTTTCTTATACAGCCTGTAGTACTCACCAACTGTTTACCAATCCAGTCATATTCATAATCAAACATATATCCTTTTCGATCAAACAAGTCAGTAAAAAGTTTTCTTAGGTAGTCATAATCTGGTTTTTCAAAAAAATCTAGCCTTATTACATAACGAAGATACGTTGCCATTTCTTCTAGAAGGAAAATAAAAATTACTCTGATTAAACTTTTCTATATACATTTTAATAATAAAATTATAAATATCTAAAAGGACAAGTATTATAAGAACACATGAAAAAGTAGCAAGATTCTACTATCAGTTAAAATATTATGAACTTAATAACAGTAAAATTACAAGGGTGAAAAGAAGGGAGGAAAGGAAAACAGAGACAAAAGAAAAACCTGAGATTTAACAAGTATTATTTTTGCTTCATTTCATTAGAAAAGGCTGAAAATTTTTTAAAATAATATTTTTAATTAGAAACCTTGGCTAGTACTGAAGGTTGAAATAGAAATTTCAACAATGCATAATTATTTAATCACAAAACACCATACTCAGCTCATACTGTTAATACTGATGGGAGCTGATTTTTATATGAAAGCATCTGCACCAGTTTGCTGGATTTCCTTAAGAATCTGTGACACATACTAACTGACCAAAAGAGGATTCAAATATTTAACCTAGGCTAAATGGTATCCTAACCAACAGATCTAGCAACATAGAGCTAAAACAGATTCAGGAGAATAGTTTAATTCTTCTCTTAATTTCTGGTCATAAAAGTTACAATTATTTGGTAATACATAAACCTTTGAATGATATTATAATTCCCAAATGCATTAGAGATATATATATTTTAAAAGGTCATCTTTTCCAGAAGTAAAAGAAAGAAAAAGTCATAAAAATCAAAAAGCAAAATTGTGAGCAATCAGTAAAACAGAGTTTTAACATGTGAGCACTATAATAAGAGATGGTAGGTTATACCTAGCTGATCCAATTTATCCATGGCAGCTGGTAAGAACAGGGTAACCCATAGCCTAAGAGGCACGAAAATAGCACCAACCCAATTACATGGTGACTCTCCCAATATTCTGCTGCTGCTGCTGCTGCTAAGTCACTTCAGTTGTGTCCAACTCTGTGCAACCCCATGGACTGCAGCCCATCAGGCTCCTCCATNAGGGTAACCCATAGCCTAAGAGGCACGAAAATAGCACCAACCCAATTACATGGTGACTCTCCCAATATTCTGCTGCTGCTGCTGCTGCTAAGTCACTTCAGTCGTGTCCAACTCTGTGCAACCCCATGGACTGCAGCCCATCAGGCTCCTCCATCCATGGGATTTTCCAGGCAAGAGTACTGGAGTGGGTTGCCATTGCCTTCTTTGCACTCCCAATATTCTACTTTCTAGCTAATCATCTAATTTACTTTGGCACTCCCATTTCTCCTGCAGAAATATGTACAAGCTTCTTAATCTAGAGCCAATCTGCCTATGGCTAAACTGTTTGGTACTATATTATCAAGTGATTTTTTTTAGTCTTCCAGTTCTAGATGTGATAGCAAGAAAACAAAACATATAATTAAAGTTTGCTATCAATGAATTAAAACAGCAAACTTGAAAAAGGGCTACCTGAGATTATGCTGCTGATACTTTTATAGTAATAATGCCAGCACTGTACAAGAGAACCTGCAAATACTGAAGTGAGATATTAGGTTGATGAAAAAGTAACTGCGGTTTTGCATGGTTGAACATTGCCATTTAATACTGGAATACATTCTTAAATAAGTATGGTTATACATCATTTTAATGCACATTTCTCACTTTTTTTTTTTTGCTAATGACTAATTACTTGCTTTTTATTGTATACATATTTTAGACTACAGAAACTATGTTAGACAAAAAGCCAATTCAAGTGATTTTCTTATATAAGTTCAAAATGGGTCATAAGCAGAGGAGACAACTCGCAACATCAACAACACATCTGGCGCTGGAAATACTAACAAAAACATACATTGTGGTGGTGGTTCAAGAAGTTTTGTAAAGGAGACAAGAACCTTGAAGATGAAGAGCCCAGTGACCAGCCATCAGAAGTTGACAAAAACCGATTGAGAGCATCACTGAAGCTTATCCTCTTACAACTTACACGACAAATTGCCAAAAACCTCAATGTCGACCATTCTATGGTCTTTGAGCATTTGAAGCAAACTGGAAAGCGGAAAAAGCTCAATAAGTGGGTGTCTCATGAGCCAACCGCAAGTCAAAAAGATTACCGTTTTGAAGTGCTGTCTTCTCTTATTCTACAACAACAAACCATTTCTCAATCAAATTATGACATGTGACGAAAACTGGATTTTATATGACAACCAGAGACAAGCAGCTCAGTGGCTGGACCAAGAAGAAGCTTCAAAGCACTTCTCAAAGCCAAACTTGCACCAAAAAACACCCAGTCACTGGTTGGTGGTCTGATGCTGGCTGGTCTGTAACACTATAGCTTTCTAAACCCTGGCAAAACCATTACATCTGAGAAGTATGCTCAGCAAATGGATGTACTGAAAGCTGAAATGCCTTCAGCCAGCAGTGGTCAACAAAAATGGCCCAATTTTTCTCCATGACAACGCCTGACTGAACATCATACAACAAATGCTTCAAAGGGTCAACAAACTGGGCTAAGAAGTTTTGCCTCATCTGCTATATTCACCTGACCTCTCGCCAACTGATAACCACTTCTTTAAGCATCTTGATGACTTTTTGCAGGGAAAATGCTTCCATAATCAGCAGGACGCAGAAAATGCTTTCCAAGACTTCATCCAATCTGGAAGCACGGATTTTTATGCTACAGGAATAAACAAACTTCTCTCTCGTGGGCAAAACTGTGTTGTCTGTAATGGTTCCTATTTTGATTAAAAAAGATGTGTCAGAGCCTAGTTATAATGATTTAAATTCACGGTCTGAAAGCACAATTACTTTTGCAGCAACCTACTTTGGCCACCTCATGCGAAGAGTTGACTCACTGGAAAAGACTCTGATGCTGGGAGGGATTGGGGGCAGGAGGAGAAGGGGACAACAGAGGATGAGATGGCTTGATGGCATCACCGACTCGATGGCCGTGAGTCTGAGTAAACTCCGGGAATTGATGATGGACAGGGAGGCCTGGCATGCTGTGATTCATGGGGTCGCAGGGAATTGGACATGACTGAGCGACTGAACTGAACTGAACTGAATATAAGCTCCATCTTCTACCTTCAAGTTTGGTTCTCATTTACTGTTACTGCATAAATCACAACCCCCTTCATGGATCACAGCCTTGTCGTGGTGGAGGGGCTTGCATAACTCAGTGAAGCTATGATCCATGTCATGCTGGGCCACCCAAGATGGATGGGTCATAGTGAAAAGTTCTCACAAAACGTGATCCAATGGAAAAGGAAATGGCAACCCACTGCAGGGGTTCCAGCCACAAATCAAGACAAGCCCTGTTATCCCTGGAGAATTCGTGCCTGGAGAATCCCATGAACTATATGAAAAGGGAAAGATATATGATGCTAGAAGATGAGCCCTCCAAGTCTGAAGGTGCCCAATATGCTACTGGGGAAGAGCGGAGGGCAATTACTAATAGCTCCAGAAAGAATGAAGCAGCTGAACCAAAGTGGAAAACGATGCTCAGTTACAGTTCTGTCTGCTGGTGAAAGTAAAGTAGATGCTATAAAGAACAATACTGTAGCTAGGACACTGAAGCAACCTAGATGTCCATCAGCAGACAAATGGATAAGGAAGTTGTGGTACATATACACAATGGAATATTACTCAGCTGTGAAAAAGGACACATCTGAGTCAATCCTAATGAAGTGGATGAAACTGCAGCCTATTATATAGAGTGAAGTAAGTCAGAAAGAGACACACCAATACGGTATGTTAATGCATATATATGAAATTTAGAAAGATGGCAATGACAACCCTATATGCAAGACAGCAAGAGACACAGATGTAAAGAAAAAACTTTTGGACTCTGTGGGAGAAGGCGAAGGTGGGACAATTTGAGAGAATAGTATTGAAACGTGTATATTACCATATGTAAAACAGATGACCAGTTCAAGTTTGATTCATAAAGCAGGGCACTCAAAGCTGGTGCTCTGGGACAACCCAGAGAGATGGGGTGCAGGGGGAGGTGCGGCAGTGGATTCAGGATAGGGGGACACATGTACACCCATGGCTGATTCATGTCAATGTATGGCAAAAACTGCTACAATACTGTAATTAGCCTCCAATTACATAAAAAAAAAGAGAGAGAGAGAGCAATACTGTTTAGGAACCTGGAATGTTAGGTCCATGAATCAAGGTAAACTGGACATGGTCAAGTAGGAGATGGCAAGAGTGAATATCAACATTTTAGGAATCAGTGAACTAAAATGGATAAGATTTGGGTGATTTTAATTCAAATGGCCATTATATCAACTATATGGGCAAGAATCCCTTAGAAGAAATGAAGCAGTCCTCATAGTCAACAAAAGAGTCCAAAATGCAGTATCTGGGTACAATCTCAAAGATGACAGAATGATCTTGGTTTATTTCTAAGGCAAACCATTCAACATCTCAATAATTAAGTCTATACTCCAACCACTGGCACTGAAGAAGCTGAAGCTGACTGGTTCTATGAAGACCAACAACACCTTCTAGAACTAACACCAAAAACAGATGTCTGTTTAATACTTAGGCTATGTGTATGTCTGCTCAGTCGTGTCTGACTCTTTGCAAGTCTACCCCAAGGACTGTAGCCCGCCAGGCTCCTCTGTCCATAGGATTTCTCAGGCAAGAATACTGGAGCGGGTTGCCATTTCCTTCTCCAGGGTATCTTCCCAACCCAGGGATCGAACCCACATCTCTTGAGTGTCTTACATTGGCAGGCGGGTTCTTTACCACTAGCACCACTTGGAAAGCCCTTCATATTCTCAGGGACTGGAATGCAAAAGGAAAAAGTCAAGAGTTATCCACAATAATACACAAGCTTGGCCTTGGAATGCAAAATGAAGCAGGGCAAAGGTTAAAAGAATTTTGTCAAGGGAACACATTAGTCATAGCAAACACCTTTTCCAACACAAGAGATGACTCTATACATGGACATAACCAAATGATCAACACCAAAATCAGACTGATTATATTCTCTGCAGCTGAAGATAGAGAAGCTCTATACAGTCAGCAAAAACAAGACCTGGAGCTGACTGTGGCTCAGATCATGAGCTTCTTATTGCAAAATTCAGGCTTAAATTGAAGAAAGTAGGGGAAACCACTATACCTAAAGCAAATCCCTTATGATTATACAGTGGAGACAAAGAATAGATTCAAGGGATTAGATTTACTAGAGAGAGTGCCTGAAGAACCATAGATTGAGGTTTATAACACTGTAGAGGAGGCAGTGACTGAAATCATCCCAAAGAAAACAAAATGCAAGGAAGCAAAGTGGTTGTCTGAGGAGGATTAGGAAGCTAAGGAAAGCAGAGAAGTAAAAGGCAAGGGATAAAGAGAAAGATATACCCAACTGAATGCTAGCAAGGATATGCTCAAAATCTTTCAAGCAAGGCTTCAGAAGTATGTGAACCAAGAACTTCCAGAAGTATAAGCTGGGTTTAGAAAAGGCAGAGGAACCAGAAATCAAATTCCCAACACTTGCTGGATCATGGAGAAAGCAAGGGACTCCCAGAAAAGCATCTACTTCTGCTTTAGCCTTTGCCTATGCAGATCACAACAAACTGTGGAAAATTCTTAAAGAGATGGGAATACCAGACCACCTTAACCTGTCTCCTGAGAAAGCTGTATGTGGGCCAAGAAGCAACAGTTAGAACTGGACATGAAACACTGGACTGGTTCAAAATTGAGAAAGGAGGATGACTGTCAACCTGCTTATTTAAATTCTATGCAGAGTACATCATGCAAATGCCAGGCTGGATGAATCACAAGCTGGAATCAAGATTGCCAGGAGAAATATCAACAACCTCAGATATGTAGGTGATGCCACTCTAACAGTACAAAGGGAAGAGGAACTAAAGAGCCTACTGACGAGGGTGCAAGATCAGAGTGAAAAAGCTGTCTTAAAACTCAACATTCAAAAAAATAACATCATGGCATCCAGTCGCATCACTTCCTGTCAAATAGAAGGAGAAAAAGTAGAAGCAGTGACGGATTTTATTTTCTTGGGCTCCGGGATCACTGTGGACAGTGACTGCAGCCATGAAATTAAAAGACACTTGCTCCTTGGAAGAAAAGCTGTAACAAACCTAACAGTATATTAAAAAGAAGAGACATCACCTTGCTGACAAAAGGTCCATATAGTCAAAGCTATGGTTTTTCCAGTAGTTATGTACAGATATGAGAGTTGGACCATAAAAAAGGCTAAGTGTCAAAGAACTGATACTTTCAAACTGTGGCAGTGGTGAAGACTGCTGAGAGTCCCGTGGATTGCAAGAAGACCTAATCAATCAATTCTAAAGGAAATCAAACTCATGCGAAGAGTTGACTCACTGGAGGGATTGCTGGGAGGGATTCGGGGCAGGAGGAGAAGGGGACGACCGGGGATGACATGGCTGGATGGCATCACTGACTTGATGGACGTGAGTCTGAGTGAACTCCGGGAGATGGTGATGAACAGGGAGGCCTGGTGTGCTGCGATTCATGGGGTCGCAAAAAGTCGGTCACGACTGAGCGATGAACTGAACTGAACTGAAAGCCCTATATTTGGCCAACAGATGCAAAGAGCCGACTCACTGGAAAAGACCGAGATGCTGGGAAACATCGAAGGCAGAGGGAAAAGGGGGCCACAGAGGTAGAGATGCTTGGAAAGCATCACTGACACAATGGACATGACTTTGAACAAACTCCAGGAGATGGTGGGAAACAGAGGAGCTTGGGCTACAGTCCAATGGGTCGCAAAGAGTCGGACATGACTTAGGGACTGAACAACAACATATTATAACAGGTATTTTAACACATTACGGACACATTACTCTTATCCGTTAATTAATTTAGAAATCTTAAGTAAATTTTTGTTGATTGATTTCATATGAGTTGCCAAAAAGCTACATGAGAACAAAACTATCTTCATAAAGTAAAAAGTTAGCCTAAAAAGTAATAAGGTTAGTTGATTTTGCTGTACTTGGAAAACTAGACTACATCATATATCACATGCCTCCTTTGAGATTGATATTGAGATTCAAATGACTAAAACTGGATACCAAAACTTACAGTTGGTATTTCTGAGCAAATATTTCAACTTATTGCAAGTATGCTGTGAAGAAAATACTACTTTAGCTGGTACTGGCCAATACTATTAGAAGGATTTTTCTCCATTAATACCATCTTACAAATTAAATAGATAAATTGCCCCTGTGGTCTGTGTATCAAATGTTGACATCCTTTAAATCATATTTTTAAGCATGAAAAAAGTACTTATAAACTTAAGTAAAGACAATTAACACTTACAGTTTTCTGTGTACAGTAAGCACATGTATCAGTATAGCATTATTCATTACCTGGAAAATTTTCACATAACACTTCTATTGGTGTGGCTCGTTTTGTATCTCCAATTTTCTGATACCTCTCTTTTAATGTGTCAGCCTAAAATAGAAAGAAAAAACTCTTGAGAAGTAATTTTAAAATTAAATACTTGGAAGAAAGTATCTTAATAAATTAATAACCTACTAAATTCAATAAAGAAACACAAAAACAATTACCTTTAAACCTTGCCAAGGAAGACTGCCTCTCAGAAAATACATGAACATGTGACCTAACGCTTCTAAATCATCTCTTCTACTTTGTTCTGAAATATAAGAGAAACATAAATTTAATTTTCCTTTCCCAGTAAAGGACACAAGAATGGAAAAATGATTCTTTCTTTAATGTGAATTAATTCCTGATAATTCCTCAAAGTTCAGTATATAAAATACAAATCTAATCATGTCTAAACAATAATGGTTTTACAGTAAAATTATCATGCATTTAAAAAATATGCCACTATGATTTTTTTACATGCTACTGGAGATTTATTTCTTTCCTTAGATATTAATATCTATTCCTACAAATAAGGTAAGGAGGAACAGGTTCCATGATGAAAAACAGAGTCACTGTGTACTACAGCTCCATTTTACAAGATTTAGAATATAACATATTAAAAATTTTGAAAATGCCTAGAACTAACAATATTTAACTTTCTTTAGTCCTCCATTTCCTAAACTTAAACAAGTACAAAAATTCCATCCCACATACCATATTCTCCATTAGCATTAAATGCCATTAATATATTGCACAATATATTTTTAACAGCACTTGTGTTTGACGCATTCCAATGGTACTAACTCCTCTGGCAGCACCAAAAATATGCTACCAGAACAAATTGCCATTTTCAAGTTTCTATTGTTCTAGTAACAAAATGTTGTATAGCATATAACTGAATGATATAATAACAGACCAAGACTCAGGGAGGTACTTACAAATATTTGCTGAGTGAATTTTTTTTTTTGGGGGGGTCACTTGAGCTAAATGCTTAATTTTTGTTAGTATTTTAAAATAATACAAACATGCTAAAAGTAAGAAGAGATAATAATAGCTTAATAAGAGGATGTTCATGTACAAGATGTTTTATCCAAATGAACACTAAGACTATCCAAGCAGTACTAAATGCTTTAGGGAAAGCAAACCTTTCAAAGGACAGATCTGAACTAGAGTTAAAGGGTCAAGAATGTTTTAATTTTTACTATGCAACCTTAGAATATTCTGTAACTGTCTTCTGAAACACTTGTTACAGTTTTAATAAATATGTTTGTGCTTTTATTTAATCAACATCTATCCTCCCACCTGACATCACAGGAGAACAGAGGTCTCTGGCTCAACAGCCTCAGGGCCTAGTGTAATGACTGCCACAAAACAGGCAATCAAGGCATACTACTTAAATAAAAAAGTGACTATTTAAAAATGTACTGGATTTGTCCCTATTAATACTAGATTATGTCTCTTTTCTATAAATATAGGGAAATACGTAGAATAGGCAACAAATCATTAGTAATCAGGAGTACGAAACTGCAGGACTAGACAGGATATTTCAATAACTCACTTCATAAGTTCAAAAATGTGATATAATGGGAATTTTTCCCTATATTTCATATTTTAACAATGTAAGCATATTTTATTTTTAAAAAAGCAAACTTTCAAAATAAGTAATATAGACTTAAAATTCTTCTAAAACCCATTAATGAAAGCAGGATATGAATAACATGAAAAAAGTCCGGTAATGACTTTTATAACTAAAATTTCACTTTATTAGACCCAAAGAGTTTTAAAGAATGAGAAGTCACGGAAAGAAAAAAATATTATTTCTGAAGTCCCACTGAGAATCAGAATCATATCTGAAGCTCTTAAGAATGTCAGATGAGCACACCTAATGCTGGATATTGATTCTCTGGGTATGACATAGAGTAGAAGAATGCATACTTAAAGTTCAGCAGATGATTCTGAAGTATAACTAGATTTGATAAGCACTGAAAACAAACTTCTTTTACTTATGTCTAATTTTACATATAATAAAACACACTTATTAAAGGGTACAGTTTGATAAATATTGACAACACATACATATAAGTACCACCACAATCAAAAAAGTATTTCCAAAAGATTCCCTTTTACGCCTTGCCTGCTATTCTCCCCTCCCCTGGCCTCCCACGCACGTGTTTTCTGTTACACTACAGCAGACTTGATTTTTTATAGAGTTTCACATGCATAGGATCATACAGTATGGACCATTGTGTCCAGATTCTTTTGCTTTACTCCTGTTGCTGTTAGCATTAATTAGTACCTCATTACTTTTTATTGTCAAAACCATTTATCTATTCGGCTACTCATGTGCCTTTGAGGAACTTCCAGTTTGAGTTATTGTAAATAAGGCTGTTAGGATCATTCCTGCACAAGTCTTTGTGCAGACATATGTTTCCATTTCTCTCACATATCCAGGAGTGGGATTACTCCATTATATGGAAAGAGTAGGTTTGACTTTATAAGAAACGTATACACTATTTTCCAAAGGGTTTGTCCCATTTTATATTTCCACGAGCAATACATGAGACTTCAAGTTGCTCCAGAACCTATCATTTAGTATGGTCAATCTTTCCAATTTAGCCATGCTGATGGTCATGAAGTATTACCTCACTGTGATTTGATCACTGGTGACAACATTTTGAACATTGTTTCATGTTGTTACTGGTCATTCACATCTTTTTGTGACATGTTGTGACACTGTACTCATGTTTTAAAAATTATATTATTTGTCTTATAATAAATCTTAAAGACTTGTTTGTGTATTTTGGATGTAAGTCATTTTCAGCTACAAGCTTTGCAAATACTTTCTCCCACACTGTAGCATGTTTTTTTCATTTGCTTAACAGTATCCTTCAAAGAACAGCAGTTTTTATTTAGATGAAACCCAATTTATTGGACGTCTTTGTTGTTGTTTTATTGTTTATGCTTTTTTATGTCTTAACTAGAACATCTTTGACTACCCTAAGGTCACAAAGATTTTCTATTTTTCCTTCAAGAAATACTATAGTTTTGGTTCTAACATTTAAATCTATGAATCATTTGAAGTCTTTTTCTCCTGTTTTCTTTGGTTGTAAGAGTTTAGATTCATTTTTTTCAATACTGATGCCTAGTTATTCTCACCAAGTTTCTTGAGAAGGCTGTCTTTTCCCCTTGGGTAACTTTTGCAAAAATCAATTAAGCATCCATGTATGGGTCTATTTCAGAACTGTATTATTATTATATTATCTATGTCTATACCAACACCACCCAAAATAAGTAAAAGAAAGGAAAAAATAATGATAAATTAGAAGACCAATAATGAGAAAATGGACAACCAGTGGAGAAAAACACTGAAATCAAAAGCAGGTTATTTGAAAAGTTTAAAATTAATCCTCTCATTAGGATAAAGGAAAGAACACAAATTACTATTATCTGGGGGCATCAGGACAGATCCTACAGACAGTAAAAGGATGATAAAGGAATGTTACAAACTAACATTAAGCCAATACATTCATCAACTTAGATGAAATGGTCAAGTATTTTGAAAGCTATAAATTACCAAAATTACCTCAAGAAGACAGCTTTATATTAGTTAAGCAAAATTTAATTTATAATCTCCAAATATAACTATAGGCCCAGAAATGATCACTAGTAAATTCTATTAAACATTTAAGGAACAATACCATTTCTACACAGACTCTTTCAGAAAACAGAAGAGAAGGAAACCCCTCCCAACTTAATTCACTACCCTGTTACCAAAGCCAGACAAAGGCATTACAAGCAAAGAAAACTACAGGAAATATCTCTCATTAACACAGATGTAAAATCCTTAAAAAGAAAGTCAACCATGACGAAGTCGGGGTCATCCTATGACTTGAAGTTTGGCTTAACTTTCAAAAATCAATTGATATAATTCTCCAAAATTAAAAGAAGATGTGAATCACAAGAACATCTCAAAAAATATAGAAAAAGTATTTGAGAAAAGCTAACATGCATTTATGATTAAAAAAAAAAACTCTCATTCAAATAAAAAAAGAAGGAAACTTCTTCATATTGAAAAAGGACCTCTATGAAAAAAACAAAAATTCTTATGTGAGGAAAAGGCATCCCTAAGATCCAAAACAAAGCAAGGATGTTCACTCACATTTTCTATTCAGTATTGTACTAGAAGTTCCTGTCAGTGCAACAAAAGAAAGAGAAAAAATTAAAAGATATCCAGATTGTAACTGAAGAAGTGAAACTATTTTTCTTTGGTGACAATATGCATAGGTAGAAAATCCTAATCCACAAAAAAAAAAAAAAAATGTGTTAGGACTAGTAAATGAATTTTAGCAAGGATATATGATACAAGGTCAGTATATAAAAATTAATTGTATTCCTATACTAGAAATGAACAATTGGAAAATGAATGTGAACAGTAATAAAATTTCCAGTAGCATCAGAAAACATGAAATGTGGGGATAAATTTATCAAAATACAAGCAATATCTTGTAGTATTGCTTGTTACCTTGTAGTATTGCTTGTAGTAATTATAGTATATGGTTTTAAAGACTAAATGCTAAGCAATATATAAATACAGTGGGCCCACCATATCTATGGGTTCTGCCTCTGCAGATTCAACCAACCACGGACTGAAATATCTGTAAAAAATAATTCCAGAAAGTTCCAAAAAGCAAAACTTGAACTTGCCAAGGGTTGGCAACTATTACAAAGTATTTACATTGCATTAGTTATTATAAATAATCAAGAGATGATTTAAAGTATATGGGACAATGTGTGTAGGTTATATGCAAATACTATGCAATTTTATACTAAGGGCTTGAGCATCCTTGGGTTTGGGCATCCTCAGGGTCCTGGAACCAATCTGTGGATACCAAGGGACACGTATACTGAGCCTTACAGTAGGAGAAGAAGAAGTGAAGAAGAAGCCTTAGTAGGAGCCTTACTGAGGAGAAGAACTGGTCATAACAGCAATTCTCCACTGATTCAGTCCAAGGGGAGGTTTAGTTATCACAGTGACAATGAGTCAAGATCATAAAGTGATCTTGCCTACATGCTCGTCTCACAGAACAGGCTTATAACCTACAGAGTATTTAAAAATTCAAACCATAAATAGGAGCTATTAAAATAAGCCTATTACCAAAACTTGGTCTGAAATATTCCTTACTCTGATAATTCCTTTCTTTCTGTTTTATCACCAACTGACAAATTTGAAAATAAATTTCACTGTGCAGTAACAGAAGTCATGAAGAGGGCTTTCTTTTTGAAACACAGTAACTAAAGAATACCTCCTCTGGTCTTTAACAGTTGAGTTAGATGAAAAAAAATCTGCCAAAGGTAATTTGGCCCATATTAAATCTTGTTCACAATCTTTAAATTAGTTAACTACAAAGGATCATTTGAAAATGGTTGTTTTTGTCAAAGGCAGAATCTTTACTATAGGAACTCTTGCTTTGAGCAACTAAAACATTAAAAAGTGACAATTTTCTTTACAGTAGATATCATTAACAACTTATTTTAACAACTTATTGGCCAGAGACATTATTAATATTAATACATCTTTTGTAACCTGAACATTATTGACCAGAGAGCTTCAATATTCACTTAACTAACAAATCACTGGCCACAGCTGTTAGTTTCTGCAAAAACCTCCCAGTCAATAATGTGTTAAATAGGTTCTCCAATAAATTTAAAAGTTGTGTAAAGAGTCAAATTAAAATTCTGCTCTTCGGGAATATATGTATGTATCACATAAAGTAACACAACCAACACATATTACAAGCCTAGTGTGTGTCAGTGCTTCACACAGATGATCTTTTAAAATTATAGCTATACTCAAATATCAGTAATCCCCCAATAAAGAAATTAAGGCTCAGAATGATTGGGACTAGCTCAAAACTATGCAGAATTTCAGACCATGTATCTCTACTTTTTTTCATTTCAGAAAATAAGGTAGAGTCAATAAATTAATCAAATGCTTATTACAAATCTCTACAATGCTTTTATATTTAAAAATTCTACTCTTGCAACTCAACATTATTTTCCTCTTTTTAAAACTGACTTATTACCTAGCATTGTTTCCATTGCAACTGAATTTCTATTCAATTTTCAACAGAAAAATACCACCCCAAAATATCAAAAGTCGCACTAAAAGGTAGGAAACTCTCTAATATATGCATATGTATTTCCAAAAATATTACTGCATTTCCCTGCAAAAATAAAAAATGAGGCTAAAAACATGTTAATTAAACTAAATACAAGCATGACAAGAGAGCTGAACAACAAAAATTCTCACTGAAGAAAGTTTATTCTTTATATGTAACCAAAATATAAAAACAAAAATCACTACAAGCCAATAAAGTTTCACTTTATATTTCCTTCTAAAAAGTTTAAAGTTATTTTTCCTTGGCATCTCATAAAAGAAAGAAAAAAACAACTCTTTCATAAGATTCACTGAGCTTATTCACATTTTTCAAAATCACATAACTGAGTTTCTTAGAAATGAAAACACAAACTCAAAAGAAAAAAGACAAGCATAATTATGCAAGACAATTCTCAGCAACAACCCACTAATCCAAATACCTGATCTAGCAATATCAAAAATTCAGAAAGAAAAAATACGTTTTCTGAGCAATGGAACTCAAAATATGCATACATCTGATTCCTCAAAAAGTCCTCTTAAAAATCTAGTTATCTTAATTTAGATATAATTCCAATAAGTTTGGCTATCAGGTTACACGAAGCAAAACAAAGATGAGAAAGTGCTGCCAGTAAGTAGCAGGTGTACTACACACAGTAACAAAAAGTAATCAAAAATATAGGTGATGGGATAAAAACCTGTTTCAAAAAAAAACACTGCTTCAAGACCTACTGTATGGTAGTGGCTAAGGAATAGACAAATAGATCAATGAACAGAACAGAGAGGCCAGAAATAGACTCTCATTAACACAGTCAACTGACCTTTGACAAAGAAGCAAAGGCAATACAATGGAGCAAAGATAAGTCTTTTTAACAAATGGTGCTAAGACAGCTGAACATTCATATGTAGGAAAATGAATCTAGACACAGAACTTACACTGTTCACTATTCAAATTAACTAAAGTAGATGAGACCTAAACATGAAACACAAAATTACAAAGTTCTTAGAAGATAACAACAGGAGAAAATCTAGACGACCTTGGATTTGGTGATGACTTTTAAGCACAATACATGAAAAAAATAACTGATGAACTGGACTTCATTAAAACTTCAAAAAAATAAGATCAAGAGAATAAAAAGATAAACCATAGACTGGGAGAAAATATTTGCAAAAGACATATCTCATAAAAAACTGTTACCCAAAAGAGACAAACAACACTTAAAATTCAACAATAAGAAAATAACCAAATTGATTAAAATGGGCCAAAGACCTTAATAGACACCTCACCAAAGAAAATACACAGATGAAGACCTTAAGAGACACCTCACCAAAGATGCACAGATGACAAATAAGCATACGAAAAGATGCTCCACATCACATGGCATCAGGAAATGCAAATTAAAACAAGATAACACTACAGACCTATTAGACTGGCATAAAACCAGAACACTAAAAATATCATATGCTAGTGAGAATGCAGAGCAATAACAATTCTCATTCATTGGTAGTTGGAATACAAAACGGTAGCCACTTTGGAAGACAATTTGGGAGTTTCTTACAAAACTAAACATACTCATACCACATGTTGAAGCAACTGAGCTTTTTTATATTTACACAAAGGAGCTAAAAACCTTATGTTATACAAAAACTACACAAGGATGTTTACAGCAGTTTTAGTCATAATTGCTAAAACTTGAAAGCAATGAAAAGATCCTTCAGTAGATGAATGGATAAATCATCTGTGTTATCTCCAGACAATGGAAAATTATTCAACACTAAGTGAAATGAGTTATCAAGCCATGAAAAAACATGAAGGAAATTTAACTACATATTACTAAGTGAAAGAAGCCAATCTGAAAAGGTTACATACTGTATGATTCCAACTATATGGAATCTGGAAAAAGCAGAACTATGGAGACAGGAAAAAGACCAATGGTTGCCAGGGGCTGGAGAGAGGAAGGGATTAAGTGAAGCACAGAGGATGCTTAGAAAGTGAAACTAACCTCTAGGATATGACAGGTAGATATATGTCATTATAAATTTGTCCAAACCCACATAATACACAACACCAAGAGTGAACCCCAAAGTAAACTACAGACTCCTGGCAATAATGATGCATCAGTGTGGATTCATTGATTATCAAAAATGTACCACTTTGGTGTGATCATATTACAGTGATCACATGTGGGGACAAGGTAAAAAAGAAACCTCTGTACTTTCTGCCTAATTTTGCTGTGAATTTAAAACTGCTCTAAAAATTAATGTTATTTTTTAAAAATACAAAACTATTTAAATGTACTTTTTCTAAACTTATTTAAATATATATCCTAACACTCTCTAAGTGATCTTGAGGGTATCACTTAAGAACAACAATCATACAAAAATTATGACACTGAAATATCAAGAAAACACCAGTTATATTTATTATACTTTGTTTCAAAAAGGAAGGAATTGTGCAGTATATTTTTACACTATTAAAATGTAATGGAAAAATGAAAACACGAGCTTTTAAACTGTTAAAAAGCTGTTTGGGGAGGCTTCAGGAGTAGGTCTCAGGATTCAGGGCAATTAGCTGGAAATTATACGCATTGCATCACTGAATGAAAAAATTATGATTTTTGTAACACCATAATTCTGTGATTACTTCTCTCCCATTCTGAGCACTTTCCACTGAGAGAATTAAAATACCATTCTTCTTTGGAACACAGATTCTTCTTAACAATTACAAAGCAACTGGCAACTTATTCTTCAAATCCTAGTCTTTTACCTCATGAATACTCAATAATATTTAAAAATAAAAGACAAGTTTATTTCAAGACACTTACTAAAGAGAAATACATGGTATTTACTTAATTTCCAATGACTCCAATAAGACAAAAAAGAAAAAAAAGTAATCCAAAGAAAGATTATAAAATGAGGCTCAAAGAACTTGAGAAAAAAAGGTCTTTAAAAATTATTAAAAAGAAGATACTTGATGAGATGCAATTAAAAATAATTCAACCTGATAGTACTAAAGAATGCTTCCATTAATGCAAACCAAGGAAATCAACATGTCACATGCAGCTTTATTGAGATTTTATCTTGATCAGTGACTTCAGCAAGTACAAGAAAAATATTATACAAATGAATCACTGTATCTTCCTTCTAGACATAAATCTTCTAATTAAGATCAATAGACATACATATACCACAGAAATAAAGATACTAAATTCTATAATGTGATCTTAACTCTATTCCTCCATATTATATTAAGGGACAACTTTTTCCTTTTTGAATCTGATAGTGTCCATCTCCACAAAAGAAAATTACATATAAACCTGAACAAATGTTCCTCTGACCAAATTCTCTATTTTGAAAAGTTCATGTAAGTAAGAAGCCCTTGTTTGCACAAAAGTGAATGAATGAATAAGAAGTCTTTAAAAGTAACAACCAAAGTCCCAGTAAAGTAGGAAAGGAAGAAATCATATATACATAAATTAAAATCAGCACTAAAAGGTCACTTTTTCACTGTTCTTAATCTCTTCCTGATTCCTCACAAAGCCAAGTGCTCTAAACTCAAAACACCACTAACTATTTCATGTTCATAGCCTCTTCAAACTTATAGAATGCTTTAACTGTAGCACTCAAACTCACTCTACATTAGCTCATTCTTAATTTTAAAAAAAGGAACTCATATAATCTGTCAAATAAATTTTCTATTTTTACCATCCATTCCAAAATTCTACATCAAAACTGAGAATGCGAGCTTTTACAAATGAGAGAAAGTAAGGTTTAAAGCTTTTGTTCTTTGCAGAACTTGCCAAAGAAAGAATTTTGTGTTTGCTTCCTGAAAGAAGAGTAAAAAAGAGATTATTATAATAGTTAAATGCCATTTCCCAAGCTCTGAAGGCTTTTTTAACAAGGACAAACATATCAGTCTACTTTGCCATTTCTACAAATAGAATCCTGTTACATTTACCATTGTTCAGATAAAGAACACCACCAGGCCAGAAGGAAGTCATGACTTCATGTCTCATAATAAAGAGAACCTTTGTTAGTTGTTATAAAATAGTCTTAACAACTTCTATGAAATGAAAATTTCTCAGACACTGTTCATATAAACATAGATGTGCCTGGTTTTAACAGAAGACACAATCCTGAAAGCTGTATATCTACCCAAACATGTTTTAAAATCTATCAGGAAAGTCTGTTATTGAAAGGCACTCACACAAATACCACCTGAAATATAAATACTACTGACTTAAAAAAAAAAAAAGGAAAACTTACATTTTCAGGTATTTCAAAAACCTATCAGGTAAGCTGTCAGGGAAGATGCCATGTGCTATTTAGGCTGAGAGGCAGAAGCAGCGAACAACCGTGGATAGCAGACAGGTCTGGAGAGAATGGTTAAAGAAGAAGCTAAGACCTAAGCTAGAGGTTGGATGAGATGACTTCTAAGGCTCTGAACAAATTGTGATTGTATTTTAAGTGATAGTGGAAAAATACTGATCAATTTACGTTCCTGTCTCTTCTATGAGTAACATGGTAGATACAGAATCTAAAAGCAGAAACTTAAGAGTTGCTATGATATGAAATCTGACCAAGGCTTAAGACTTAAGAATAAACTATTGTAAACACAACCTAGAACCAATTTTCTTCAAAAACACACAAAAGTAATCCAATGGGAAAGAATATCATAAAAAGAATATCTCAAGCCTATCTCACACCACACAAAAAATGAATTCTAGGTGGCAGAAGAAAGCACAAAATGTTCTCTTATTATAAGGGGCAAAGATTCCTTAGGATTTGAAAAGTAGTAATCATAAAAGAAAAAATTGATAAATTAGACTTCATAAGTATTTACAACTTTTGCTCATCAATTGTCAACACTGGGACAATGAATAGACAAGCCACAGATTAGAAAAAAATGTTCACAGGGCATACATTTGCCAAAAGACTCATATCCAGAATATATAAAGAACTCCTAAAAGTAAACAATGAAACAACGTGCACACCACAAAAGAAGATATGCAAATGGTCAATAAGCACATGAAAAGTGCTCACAACCATTAGTCACAGTAAAATAAAACAGCACGACAGATATTCACTAGAATGGCTAGGATGAAAAAGACAGACAATACTAAATATTGTCAAGAATGTGAAACAAACAGAACTCCCATTTGCTGCTGGTAGAAATCAAAACAGACACACATTTCCTAGTTTTATTATGTGTGCGTGTGTTTATTATTCAATAAAAGGACCCAGGGCTGCTTAGAAAATGTTGTATCTGGGCTAGAGTAAAAAAGCTATAAGGTGAGCCTGGAACAACACGCTGCATAAAAAAGGAAAAGTTTTCCAAGAGTCATGAGAACATGCCAAAGAACAGCGGAGCCAGCATGACAGAGCAGCCAGCAGCCAAATTTGGGACAACCTGCGCTTCAAAATAATAAATGACGACAGAATGATAGTAATGGACTATAATACATCCGATTATATCAGAATCCATGAGTCCATGCTTAGCTAACAAACAAGGGAAGAAGGGACAGCCTTTGCCTACATTAGAATGTAAACTACAATATATAAGGAATCAGACAGGGGTCAGAAAATAATCTAGTGGGTACAAATTTGATGAGAAACAAACCTATTTACAAAATCTCAAAACTCAACTTAGAAAACATTTTCTAAATACAAAGGGAAAATAAGAAACTGTTAACTGGAGAAACTTAGCAGTCATTAACCTAGGCAAGTGATCAAAGCTACTTGGAACCAAGGTGACATCATGTCCCTTCTGACGTGATGCACTGAGATCATATCACTTCTCTGATACCTGTGCTTAAACTGCACGCCCAAATATAATCATGAAGAAATATGAGACGGCCTCAAACACAGGACATTCTACAAGACATCCTGCACTCCAAAAAATATCAAGGTCATGAACCATAAAGAAAGGCAAGGAACTGTCCCAGATGAAAAGAGACTAAAGAGGTATGACAGAAAGATGAAATATGTGATCCTGAACTGGAACTTAAAACAAGGGGAGAAAAAGCTGTTAGAAATTCTGTGCAGTTGATATTATTTTATCCTTTATACAAATAACAGATCTTCTTTAAAAGGTTAAATAATAGTACAAAGTAAACAGTTACCTCTAAGATATGTATTCTCAGTATTCAATGTATTAGGCAGTTTGCTATCTCCCTGGCTAGCTGTATCAGAGAGCTAAAGTCTCAATCCAAAATCTTTATACACATTAAATTCAGTTAAAATTAAGTATTTTCTGACATTCTTTTAACAGAAATAATCAAATGGATCACCCTAAGTGTATCAAAGTTGAATATTTCAAAGTTACAAAAAAAAAAGATACAGTGAATTTAAGGATATCTGTCATCCATTTATTTTAAACAAGTTACTTTAAAAGACTTATCAAATACAAGTGAAAGTACAGTCTAGATGAGATAAATAAAAATTACAATAGAAGCAACTGTAACCTGCAAAAATCAAACCATAATAACAAATAAAAACTCACACTGTCAGTATACTGAATTCAAACATCCATACTTACAAAAGTACACATACCTTTCCCTAAATGTGTGTTTATGCTCATATATCTAGCTGTTCCTGTAAGGCTCTTGTGTTCTCTGTATGGTATGTGTTTCTTTGTCTCTGGATCAATATATTCCTTTGCCAAACCAAAATCTATAATATGAATAACTTGCTGGGTTTTGTTTCCTGGCCGGCCTATTAAGAAGTTCTCAGGTTTTACATCTCTGTATATCAAGTTCTTTGAATGGACATATTCCATGCGAGAAATCTTGATGCAAAAAAGAAAAAAAAAAAGATAAATTTTATTTTAGGCTTGACTAGCATAAAATAGGATGAGAGCGGCAAGACAATTTTCACAATGAAAACAACGTAAAGAAAAAAAAAAAAAAAAAAGTGTATAAGAGACAGACTTTTTCCTTTTTGAATCTGATAGTGTCCATCTCCACAAAAGAAAATTACATATAAACCTGAACAAATGTTCCTCTGACCAAATTCTCTATTTTGAAAAGTTCATGTAAGTAAGAAGCCCTTGTTTGCACAAAAGTGAATGAATGAATAAGAAGTCTTTAAAAGTAACAACCAAAGTCCCAGTAAAGTAGGAAAGGAAGAAATCATATATACATAAATTAAAATCAGCACTAAAAGGTCACTTTTTCACTGTTCTTAATCTCTTCCTGATTCCTCACAAAGCCAAGTGCTCTAAACTCAAAACACCACTAACTATTTCATGTTCATAGCCTCTTCAAACTTATAGAATGCTTTAACTGTAGCACTCAAACTCACTCTACATTAGCTCATTCTTAATTTTAAAAAAAGGAACTCATATAATCTGTCAAATAAATTTTCTATTTTTACCATCCATTCCAAAATTCTACATCAAAACTGAGAATGCGAGCTTTTACAAATGAGAGAAAGTAAGGTTTAAAGCTTTTGTTCTTTGCAGAACTTGCCAAAGAAAGAATTTTGTGTTTGCTTCCTGAAAGAAGAGTAAAAAANGTCACTCAAGCCATTTTAGTTTGTTAACAAATTTTGGGTCATATATATACGTAACATTCTATAACCTATACTTTTCATTTACAATGTGTTATGAGCATTTTTCAGGTCATGAAATATTCTTTTAATAAACACTTTTTAATGACTACATATTATCTTATCATTATTAATAATTTATTCAACTAACTTATTTCTGTGCATCTGGGCTGTTTCCCACTTTATTATAGACATCTCTGGACAAAAAGCTTTAAGTACATCTGAATACTTCTACAGGGTAAATCTGCAGAAGTGAAAAAAATCAATAGATAAAAACAATTCTAAGACTTCTGCAATATATACTTATTAACATTTGTTTAGAAACTTCCTTAAAAATTATCCTCTAAGTTATTTCTCCATGCTGCTGCTACTGCTAAGTCACTTCAGTTGTGTCCGACTCTGTGCGACCCCAGAGACGGCAGCCCACCAGACTCCCCTGTCCCTGGGATTCTCCAGGCAAGAACACTGGAGTGGGTTGCCATTTCCTTCTCCAATGCATGAAAGTGAAAAGTTAAAGTGAAGTCGCTCAGTCATGTCTGACTCTGTGTAACCCCATGGACTGCAGCCCACCAGGCTCCTCCGTCCATGGGATTTTCCAGGCAAGAATACTGGAGTGGGGTGCTGCTGCCTTCTCCGTATTTCCCCATAGGCTCCCTGAAATTTAAATGATGTCTAAGACTCCCTCATTAGTTTGTTTCTTCTTTTCCTAGGCCATTTTACATTAATTTACTGAGATTAAAAACCTGTGTTTCTGAGGGTTCTCTTCTCTAAGTATTAATTTTTCCTCCAATATGGTAGATCTTTCTTTAGTTTTATTGAGAAATCTCCATACTGTTTTCCACAGTGGCTATACCAATTTACATTACTACCATCAATGTTCGAGAATTCTCTTTTCTCTATATCACCTATGTTTGCTATTTTCATTCTTTTTTAATTTATCATTTTACTGAAGGATAATTGCTTTACAGAATTTTGTTGTTTTCTGTCAAACCTCAACATGAATCAGCCATAGGTATACATATATCTTCTACCTTTTGAACCTCCCTAAGTATTCATTTTTGACATGAAAAGAGTGTTAGAAAGAACTTAAATCTCAAACTAAGCATTCTGATCTTAAAGCAATAAGATACTAAATTTTTCATACAAAAAAATATCTGAATCAGTTCTTTTAAGCTACATTCATCCTAACAAGACAATATGAAAAGTAGACATATTTTTATTAGGTTGAATGCTGTGGAGGACAATGTTGTAGAACTTTTAACTTTTAATGTAACTTAGTAACCAAATGGAACCATACAATTGTTCTAGCAGCTTCAAAACATCCTGTTTTACTTACCAGTTGGATAGCTATCATGAGAACCGTTTTAAGAGAAAATGTTCTGTCACACAAATCAAACAAATCTTCCAAACTAGGTCCCAGTAGTTCCAGCACCATAGCGTTGTATTTACCACAAGGGCCGAAATAGTAAACTTGAGGTATACCATCTGGGGGAAAGAAGAAGGACTTTAATAACTTCCTCATCTTAAAATATCAAACCTTGATCCTAGAAAATCAATACACAATTTTTAAAATATTCTATAATTTTAAGAACCGTAGCAGGATTGTTACTTTTTCTGTACAAACTTTTCTTGACCCAGCCCCCTCCCTCGTGAATCACAGGGAGCCAGGTTACAACTCTGCTCCACCTGCATTGCAAACTATGTTATAAACACTGCTTCACTGCTGGTCTCTACCACTTCACCACAGAAAGGAACTGTGCATTTGAGCCTTCTTATTTCCATGGCCTGCAGAAATGTCTGGCACACAGGAAAGATCTTATTTGTACTGAAAAAAAGGAGCCACTGCACTCTTTGATAATCTTGTGGTAGGCATAATGTTAAGATCAACCCCAAGATTCCCATTCTCTGGTGTACACAACCCTCTGGTGTATAATCCTTCTCCTCCAATTGTGGGCAAGATTCCCAGATTTTCCTCTAATCATTAGGCTGTATTATATGGCAAAGGTAACAAAGTTAAGGGCCGTGTCACTGGAGTTCAATCAAAAGGGAGATTATTCCGATGTGCCTGACTTAATCAGGTAAGACATTTAAAAAGCCATTCTAGAAGTCAGAAATATTCAAAAGCAGCAGAGCAATTCTGCTGACGTTAAAAACAAACTACCATGTTGCACAAGACGGCCACATGCCAGAGAACAGTGGGCAGGCTCTAGGAGCTGAGAGCTTCATCCCACAGCCCTGAAAAAGTCAATTTTGAAAATACCAATGAACCTGGAAGAGGACTCTGAGCCTCAGAAAAGACTGCAGTCCAAGCTCACACCTTGATCTAAACCTAGAAAGACCCTCAAAAAAGGACAAAGCTAAACTATTCCTGGACTCCATAGAAACTGGAAGAAGACAATAAAGTCTCTTATTCTATATCACTAATTACTAAATAATTCATTATACAAGAACACAAAATAATACAAACTCCAAATATAAAGCCTACATGCACAGAAATCCAATGTACTTTACTTTTACTTTTTCATGTATTTTTTTAAATTTATTTGTTTTTAACTGGAGGATAACTGCTTTACAATATTGTATTGGTTTCTGCCATACATCAACATGAATCAGACACAGATACACATTATGTCCCTTTCCTCTTGAACCTCTCTCATATACATCATTTTCAGAACTAAGACTCCCAACAAATTAACATATAATAGGTGATCATTTTAATACTGCATTTATCTATTTGTTTTGAGGAAATGAACAACTTCCATCTTAAATGCCTCAGTTTTACTTACAAGTGTTTTTTTGTTTTGTATAATGGCTTTGGAAGGGAAAAAACTTTCTAAAATATACTAAAACCTTCCCCCATTCTTTTAAAAACAAAGAGCATGAGGAATGCAATTTCACTCTTACTGTTTATTCTATCATTTTGCATAGTAAGTACTGCATGGGCAAAATAAAACACTGGACTGGAAGCCAAGATAATTAGGTTCTTAGTCTGTCTTAATACTAACTATTCAATCTCTCAAGTAGACTTCAGCTTATCTATAATATCAATAGTTTAGAAAAGACCAATTTTTCCCGAAATGTGAATGTAAGGGAGGTGTTAGGACAGCTGAAGATAGGAAGGTAACATAATATAGTCACGATAGGCACAGAGGAAGGAGACACAGTCAAACTGAATACATGGTCCCCTCTTCAAAAACAGAGATTATCATACACTCCCATGTGTATAAAGATTCACTCCCATACATATATGGGAGGAAAGATCTTATTTGTACTGAAAAAAAGGAGCCACTGCACTCTTTGATAATCTTGTGGTAGGCATAATGTTAAGATCAACCCCAAGATTCCCATTCTCTGGTGTACACAACCCTCTGGTGTATAATCCTTCTCCTCCAATTGTGGGCAAGATTCCCAGATTTTCCTCTAATCATTAGGCTGTATTATATGGCAAAGGTAACAAAGTTAAGGGCCGTGTCACTGGAGTTCAATCAAAAGGGAGATTATTCCGATGTGCCTGACCTAATCAGGTAAGACATTTAAAAAGCCATTCTAGAAGTCAGAAATATTCAAAAGCAGCAGAGCAGTTCTGCTATATATATATATATAGTTCTGTATATATATATATATATATATATATACACATACACCCTCATGTGTATATATCATCACCCTGCACAACACACCAGACAAACACACTCATTTTCCCCTGCCAAAAGAATCATTATAGCATGAGTTAAGGTTGGCTGAATGGGAGGATGTGGAACCATAGACAAAGAGGATCCAAAACATGTATATGGAGGGCCAAGTATGAGTTACATGTGGATTTTTCACTGTGCAGAGGGTCACTGTCCCTAACTCCTGTGTTTTTCAAGTGTCAGTTCAACATTGCTTGATTCCAAAGAGCTCCAAAATGACGCTCATGGTTAATAAGAATAGAAGTAAGGCTATATAACTTTGAATATTAGAGACAGTGTTTGAGAAATACTTTAGTCAGTTACAGTCAATACTTGGATAAAATAAATGTGGCCTAAATCTTTTTCCAATTCAAGTTTTTCTCTGTCATCCCTGAATCATTTTTGCTGTTGTTGTTATTAAAATTTTCAGGTGTGCAGCATTATAATTTGACGTCTGTACAGGCATTCTGTGTTTTGTTGCGCTTCACCAGTAAATTTTTTTTTTTTTTAATTACAAATCGGAAGTTTGTGGCATCCCTACAAAGAGCAAGTCTTTGGCGCCCTTTCTCTAACAGCATCTGTTCACATCATGTCTTTGTGTCACATTTGGACAATTTTCACAGTATTTCTGACTTTTCTGAATGGGAGCTTCCTTTGTAGCTCAGTTGGTAAAGAATCTGCCCATAATGCAGGAGACCCAGGTTCGATTCCTAGGTCAGGAAGATCCCCTAGAGAAGCAAATGGCAACCCACTCCAGTATTCTTTCCTACAGAATCCCATGGACAGAGGAGCCTGGCAGGCTACAGTCCATGGGGTCACAAGAGTCAGACACAACTTAGCAATTAAACCACCACCTTAGCATGAGTTCTTACTAGAGCCACTCATACCATATTTGAGTTATATCTATCCATATGTTGTGTAAAAAAGACAAAAGGCTCAGAAATAGTGGATAAGAGACTCATTAATGTTTATTCTAACTCTGACATACGGCTTTTACTATGCTATATACTTTAAGAGCCTCGTGATACAATTAAGATTTATCAATAGCTCTTAGTTACTAAGTTTTAAAAAGTATTTCTATGATGTTTTCTCCTGCCTCTGTGCCACTGAAAAGTATTTTTATGTTGTTAATCTAGCAATCTCTAATAACCCATTTCCTGTTGCTTCTAGCCATAAAGATGCTCACCAAACTCAGGAGGAGAATGGATTAACATAGAGACAAAAATACAGAAAAGTACCAAATAAATTATAACTGAATTAAAAACATATATATACTAGAGGAGTTCAGTGGTAGACCGGATGAGGTAAAAGACTGAATCAGTGAGCTGCAAGACAAAACAACTTATCCAGACAGAGAAGCAAAATGAATCTTAAAAAGTGGAATTAACTTAAGAAACCACTGAGACAGCATAAAGCAAAATAACATTTGCATTACACAGATCCCAGAATAAGAAGAGAGAAAAAAGGGGCCCAAAAAATCATCTGAAGAAATATGGCTAAAACCTTCTCTAATCTGAGGAAGGAAACAAGACATCCAGGTCCAGGAATTCCAGAGAGTTCCAATAAAGATTAACTTTAACAAACATACACCAAGACATGTCATAATTAAAATGGTATAAGTTAAGGATAAAGAGAGACTCCTAAAAACAAGAGAAAACCAACTTATTACCTACAAAGTAAATCCCATAAGATAAGCAGCAGATTTTTCAGCAGAAACTTTACAGGCCAAGAGTAAATGGCATAACGCATTCAGAGTGCTACAAAGAAAAAAACTTTGAACCAAAAATTCTCCATCGAGTTTATCCTTCAGAACTGAAGAAAGAATGAAGAGTTTCCCAGATAGACACAAGCTTAAAGAGGTTCATCACAACTAAACTGGCCCTATAAGAAATATTGAAGAGGTTTCTTAAGCTGAAAAGAAAAAGAACTAATTAATAATAAGAAAACATACACAAGTAAAAAATATTATTGGAAAAGGTAAATATATAATAAAGGTAGTGTATCAATCACTTATAAAGCAAACATGATAGTTTAAAGACAAAAAGCAGTAAATTAAAATTAAATTCCAATAACAACAGATGCATTAAGAGAAAATATATGTCATCTAAAGCATAAAACATTGAGAAAAACTTTATTTTGTTAGATAAAGCTTTGGAATTTAAGGTGCTACCAGTTTAAAACAGGCTACTACTTATATAAACAGTTCTATGTGATTTTTATAATAACCACTGGGAAAAAAACTTGTAGTAAATACACAAAAGAAAATGGAAAGAAATGTAAATATAACACTGAAGAAAACTACCAAAACACAAACAAAGAGGGAAAAGAGAAGAAAGGAACAGAGAGGAACTACAAAACCACAGGAAAAAAATTAACAAACTGACAATAAGTACATATTTATCAAGAACTACTTCAAATGTACATGGACTAGAACAGCCAATTAAAAGACACTGAGGGACTGTTTGAATTTAAAGGGGAAAAAAAAAAAGACCTAGCTACATGCTGTCTACACAAGACTCACTTCAGGAGAAAGGATACACACAATCTGAAAGTGAAGAAATTGAAAAACATTTCAATGCAAACATAAATGAAAAAAAAGTTGGACTAGCTACACTCATATCAGAGAAAGAAGATTTTAAAACAAAGACTATAAAAGACAAAGAAGAGCAAACATAATGATAAAGATGTCAATCCAGGAAAAAGGTAAAACATTTATAAATGTATATGCATCTAGTAGAGGAGGACTAAGATATACAACTCAAATATTAACAAACCTAAAGGAGAAATTGAAAGCAAACAATAATAGTAGAGGACTTTAACACCCTACTTACATCAATGGATAGAGCACCCAGAAAAAAATAATCAGAAAGAAAACAAGTTTAAATCATGTATTAGATTACATGGATTTAATATATAGAATATTCCATCCAAAAACACCAAAATATACATTCTTTTCAAGGGCACATGAAACATTCTCCAATACAGATCATATATTAGGTCACAAAGTCTCAGAATAAATTCATAAAGGCTGATATCATATCAAACATATTCTCCAACCACAACTCTATGAAACTAAGTATCAACCACAAAGCACAAAATCATAGAAATTAATAAACAACATGTACCAAACATCCAATAGGTCAATGAAGAAATTTAAAAATACCTCTCTACTACAAAGCCACAGTCATCAAGACAGTATGGTACTGGCACAAAGACAGAAATATAGATCAATGGAACAAAATAGAAAGCCCAGAGATAAATCCACACACATATGGACACCTTATCTTTGACAAAGGAGGCAAGAATATACAATGGAGTAAAGACAATCTCTTTAACAAGTGGTGCTGGGAAAATTGGTCAACCACTTGTAGAAGAATGAAACTAGATCACTCTCTAACACCACACACAAAAATAAACTCAAAATGGATTAAAGATCTAAACGTAAGACCAGAAACTATAAAACTACTAGAGGAGAACATAGGCAAAACACTTTCTGACATAAATCAAAGCAGGATCCTCTATGATCCACCTCCCAGAATACAGGAAATAAAAGCAAAAATAAACAAATGGGATCTAATTAAAATTAAAAGCTTCTGCACAACAAAGGAAACTATAAGCAAGGTAAAAAGACAGCCTTCTGAATGGGAGAAAACAATAGCAAATGAAGCAACTGACAAACAACTAATCTCAAAAATATACAAGCAACTTATGCAGCTCAACTCCAGAAAAATAAACGACCCAATCAAAAAATGGGCCAAAGAACTAAACAGACATTTCTCCAAAGAAGACAACCAGTCCATTCTGAAGGCTGTCTCTTATACACATCTAAGGAAATAATAAAGATATGAAGGGAAATAAATGAAAGACATTTAAAAAACAGTAGAAAAGATGAATGAAACAAGCTAGTTCTTTGAACAGATAAAACTGTCAAATCCTTGGCTAGACTAATCTTAAAGAAAAAAAAAAAGAGGACTCAAACAAAATCAAACTTTAACAGGAGAAATTATAAATAATACAACAGAAATACAAAAAATATGAAACCACTATGAACAGTTACATATCAATAAATTAGACAACTTAAAAAGAATGGAAAATTCCTAGAAACATACATGAAGAAACAGAAAATCTGAATAGAATAACTACTGGTAAGGAGACTTAAAGAGTAATCAAAAAGCTCCCAGCAAACTCAAGTCTAGGATCAGATGGCTTTCATGGATAAATTATTCAAAACATTCAAAAAGATTTAATACCAACTCTTCTCAAACTCTTCCCAAAAATTGAAGAGGAAGAAAACCTTCCAAACACATCTCATGAAGACACCATTACTCTGATACCAAAACCAAACAATGACCCCCATTAAAAAAAATAACAGGCCAATATCCTTAATGAGGGCTCCCCAGGTGGCCCAGTGGTAAAGAATCCACCTGCCAATGCAGGGGCCACAAGAGACTCAGGTTTGATCCCTGGGTCAGGAAGACCCTCTGGAGTAGGAAATGGCAACCCACTCCAGTATTCTTGCCTGGAAAATTCGATGGACAGAGGACCCTGATGAACTACATACAGTCCATGGGGTCACAAAGAGTTGGACACAACTCAGCGACTGAGCACACACATCCTTGATGAACAAAGCTGCAAAAATCCTCAACAAAATATTAGCAAACCAAATCCAGCAATACATTAAAAGAATCATCCATCACGATTAAGTGGGATTAATTTCAGCAATGCAAGAACGTTTAACATCTGCAAGTCAATCAACATGATACATTATATTAGCAAAATGAAGGATAAAAATCACGATTGTTTCAACAGACTGAGAAAAAGCATTTGACAAAATTCAATTTATGAATTTATGAATTTCAAAAATTAACTTATTTTTTTTTAATGGGCAGAGGATCTGAATAGGTATTTTCCTAAAGACACATCAAAAGGCACATGAAAAGGTGTTTAACATCACTAATTATGAGGGAAATGCAATCAAAACCACAATGAAAGATCACCTCACACCTGTCAGAATGGCTATTATCAACAAGAAAAAAAATAACAAATACTGGAGAGGATGTGGATAAAGGGAACCCCTGTACACTGTTGGTGGGACTGAAAATTGGTGCAGTCATATGGGAAATAGCATTGAGATTCCTCAAAAAATTAAGACTAGAACTACCATCTGACCCAGCTATTTCTACTTCTAGGTATTATCCAAAGAACACAACACGATGTGAAAAGACACATGAACCCCTAAATACTGCAGCATTATTTACAATGGCCAAGAAACAGAAATAACCTAAGTGTCCATGGATGCATGAATGGATAAAGAAGATGTGGTACATATACATGGAGAAATACTACTCCACCACAAAAAAAGAATGAAATCCTGCCATTTGTGACAACATGGATGGACACTGAAAGTTTTATGCTAAGTGAAATAAGCAAACAAGACAAATACCACAAAATTTTACTCATGTGTGGGATCTAAAACAAACAAAATGAATGAATACACAAAATAAATCAAAAACAAACTCACAGATGTAGAAATTAGATTAGTGGTTACCAGAGGGAAAGGGAGTTGGGGGAATGAGTGAAATGGGTAAGGGGAGTCAGCTGTACAGTGATGGATGGTAAATAGAAATGTGGTGATGATCACTTTGTAGTGTGGACAGGCATACCAAGGACATATTCTGGGTTCAGTTCCGGACCACTGCAATAACGGGAATATCAAAATAAATTTAAACAGAATTTTTTGGTTTCATGGTGCATATAGAAGTTATGTTTACACTAGACTGAAGTCTATTAAGTATGCTGTAGCATTATGTCTAAAAACACAATGTACATACCTTAACTTAAAACCCCTTTATGGCTAAAAAATGCTAACCATCATCTGACCCTTCAGCAAGTTGTGATAGTAACATCAAAGATCACTGTACACAGTTCACCAGAACAAACATAATAATAATGGAAAAGTCTGATGGTGGTGGTGTAGTCAGTCAGTCAAGTCCGACTCTTGAGACCCCCATGGACTGTAGCCTGCCAGGCTCCTCTGTCCATGGGATTCTCTAGGAAAAAATACTGAGTGGGCTGCTATTTCCTTCTCCAGGGGATCCTCCCAACACAGGAATTGAACCCAAGTCTCCTATTACAGGCAGATTCTTTACCAACTGAGCTACAAGGGAAGCTCCCATTCAGAAAAGTCAGAAATACTATGAAAATTGTCCAAGTGTGACACAAAGACATGAAGTGAGCAGATGCTGTTAGAGAAACGGCGGCAAGGACTTGCTCTTTGTAGGGATGCCACAAACTTCCGATTTGTAATTAAAAAAAAAAAAAGAATACTGGTGAAGCACAACACAACAAGGAATGCCTTTACAGATGTCAAATTATAATGCTGCACACCTGAAACTTTTTATAACTTAAAAAAAAAAAACTCTTCAAGGAGACAAAGAAAAACAAATTGGAAAAAAGATTTAGGCCACATTTATTTAATCCAAGTATTAACTGTAACTGAGTAAGTATTTCTCAAACACTCTCCCTAATATTCAAAGTTATATAGCCTTACTTCTATTCTTATTAATCATGAACTTCATTTTGGAGCTCCCTGGAATTAAGCAAAATAGAACTGACCCTTGAAAAACACAGGAGTTAGGGGCACTGACCCCACTACCCAAAAATCCACATATTAACTCATAGTCAGCCCTCCATATACATGTTTTTGGATCCTCTGTGTCTGTGGTTCCACATCCTCACACTCAACCAACCTTATATCATGTAGTATTGTAGTTAAAGTGTTAGTCATTCAGTCTTGTCTGACTCTTTGTGACCCAATGGGCTGTAGCCTGTCAGGCTCCTCCATCCATGGAGTTCTCCAGGCAGTAATACTGGAGTGGGTAGCCATTCCCTTCACCAGGGGATCTTCCAGACCCAGGGATGTAATCTGGGTCTCTTGCACTGCAGGCAGATTCTTTACTGTCTGAGCCACCAGGGAAGCCCACCAGGGAAGTAGTACTCACTATTGAAAAAAATCCATGTATAAGTGGACCCACACTGTTCAAGGGTCAACTGTGTAGTGTTCAGACTCTGTCATCATATAATTTTGCCTTCCTCTCCCTTCCCACCATACCTCCCATTCTAAGGCTCAGATTTACTCTGCCTTGCAATTTTGTTCTAAGGCTGCATTTCAAAGTTTTCTACCCTAGTTCTGCTATCCAAATCACCAACTTTTCTTTTTACCCAACCTTTAAGTCTCCCCTCTTCAAATGTGTCTATAAAGCATAAATCAAAATTCATAACTATTCACATAGAATTTCTGAATTGAAAAGACGTATACGTAAGTGAATTTATATAAGCCAACTCATTGTTGGCAGTTGTACATGTACATTCAAGCAAGGTATACATATAATATATCTTGGCTTTCTAAAATAATGCTGAGAAAGAGATCAATAAAGGAACAAGTGAGAACTGTTTCCATTTTCTTCAAAACTTCCTCTCTTTAATGGTTTCAAGGAGTCTCAAAAATATTTATCTCTACCTTATCCAGATGGCTAAATTCCATAAAGAGCATTACATTTCACTGAGTAAATTAAATATTTAGTCTACAATATGAATAGAAATACCTCAGCTTTACCATTCAACATAATTTTACCTTAAAATGACTCAGCACAGATCTCTGGTGAAAAAAAAAAAAATGATCTAACTCTAAATAACTCTTTGAAATACATATTGCTTCATGAGTCAATGAATGCAAAAACTTCTTACATAACTACTAATATAATGGATAATGTATTTCAACACAAATTCTGTCATTGAAGTACAGGATCAGAGTTACACATCTTTTTAAAGTCAAGAGTACAAAGCAAAAAGCAAGCACTGTAAAAGCCAAACTAAAATTCCATTTCCCAGGTCATGGCTGGGCAGTTTTCTAACAATGAGCAAACAAATCAAATTGCTATGAATTAGGAAAAGCTGCAACTAATAAACAAGCACCAAACAAAACAACACAACCACAGCAATATAAATATGATACTCAAGACCAGAAGGGAGAGGTGAGGGACAGGAGGGCAAGAAGGAAGAGAGGCTCTGGAGAGACGGCTGAGGACAAAGAGTAATGAGGTTTTAAGTTACTAGCTGTGCCTCATGATCAAAGTTTCTTGGCTACTAAAAAGCATGAACATGATCCAACTCCATGGGCAAAAGCAAGCTTTTGTATTTGTTTTTATATCCAGTGAACTTTCAACTATAAACTTAGAATCCACCTAATTTCAATTGTTCTAAAAGCATTGTTGAGACTACTACAAAAAGTCATTGATTGTGGGCTGACAAAAGTTACTCTGATAACTTCTAACATCACTAATTCTCAGTGATGCTTATTAGCATCCCCAACACTGGAGACAAGTATATTTTTTTCCAAGAAACGCTCAAGAATGGGTAAGAATACAAAATTCACACACTACTTGAAAGTACAATTGCACCATCTCTCTCCCAAAATAAATTTCACACTTCATTTTATATTTCAGCATTTCACTTATGTGATAAAACACCATCAATTAAGTCACAAAATATGGAAATCCTACACTTTTAATACTGCTTGGTACTTCAGTTCCTTATAGGTGGGCAACAGTTAAGTATGTTATTAAAAGAATCATTGTCATGATGTTTCTTTCCATTTTCAGGTCCACTATTGTTCGTGTAGGAAGGATGAGAACAGAAGTAGTGGTAAAGAACCCATCTGCCAATGCAGGAGAAATAAGAGACATGGGTTCGATCCCTGGGTCAGGAAAATCTCCTGGAGGAGGGCATGGCAACCCACTCCAGTATTCTTGCTTGGAGAATCCCCATGGACAGGGGAGCCTGGAGGGCTACAGTCCACAGGGTTGCACAGAGCCCAACATGACTAAAACAACTTAGAATGCACGCACATCAATGTTAACATTCTTATCAGGAAATTTAAACTCTACTCAAGAAAAACTGAAATCTGATTAGAAAAACTAACTATAGAATTAGCACATAGTTCTTTTCCAAGGTAATTTTTTGCTTTCAGGCATTCTTAACTTTTAGCACCAATGCTTACACTCCTAGCTCAGCAGTTCTCAACACATGGTCTCCCGCATCCAATCTTCCTTCTGGTGACACCACAGTTTCCCATGAGACAACCACCTCTCCCTATTCTCGGCCCCTGGATTTCAGGTAGTGCCTGACATGAGCACAAGATGCAAGTCTGGGCAATCAAATTCATAGTGATTAAATCACTAGATACAATATAAGTATGATTCAGTCCTAGAACTTTTATTTTTTTGGTGCTGTAACTTTTTCCCCCAAAGTTCAAACTTTTACTCAATTAACAATGCTGTGGTAATTTCAGGTGAACAGTGAAGGGACTCAGCCGTATGTATATATGCATCCATTCTCTCCCAAACCCCCATCCATCCAGGCTGGCACATAACAGTGAGCAGAGTTCCATGTGCTATATAGTAGTTTTTTGTTGGTTATCCATTTTAAATACAGCAGTATGCACATGTCCTTCCTAAAATCCCTAACTATCCCTCCCTCCCCACTTCAGGCAACCATTACAATTTGGTTCTAGAACTTTTGCTGAAATTTTTAGTTAAGAGATATTTTTATAAGTGCTAAGCTAGGCTGTTGGTAAGCTTCTCTGTCATTTCATAAGAAGGGCCAATCAGAGAACAAAGCTTACACATTTGCTTACACACACTGAGCACAGAGACAAATTAAAGAATGTCTCTGGTGACCATATAGCAATGTCTTATAAACGAATCTTTTCCCTGAATTTACAGTACGTGGTCAATAAACTCCTTTTTTTCCCCCCACTTAGCTTCTTAGGGCTTTCTGTCACTTACTAGTCCTAACTAATATGTATAGTTTCACATATAATTAGTTGTATCCCCTTATCATTTAAATCTCAATTGTCAGTGATAATTTTGGTAAGTCCTAGAGGACTGTCTGTATCAGACTCAAACATGCACTATAGAAAGTTTATAATGATAAAACCATTATTACAAAATGTCAACTTAGTGTCCCCACAATGATGACTCATTTGGAAAGCATGCTCTAAGGAAAAAGAAAAGAATGCAAAATTGATAGTGTATTAAGAAATGTGCAGCTCTACCAAGCAGAAGGTGAACATGAGCTTACAAAAGACACCTGAAAAAATTCCATTCTATTGAATCTGCGAAAACAAAATATCCTTACTTGGTAAGACACTGTACATATAAAAATCACTACAGTTAGTAGAACAGAAATGAAAAGTGGAGCTGAGAGAACCACTAACATGAAGTAAATACAACGTAAAATAGGAAATTTTCTCGTTAGTTTTTTTCCAATGGAACAAAATATCCATTTTCACTTAGATTTAGAGTTTATGTAAAACTATACTAGCATTAATTTCCTACAGCCACTGTAATTACTACACATATGTGGCTTAAAATACCAAAAATTTACTTTCTCACAGTTCTGGAGGCCAAAAATTTGAAATCAGTTTCAACAGGGTGAATCAAAGAGGTTCTACGGGACAATCCTACCCCAGGATTTCAGGATTCCTTGGCTTATTGGCCATATCACTCCAATCTTGGCCTCTGTAGCCACTTGGCCTTCTCTTCTGTTATGTAAATCGTTCCTCTGACTCTCTTTTACTGTGCACTTGGGGCCACCCAGATAACCCATGTGCTGTAGTCCATGGGATCGCAAAGAATCAGACACAATTAAACAACTGAACTGAAGAGAGATAACCCAAAATAATCTTTAATCTCAAGATCCTTAACTTATTCATACCTGCAAAGTCTTTGCTATAAGGTCACATTTATAGATTCTAGGGACTGTGATATGGATATCTTTTAAGGGGCCATTTTTCAGCCTACTGCTATATCGTAAGTCATTTCAGTAACTATAATACCACCAAAAAGGCTAAGAGTCTGGAACTATATGAACTTTATATTCCCCAATTAAATTTTTTCACAATGTTCTCTATTTCTATTGGTACCAACACGAAAAGCTCCAAAAATGGCATATTTAAAATAAAAAGGGAAGACTCTAGTGAGTAAGAAAATAACCTACTAATCATAACCATAAGAAGTATTACTTTTAACTAAATTTAATAGTATTCCTTGAAACTAGAGTTGCTATAGTGATAATTTATTTTATTACAAATTTAAAAATTAAAATAAGACTTTACCTCCAGATCCTAACTGCTTGTAGAATCTGTATTCCAAATGTAGCTGTGGTGCTCTGGATTTCATGGGCTCCTATTTAACAAAAAAAGCAACAATAAAAAATATATGTTATTAAAGTATCACGGAAAGTTCCAGAAAAACATCTATTTCTGCTTTATTGACTATGCCAAAGCCTTTGACTATGTGGATCACAATAAACTGTGGAAAATTCTGAGAGATGGGAATACCAGACCACCTGACCTGCCTCTTGAGAAATCTGTATGCAGGTCAGGAAGCAATAGTTAGAACTGGACGTGGAACAACAGACTGGTTCCAAACAGGAAAAGGAGTAGGTCAAGGCTATATATTGTCACCCTGCTTATTTAACTTATATGCAGAGTACATCATGAGAAACGCTGGACGGGAAGAAACACAAGCTGGAATCAAGATTGCTGGGAGAAATATCAATAACCTCAGACATGCAGATGACACCACCCTTATGGCAGAAAGTGAAGAGGAACTAGCATCACTGACTCGATGGACATGAGTCTGAGTGAACTCCGGGAATTGGTGCTGGACAGGGAGGCCTGGCGTGCAGCGATTCATGGGGTCGCAAAGAGTCGGACACGACTGAGCAACTGAACAGAACTGAACTGAGGCTACAATTATTACGAATGTTACAAATCTTGATGTCAACTCTTAATATAGTGTAACACTCTATTAGGTATCCTTGCCTCCCCAAGGTTAAATCCAGATAATAATCAACTTTAAGTACAATGTAAAATAAATTAATGCCATAAAGGTAAACAAGGTAAGTGGCTATTAGACAAGCATTAGGGAAATTTATATTTGACTCTGTGACCCTGAAGAAAAGTATACTGTTAACATTCTTGACTAAGGCAATGATGGCCCTGATTCTATTTCTCCTGTTCCAGGAATTACTGTGCCCTCTACACTATATATTTCTGATGGAAAGGTTCTGGGTTAAAGTGAAATTACAGAGAAGTAAAAAAGAACAATGATGGAGATGGGAAAATTTTGGCAGTAGCAACAATACATTTTTTAAAAATTTGGTGGAGTACAGCTGTCTAGTCAAGGCTATGGTTTTTCCAGTGGTCATGTATGGATGTGAGAGTTGGACTGTGAAGAAAGCTGAGCACCGAAGAATTGATGCTTTTGAACTGTGGTGTTGGAGAAGACTCTTGAGAGTCCCTTGGACTGCAAGGAGATCCAACCAGTCCATTCTGAAGGAGATCAGCCCTGGGATTTCTTTGGAACGAATGAGGCTGAAGCTGAAACTCCAGTACTTTGGCCACCTCATGCGAAGAGCTGACTCATTGGAAAAGACTCTAATGCTAGGAGGGATTGTGGGCAGGAGGAGAAGGGGACGACCGAGGATGAGATGGCTGGATGGCATCACTGACTCAACGAACGTGAGTGTGAGTTAACTCCGGGAGATGGTGATGGACAGGGAGGCCTGGTGTGCTGCAATTCATGGGGTCGCAAAGAGTCGGACACAACTGAGCGACTGGACTGAACTGAACTGAACAGCTTACAGTAAAACACACAATTTCTAAATATTAGGCTCATGAGCTTTGTAAACTGCAACCACTAGCTCAAAAAGCTTTTAGTGCTTTATGGTGATGGACAGGGAGGCCTGGTGTGCTGCAATTCATGGGGTCGCAAAGAGTCGGACACAACTGAGCGACTGGACTGAACTGAACTGAACAGCTTACAGTAAAACACACAATTTCTAAATATTAGGCTCATGAGCTTTGTAAACTGCAACCACTAGCTCAAAAAGCTTTTAGTGCTTTTCTATCACCCTTCTCTCAGACTTCTATCATCTTTTGTTTTGTTCTGTCTGTTGTTGGATTTCATGCAAATGAGATTATACGATATATGTTTTATATGTATGTGTCTGACTTTTCATTCAACATCATGTTTTTGAGATTTATACCTACACAGACAAACACACACACACTCATAGAACATAAACAGAAGCAAAATAGATTTAAGATATAAACGTGTGAAAATGGTTGTAGGAAACAAAACTATAACAGAGTAATAACACAGGAAAAGTGAACAAGATCCAACAGGAAAGTATGTAACAAGCCAACAAAATTTAAACAAAACCAATAAAACTTCAAAAAGTACAAAAAAACAAAAATAACAAAAATTTAAAACCAATCTGTCAACACACTAACACAACAGCAAAAAGATTTTGGAAACTGGGAGACAGAAAAATATCTAAAGAATGAGAAAATTTTGTAGAATGCATCTACATAAATTATACAAAATGCATTATGCAGGAAGAAAAAAGAAAACACAGAAAAATGATTAAAGAGCTGGACAATATAATGAGGACTAATACGCATTTGATAAGGAAAAAAGAAAGAAAAGTGAGCAGAGGCAATAACTGAAGAAATAAATGCGAGAACTGATGAAAGATAACAAACCAGAGAGTCAAGAGGAATGTGAATCCCAAACAGAGTAACTAAAAAGAAATTTATACTTGGACATACCATAATGAAAGAACCAACGACAAAGACTTCCAATAAGGAAGCTGTAACGTCCAAGTGGAACAATTATAATCGTTAAGATTATTATAAGAGAAAACAATCAGCTTAGTTCTTGAGAGGCAGGATGGCAGGGTAAAGGCAGAGGCACTGAAATTAAATTGTGCTGGGTGTGAATCGTAAATTCACTACTTGCTAGATTTACTTAATCTTTTGGTACTTTTCAGTTCCCTTGTTTACAAAAGACAGATAAAATATTTTCTCATTTTATTTCTATACACATATATATGACTTAAAACAGCCCCTTCCATACAGTGGAATTCTTTAGTTAACTATATTAAAGTATATAACCATAACATATAATAAAAAGATACCCAAGTAGACAATCACAAGTAAAATACATAATTCACTCAATCACCAATATTCTCTAGGTAAAAACAGAAACCCAGATCTATCTACTCTCTAATTTAGTAAAGTCAGTTCAGCTAGATTCCAATACTTTACTAGCACTAAAATTTTATTGTGCCACCATACAAGAAAAGTCACCTCACCATAGGATGAATTTTTCATTATTCATGAATGACAGGTTATTATGTAACTATAAACAAGATACACAATAACCTGTCATTTGTTGTATGGCAGAAGGCAGGAGGAGAAGGAGTGACAGAGGATGAGATGGTTGGATGGCATCACCAACTCAGTGGACACAAGTTTGAGCAAGCTTCGGGAGTGGGTGATGGACAGGGAAGCCTGGCGTGCTACAGTCCATGGAGTCGCAAAGAGTCATGATTGAGCGACTGAACTGAACTGAACAAACAAGATATGAGAGTGGTGGCTGAGATCAAGTTAACAAATTAACCTGAAGCAAACTATCAATATGAACTAGGGTAACATTAAATAAGTGTGTAAACCTTTATGTGGGATATATAACAAAACTGAAATTAGTCACTAAAGTTTGCTCTCTGAATGAACACCACTATCATCAAATAATGCCTTTGTACCAAGGTACAAAAATAAAACAGTACTGAAGGTATACAGATACAACATTTTCAAGTGGTTACTTTTAAGGCAGGTTCTGAACAAAATTATGTGGTTTTCTATAAACAGACAATAGATACAAACAGACAAACATATAAGATAGAAAAAATATATAAGAACATTTTATATATATATGTATATACATATAATACACATATAAATACATACATACACACACATGCAAACATTTAGGAAACTACGTACCAACCATGGCTTAACAGTTTATATGAAAAATTTTCTATCTTGCCAATACATTTTTGGATGAATCTGAGGCAAGCATAACTCTATACCATACTTCAACCTCAAAATGCCACATACAGATATAAAAATACTTCCAGTTCTCCCAAAGAATATTGAATAACAACATTATTATATGTAGTTCTGATCACTGTGCTTTAATAAGGGGCAAATCGAGGCAGAAAAATAATGTCAAAAACAAAAGAAGAAAAAAAAAATAAGGGGACTTCCCCATTGGCTCAGTGGTAAAGAATCTACCTGCCAATGCAGGGGACGTGGGTTCGATCCCTTGTCTGGGAAGATCCCACATACTGTGGAGCAACTAAGCCCACACACCACAGCTACTGAGGCTGTGCTCTAGAGCCTGAGAACCACAACTCCTGAGCCCACAAACCACAGCTACTTAAGCCTGCTCGTCTAGAGCTCATGCTCTGCAACAAGAGAAGCTACCACAACAAGAGGCCCACGCACCACAACCAAGAGCGGCCCCTGCCCACAGCAACTAGAGAATGCCCTCCCATAGCAACAAAGACACCGTTTAGCCAAAAATAAATTAACAAATAAATTTAGGTTCCAGAATAAAAAAAAAAAAGACTTGACATTAAAAAAAAAAAATACGGGAACAGTGATACAGCATGAAGGTAAACTAAAACAAGTGACTTATATGTGTATACATAGGAAGGCTAACGGGGGCTTCCCTGGTGGCTCAGAGGTTAAAGCATCTGCCTCTAATGCGGGAGACCTGGGTTCAATCCCTGGGTCGGGAAGATCCCCTGGAGAAGGAAATGGCAATCCACTCCAGTATTCTTGCCTGGAGAATCCCATGGACAGAGAAGCCTAGTAGGTTACAGTCCACGGGGTCACAAAGAGTCGGACACGACTGAGCGACTTCACCTCACCTCACCTCAGGAAGGCTAACAGATGACATAGTATATGTTTAGTAAGGTATCAAAGATGTCAACAGGGTAAACAAGTTTCAAATCTGAAAATAACTGGAGCTAAGGGTCACCAGTTAATGACTGAAATTGACAAGTAAAGATGAGCCTAGCATGGCTGCTATTTTGACATAAAGATTTATTTGCCCTAACCTATCAGTTAAGTATTATTCATGTGCTCCCATGAGTGGAACTACTCACTACAAGTCATCAATAACAAAGACTATAGGTATTGCCATCCTAGTGTGCCACGTCCACTCCCAATATTGGCCTAGACCACGGGAAAAGAAAAGTCAGCAGTACCCATTCCTGGCATCCTGGCCTCCCTATTGTGATTCACACAAACTAACTCCATGAGGAAATCTTGTAAATTTATTTTTGTAATTTTAACTTAACATTCTATGTAGATCAGCCTACAGAAAGAAAACATGATTTATACTGTTGTGGGCATTCTGGACCCATAACAGTAAAATACCTTCACTGTAAGTTAGAAATTAACTCTTCTGAAATACTTAGACCTGAGAGCTTGATTGACTGAGTGAATTGATGGATACTGTGAATCTAGTTCTGATTAAGAGTGACAATTTTAAGGAGACAACCTAACCAGATTTTCTGTCATAAAAACCTAGGACCAGAACTTAAACCTAGGTGAACTCATGCCAGGTAAATGCCAGTCCCAACTCACATGTCAGTGAGCCCATCTCAGTAGCACCACAACCCCTTCTGCACATTTTTATTTTCCAGTAAAAATAGACAGCATTTGTTCCAGTGAAACTTGGTTTACACTCACAAATATACTTAAACTGGGCTTTTTAACTTAAATCACAGTTTTTTATCTTATCCCCAAAGTTCTGTTTTTCAATTTCTCCAACTTGAATAGGCTCTTCTGTAGTAACATTACCTTAATAACAGAGGCTATATTGGCAGAAACAAGATCAAGACTGGCAAGCAGGCTGGGGAAGCCAACAAGCCATGCTCAACCTCAGGGAAACCTGGCTGGCAAACCAAATAGTAAATGTGCACCAGAACAAAGTTATATGTCATAAAGATTCCCAGATCCCAAGTACACCAAAAAAAAAAGCTGCCTTACAGCTGTCATACCAAGCTTCTTTAGGACTTTAAATCAGTCCCTTGGGAGTTTGTTTTCCTAGCTAACCTCCACCCACATCAAGAATTTCTGAAGGTCAAGCAAGACCCAGTTTTACCAAACATAAAACACAAACAGAAAAGATTTTGGAAACTACCTGGAAATACATTTCCAAATAATGTAACCCTAAACTCTAAAGACACTTTTGTCCAAATGCTTGAATCAGGAAAGTTAGAATGCTTTGCATTCTAACTTCTAGCATATTAAAAATGCCAGTACATCAGCTTCCTCAAATTTGAAGCAGTGCCAAATTTTAAGAATTCAATTCTATAATGCTGCCACAGTAAAAGAATTAAGTTATTGTAACACAGAAAGACACAGATATCTTACATATATATACATTTCCATACACTTGAGGGGCACGATGATGCTAGAAGCTTAATAACAAAAGATCAGTTATACCTCATACTTTCCAAATAAACACTCAAGTTACAAATGATATGGAAAAAACTAGTGAAAATGCAACTTAATCATTAAAGAAATAATAAGAAAATGATTGAAGAAAAATAAGAAATATGAACTTACCAATTTAATGGCCACATATTCATTTGTATACAAATTTTTCCCTTGAAAAAGAAAGAAAGATGTCAGATTCTACCAGAAGTGAATTTTTAAAGATATATTATGTAAAACTGCTCTGGGGGATAGGAGGAGAAGCACAGAATACATTTAAATAAAATATAGATTTTTGCTTCCAACTATTTAGCAGAAACCTCAATAACAGGGGATATATTTAAATTTATGATCAACTCAGTAACATTTAGTATTTCACCTGGATTCAGAGGAAAAAGTAAGACTAACTAAGAAATACTTTAGCCTATTTATTTAAAAAAAAAATAGAAAAACTCTTATTTTGTTAGAATACTGTGTACCACTTAGGAAGTAATCAATAGGCAAACACACTAAGTTTCAAAACCAGAACGGTATATAGAAACAAGACTACAAAATTCCTTTTTCTATCGCCACCTCATTTTAAATCCTTTGTTATGATCAGATGTGATCTTAATAGGGCTCTTACATAATCTAGTAAATATACAGAAAAATCTGGAATACATTTAAAATAAAACAAAATTCTAGAAATACTATTCAATAACTGGCTTTGACAAACTATTTACTTTGAGGGAGACAAATCAGAATAAAGATTTAACATAATTAATATGTAAAGAATCCAAGTAAATTACACTAATCATTGGCACCAGCAAGTTGAAAATAATCTAGAAAATTCCACAGGGTTAGTATCTGTACTTCAAGTAAAACACTATGGAGAATTAAGTATATAAAGATAATGTAATACATAAATTCATGTGCTTCTTTACAAGTATAGCTAAAAGGATAAAAAATAGAGCACTATTTGATTTCTGAATTTCTGAAGAAAAAGAGAACAATGATAGTTGTTTTGTTTAACTGTGATAGTAAATGGCCCTGGTTATACTGACTACTGAATAAAATAGGTAATCATCAACTTTCACACATGCAATTTTTTCCAACATAATACTTCTAACTTCATTTTATTCAGTAGCTGATGAATGGCAGTCGAACTTCTAGACAAAATTTCAGTCTTGGATATGTTGCCACAGGGAGCAGCATTTTCACCATAAGACTCTTTGCCACAGGCAATTTCACAGCCCAGCTAACGGCCCTTAAGGCAATTTTGCCCATAAAAAACAAGGAAAATAAAATTTTAAATAAAACATTAAAAAGGACACAATGACACATGAAAAACCAGTAAAAAAATATTCTAAAGACTTTATTGTGAAAAATGAAAATATAAGACATTTAAAATTTGTGAAGACTCATGATAATAGTTTATTATGGTCTATCTGAGAAAAGGTGATACTTCTTTTGTCAAAGTCAAACATTAAGGATTCAGGATCTCATACTGGACCTAAACTCTCTATGATATGAAAAAAAATTGCACTAAGTCCCTCCAGATGTCCCTGGAAATAAAATGAATAATCAAGGGACACTCCTATTTATTATCAATACATGTAACCTATATAAAGAAAGTGAAGTCGCTCAGTTGTCTCCAACTCTTTGCAACCCCATGGACTGTAGCCTCGCAGGCTACTCATGGGATTTTCCAGGCAAAAGCACTGGAGTGGGGTGCCATTGCCTCCTCCAGGTGTAACCTATATAACTGGTAATAAATCACTGCACTACATTTAAATGTTCCAACACATGCCCACTCCTTATATTTCACCAAATCAACTAAGCTAGATGCTGTACCACAGAGAAGGTGATGGCACCCCACTCCAGTACTCTTGCCTGGCAAACCCCATGGATGGAGGAACCTGGTAGGCTGCAGTCCATGGGGTCACAAAGAGTGGGACACAACTGAAGCAACTTAGCAGCAGCAGCAGCAGCAGATGCTGTGCCAAATACAAAAACTCTGTCTCCATCATGTTCTCCACTATCAAACAGCAAAAATTTTGACCGTTTTCAAGAAACTTACACTCATCAGGAATCGTGTAACCATTTCTTCTGTAGGGGATACGAAGAGTTTGATTCTTCTTTAGCCTCCAATTTCTAAATGCATGATAAACCTGGTAAAGATGGCATTAGAGAACAAGCAATTGTATCTAAATTAGCCAAAGTTGTTGTTGTTCAGTCACTAATTTGTCTCCGACTTTTTGCAACTCCATGGACTGCAGCACATCAGGTTTCCATGTCCTTCACTATCTCCCAGAGTGTGCTGAAATTCATGTCCATTGAGTCAGTGACGCTATCTAACCATCTCATCCTCAGCCGCCCTCTTCTCTTGCCCTCAATCTTTCCCAGCATCAGGGTCTTTTCCAATGAGTCAGCTCTTCACATCAGGTGGCCAAAGTACTGGAATTTTGGTTTCAACATCAGTCCTTCCAATGAATATTCAGGGTTGATTTCCTTTAGGATTGACTAGTTTGATCTCCTTGCAGTCCAAGGGACCCTCAAGAGTCTTCTCCAGCACCACAATTTGAAAGCGTAAATTCTTCAGCACTCAGCCTTCCTTATGGTCCAACTCTCATTTCCATGCTTTGATCATACAGACTTTTGTCGGCAAAGTGCTATCTCTGCTTTTAAATACACCATCTAGGTTTCTCTCAGCTTTCCTTCCAAGAAGCAAGAATCTTTTAATTTCATGGCTGCAGCACTGTCCACAGTGATTTTGGAGCTCAAGAAAAGAAAACCTGTCACTGCTTCTTTTTCCCTTCTATTTACCATTAAGTGATAGGACTGTAAAAGTAACTAAATCCCTTTGCTGTACACCTGAAACTAACACAACATTGTAAATAAACTATAATCCAAAATAAAATGAAAAGAATATATATAAAAGCACTGCATTCGTGGAGAAATGAAACCAAATTGTCAACCATTCAAAATCAAACAGTCAACCAGATTTTTTTTTTATCTTTTAGAGCACTGAAACCAAATTGTCAACCAGTTATCTTACCCTTTAGGGCAAAATTGCCTTACAGTCAATGAGTTGTATGGCCAAACAGCAAGACTACTTGTGACGAAGAACGTCACGGCAAAAATAGTTAGAACCACTACCAACAGTGTACAGTAGTGTTTGTTCACATAAATATTATGATGCTCTTCTGAGTTTTGTTCTTGTTTTATAAAAATGAGTGGGGGAAAAAAATGTTCATTCTAATGCTAAGTAGCATAAGTCTCATAATCCTATTACACTGATCACAAAGACAGAGATTAATAGGAGTACCTAAGTGGTGTAAGCTAAGCTGTAGTCAAAGTACTCACTGAGCCCATAAATTAAAAAACATTTTAGAAAACATACCATTTTTAGCCAATTAGTTCAGCATTTAGATGTGACCATATATATTTTAAGAATACATGATGTATAAAGTTGGCTTAGTGAATAATTTAACAATACAATGAAAAATTTAAATCTTGAGGAACACTTAAATCCTGAGTGTCTAACAAAGGAAAAATTTTTAATTCAAAAATGGAATTCATATTTCATCAAGACATTATCATCTTCTCAGAATTATTTTGTATTGTATATATTTATTCATAACCACATAGGGAAAAAATATAGGACAAAAAGTTAGTTTAAACATAGATTCCATAATGAAAATATTGTTCTTGTTTTCATTTACATGGTCAAATGTTTACTTTTAAGTCACAGAAGAAAGAACTAAATCCTAAAAGCATTTTCTTTTTTTGAATATTAGCGATTTCACTTAACTTTGAAGGTTATAAAAATGAGCCGTGATTGAATATTACTAATGCATTTTGTCACTTTGCATAATTCAGTTCAGTTCAGTCGGGTCCAACCCTTTGCTACCCCATGGACTGCAGTACGCCAGGCTTCCCTGTCCCTCACCAACTCCCGGAGTTACCCAAACTCATGTCCATTGAATCAGTGATGTTATCCAACCATCTCATCCTCTGTTGTCCCCTTCTCCTCCCACCTTTAATCTTTCCCAGCATCAGGGTCTTTTCAAATGAGTCAGTTCTTCGCATCAGGTGGCCAAAGTATTGCAGTTTCAGCTTCAACATCAGTCCTTCCAATGCATTCAGGACTGATTTCCTTTAGGATGGACTGGTTGGATCTCCTTTCAGTCCAAGGGACTCTCAAGAGTCTTCTCCAGCACCACAGTTCAAAAGCATCAATTCTTCGGCACTCAGCTTTCTTTATAGTCCAACTCTCACATCCATACATTTCTGGAAAAACCATAGGTTTGACTAGATGGACCTTTGTTGGCAAAGCAATGCCTCTGCTTTTTAATATGCTCTCTAGGTTGGTCATAACTTTTCTTCCAAGGAGCAAGCATCTTTTAATTTCATGGCTGCAATCACCATCTGCAGTGATTTTGGAGCCCTCAAAAATGAAGTCTGTCACTATTTCCATTGTTTCCCATCTATTTCCCATGAAGTGATGGGACCAGATGCTACAACCTTAGTTTTCTGAATGTTGAGTTTTAAGCCAACTTTTTCACTCTCCTCTTTCACTTTCACCAAGAAGCTCTTTAGTTCTTCTTTGCTTTCTGCCATAAGGGTGGTATCATCTGCATATCTGAGGTTACTGATATTTCTCCCAGCAGTCTTGATTCCAGCTTGTGCTTCATCCAGTCCAGCATTACTCATGATGTACTCTGCATAGATGAACAAGCACGGTGACAATATACAGCCTTGATAAATCAGGACTCCTTTCCTGATTTGGAACCAGTCTCTTGTTCCATGTCCAGTTCTAAGTGTTGCTCCTTGACCTGCATACAGATTTCTCAGGAGGCAAGTCCGGTGGTCTAGTATTCCCATCTCTTTCAGAATTTTCCAGTTTGTTGTGATCCACGCAGTCAAAGGCTTTGGTGTAGTCAATAAAGCAGAAGTAGACATTTTTCTGGAACTCTCTTGCTTTTTCAATGATCCACTTTGTATAGGCATGCCCTTAAATAATCGGCTTTTCAATCCCTATTTGGTATGTATATGAACAAACTAACAATGTATGTTCAATGCACAAAGTATATGTTTGTGGGTACAACACAAGCAAGAGAGAGGAGTGTGTATATGGAGGAAATCCAATTAAGAGAAGGTGCCAAGTAAACTGGCTCCAGTTCACTGAAGTTTTAATCCAATTTCAAAAGATGTTTCCAATAAATAGTACTTTGTGCCATACTGAACTTGAAAAGATGGGTTTACAAATACTGGGATATTTGAATGGTCATTGTTATAAAACTATGTTCTACAGAAACTCCATATATGGTTATATCAGGGACTACTAATCAACTGAAATATCCCTGTTCACCTTCCTTAGTAAAGGAACGGCCTAAAATGGGTGCCCAGCTAGACTACATTTCTAGCCTCTCTCAAGTTGGTGCAGACATGTGATTTTAAGTTATAGATATGAGTCAACATAAGGCATGTCACTGCCCACTTGCGAGAATGAACATATTATCTTCTGACCCTCTTCCTGGCTGGGTGTCTGGAGACAGCAACAATGGGAGTAAACAACTCACAGATGGAGACTGAAGCCACATCCTGAGGGTGCAGAGATACCCTGACAGCCCTTGGTGCTTGTTCTTCTGGCCTGTGTTACGTGAAAAAAAAAGAAACTACTTCGCCTAACACTGCTGTATGCTAGATCTCTTTCTTAGAGCATAATAGCCTACTCCTTGCTACATTTTTCACAAAAATTTTAAGCTTCAGCTAGTAAATGTAGGAAAATCAATAAACATAAACAAGATGAATCCACCCAAATCTGTATATTTACTTGATACATATGGTAAGACCTGCAGAATTTTCAACAATTCTTAAACAAAAAGTTATAAAAACTTCTGTGTCTACTTAATTATATCAAAATTTACAATATCTTACTTCAGATATGGTAGTTCATAAAACAATAGATACACCCTTGTTCTGTTCTTTCATGTGATGGTCAGTCAGGCATAGCTACAAGAGGAGACACAGAAGAAATATCATGTTTTGGTCAGGTGGTAGAAGACAGGAGCAAGGGTAGAGCTTTGGCCAAGATCTTTGGTATTTCTGCAGGAAAAGCAAGATAGGGGAGGGTAAACATCTTAGGAGTGACTAGTTTGAATAACTCTGTTAACCTTCGGTGGGCAATTTCTCTAACTGTCTTGTACTTTGCCACGGGATGCCTTCAGGAAGACTGCCTCCTGGAATGCATGGGCCAGAGAGAGGAGGGAGGTATGGCTCTAAATTGGTTACTTTGCAGATCAAAGGCATGCTCCCAATTTTTTTTATCTTGAAGAACTGGCTATCCTTTAGAGGTGCAGTCTTTCCATAGAGTGAAAGGATTTGAGGTTTTTTGGTTTCTTTTTATTATTAAAGCAATGTTATATTAGCTGGTTTGTATTCCACACATTCTAGAATACATCCACAGTAAGAGGTCTATATGGCTGACCAGAAAGGTTTTTCTTCAGATTTTAAAGCCTCATAATACACAGGAAAATAAAAAATGTATACAATATAACCCCACATGCTAGCCTTGTTCTGTCTCATTCTGTACCTGTTAAAAACATTTCCGGGGGTTTTGGTTAATTGTCTAAGCTAGGGACATATCCAACATGCTGGATGCAAGCCTTACCACCAATACAAGGATAAAATAAAACCAAAAATATCAATTCATCATTTTACAATTAAAAATACAGATAAAAATGATAGTAAACACATTTACTTAAACTTAATTTTAGATTTTTTAAAAGATTAACTATTTTCTTTTTAATCTCAAGTCAAACTTTTTATGTTCGGCTTTCTTTCTTTAGTGTGTGTGTGTCTGTTAGCCACTCAGTTGTGTCCGACTCTTTGCAACCCCATGGACTATAGTCTGCCAGGCTCCTCTGTCCATGGAATTCTCCAGGCAAGAATACTGGAGTGGGTTGCCATTTCCTTCTTTCTTTAGTAATCCTCTATAAAAGTACTTTCAACAGAGGGTAATAGTGTCTCTCCTTGGGGCTTTTGGAAATGGGAGTGGGGGCTGGGGGGAAGGAATCTGGGGCTGCATGTTGAGATGCAACTCCTGTTTAGTGTCCAAGAGGTCTGAAGTTCTAAATACCACACAATGTATGGGACAGTCTTCTTCTAACAAACAAGCAAACAAAAACAAAACACTGTCCAGCCCAAGATCCTAACAGCATCTTTCTTGACAATCACTTACCTATAACATATATACTCTATATTCTTTCTTACTCAATACTAATCACAAAAAATTTAGTGCCAGAAATCACTGTCTATTAACATGGTTTTAAAGAAAGTATTTTAAGAATTCAAACCAGCTTTTAATATTAGCATGTTTATCCAGATTAAATAAACATGTTTATTCACATTTATCATAGGAAAAAAATGACAGTTATAATAACTCTTTCTGTACAGAGAAATCACCTGGAACCTTTTTAAAAGGGAATAAAACCTCCCTTTATTTAGTAGTCTACTAAAAAAAAAATGATTAAAATAATTATGCAACTGGACACGCGCTGCTAAGTCACTTCAGTCGTGTCCGACTCTGTGTGACCCGATAGACGGCAGCCCACCAGGCTCCCCCATCCCTGGGATTCTCCAGGCAAGAACACCGGAGTGAGTTGCCATTTCCTTCTCCAATGCATGAAAGTGAAAACTGAAGTCGCTCAGTCTTGTCCGACCCTCAGCGACCCCATGGACTGCAGCCTACCAGGCTCCTCCGTCCATGGGATTTTCCAGCCAAGAGTACATGAGTGGGGTGCCATTGCCTTCTCCGACTGGACATGTTACATGTATTTTAAGTGTTGAAACAGTAACATGTATAGATAAAACATTTAAATAAAATCTACACAAATATACTATAAAAACCCACAGGTAGATTAGATATAGATAGATAAATAGAAAGATGATAATGGATGGATGGACTAGTAAGTCATCTTATCCCTATTCCTGCTTATTCACAGATTGCAAAAGAATGGGGGTATTTTGCTGTTTTTTTCAGTATACAGCATGTTAGTTTCAGTATATAGGAGTAATACAGTTTTCTCACATGCCCTGGCTAAAATGTTCCACTAGATTCTTTTGTGTGTATACACACATATACCCCCACACACATATACATGCATACAGACACACAGATGTGTGTATGTGTGTGTATATATATATAGTTATTTTGAAATAAATTATATGAAATTGATTCTGAATAATAAATGCCAAAATACTATAGTACTATAGTCATATATACAGAGAGTGACAAAGTACAAATATATATGTCATAATATACAGCTAGAAAACTAATTTATATTAAATTTAAATATACATACAACATGCTATAATCTTAATTAAGAACAAATATCTTGATATCCTTTGAAGGAGTAGAACAATCATTGCTTTCCTGAAACAGGCAAGGATAATGTTGGGTTTTTTATATTGTTATCTAAATTTAATCCTCACAGTAATTCAGGAAGCAGAAATAATTCCATTTTAAAGTTGACAAATTTGAAGCCCCATGTGGTTAAATGACTTATGCGTTCCATAATGGCAGAGACAATTTTTATATTTTTCCAATGTATCATCAGTGTCTAATCATGCTTCATACATAATACTGTAGACATGTGATAAATTTTTAATGGATGGATGGGTGTAATTCAAGGTCAGACAAGTAAATAATCTGCTTTTTTTTTAATGCCAAAATCAGAAACAGTTTAAGAATTTCAAAGTATCATTACAATACCTTTAAAAAAATAAAATATAAAACATTCACCCTTTCAAATATTTGAGTCCCTACTAAAATGCAGAAGAGTCTATTAGATACATCATATGTATAAAATATGTCATTACCTTTTATTAGATTGCTTCATTCAAAGATTTAATGTACATTAACTACATAAAACAGTAATGAAATGAGGGAGTAACTAAAAATTAGAATGTTTTTGGCCCAGATGGTAAAGAATCTGCCTGCAATGCAAGAGACCTGGATTTGATCCCTGGATTAGAAAGATTCCATGGAGAAGTGAATGGTCACCCACTCCACTATTCTTCCCTGGAGAACTCCATGGGCAGAGGAGCCTGGTGGGCTACAGTCAAGGGGGTCTCAAAGAGTCTGATACTCTTTGAGACTAAAACTTCACTTTCTTTCAAAGTGTTTTACAAGATGATAAAGAGAAGTAGCTGAGTAGATGAACATACAATTGCATATATTTTTATAACACCAAGGTTGAATCTAATGAAAATTGAGAAGCTAAGTTTTTTCTTTTTATTTAAAGACGTTTACACTCATGCTGGTGCATTAACCAGACAGCCCTCAAGAAACCTCAACACTGACTCCCACAAAACCGTGCTGTTCTCTTCCTTGTTTCTCTTCAATGAAGATAGCCACATCTTCATCGCACTAGGAGTTAAAAGACAGATTTGGATCGTGAGGCCATCATTAAATTGATGTGTGACACTGGTCAAGAAACCTTCCCTGAGTTTCAAATGTCTTAAACGTAGAGTTAGGAGGTTGAAGTAGACCAATGTTTCCCAAACTTACCTGATTATAAGAATAAACTGAATCAGTACTTTGTGTCCCTTGGTAAGAATACAGATTTCTAAACCACTCTGGACATACACGGGGGAAGAGAGGAATAAATTATAATACTGCAAACTGCACTGATTTCTGACGTAGTTTGAGGATATTACCTTAACTTTAAGCCATACAGTTACTAACTGTTTTCCAATCAGAAAAGGTGGTAAGCAGTTACTAAAGTAACCAGTTACTAAATGTTTTCCAATCAGAAAAAGTAGCCTAAATATCATTCCTAAAGACTCCCCTGGTATCTCTTTCAGCCTGCTAGGGCTTTTTCATTTACTTTCTTTTTTTTTAAATCTGGATGGCTACTCTCAAGAAAACAGACACTGTCTTCTTACTAAGTAATGACCCACAAATGAAAATACAAGTACACAGAAATTCTTAGTATCTGTATTATCAAAAATTACCACAACAATGAAACAACTAAACAAGTAACTAACTAAATCATTTCATTATAAAGTACCCTTCATTTAAAAAAAATGCTCCCATTATTATGGAATAAACGAAATAGTCTTACCTAATCGTAGTTCTCCAAAATTCCCACATCCAATTTTTTTTCCAACTCTAAAGTTAGGTCCAACCATTAAAACTCCAGAGGATGAAGAACCAGTTCCTCGAGTGTTATGTCCCAACCGACCACTAGGTCGTGCCATTCTATCATCTGATTTGTCCTTGTCTTTCTTTTTATTTTCCATATCAAGTTTGCGGTACTCCACTTTGAATTCTTTAATCAAGACAAGCACACTGAAATAGGGTATCGTGAGAACTGGTACATCACTAGGTAACTGTACCAGGTGGGTGATGTTAACATTCAAATTGCAGTAGGTAGTCAATGAACTGGCGCGTGTTCATCCCATTCGTAAAATTTTTCTCAGCTGTCTTTTCAGCAAAACATGTCTTCAGAATTATTTTTTCAGTGATGTGAGCTGATATTGATAGAGAGCTAGAATATTAAGAAAAGAAAATTAGTCAACTTACAGAGAATTAAAAACCATGTTTCGGAAATTAATAATGTAACAAAAGTTCAGGCAATGGACTTATTAGTTAATGCCCACTGAAATCAAACCTCAGCAGATTCTTAATCATTACCCTTTATTCCTACACTTTAATACCAAAGGGATCACAAAAACAAAACCAAACAAAATCAGTGATTGGCTTACTTTTAAAAAAATAAATAAAAATGACAAAAATGTATTGAGTATTTCATAAGCCAATATACATTCACCAGCCTAGACCTTCCAGCTTAGAATCATTCCAATTTAAAAAAAAAAATCAAAGAATTCCAGTAAGTCAATACAGGAGTATCAATTTAAAAGCAAGAAAAGAGAATACATTTTGCAATTTAGTAAAAGAGTTTAATATCTTTCACATGTTCATACATTTAATAATTTTCAAGGGCTTTTCAAACATACATTCTTATTTGATCTTCATTTATTCAAATATTTATTTCTTGTAACTACCTATGGGAATGGAGCAATCATAACAAGGTTTGAAATAAATGGTACATTTCTGATTAATTTTAGCAACCCACCAAATATGCAATTATTCTTAACACCCAATCTATTTATAAAGTTTCTTATTATTTCTGCCATGATCTTAATATTGCAGATGAAATATAAGCATCCGTTTGGTATAAGTGAAATTTAATGAGTTTTACATATACTGTTTACTTTCTACAATAGAGTAACTAATACTGAACTTCCCCCTTGCTGTAAATAATTATGAAAATGGACAAATATTTTCAAGCATTGAATAATAGGTAGAGCAAACTGCGATCTCTGAGAAAATAGAAACACAGAAGGTGAATTCCACCTTCACTCAAGATCTCCAGCTAGGGACAGTTTTCTGACTACAGCACAGGGAAGTGGAGACTCAGGCAGTGCCCAGTGATCACAGATCAGAGTTTGGGATGTTGAAGCTAGTGGAATTTGCAGGACGGTAATGAAGGTGAGGGAGCTGTACAGTTTTAGGGGTAGGAGGTGACAGGGCTGAAACAAGGCTAGCAGACAAACTACTCTCAGGTTAAATAAAGAATGGAGATACCAACGGCTGTAGAGTGCCAGGATATATCTTAAAGTTCCTATCTAGTCATGGTGGAGGAACCTCATTAATATCCCAGAATTCAGTTGAGATACCAGAAAGACCAAGTCTTAACAGAAGGATCACACTGTAGAGTAAGGACTACCTAGAATAGCCTGCCTAAAGCCTAAAACCAAGCCTAGAGAGGATTAAGAATATCTCCAACTACACTAACTGCATTCCAGAATGAAACTTGACATAAGTAAAAAGACAGAGGGAAAAAAACAAAAACAGACTTTCAACAATGCTGAATTCACAATGTCTGGCATAAAGTTATAAATTACTAGACATGAAAATAATCAGTAAATGTGACATGCAGCCAGAAATAAAGCTATCAAAAGAAACAGACCACAAGATGACCCTGATACTGAAATTAGAAGACAGGACTTCAAAACTACTAAGTAACCATTAAAGTTCTACTACATTAAAGAAAGAGAATGGAGAAGAAAAAAATATTTGAAGAAATAATGGTGGAAAATTTCCCAAATTCACTGAAAAACATTAACCTACAAAATGGGGAAACTCAGCAAATCCATAAAGAATCAATACAAAGAAAATTAAACCTAGAAATTAAGGGAAAGTCCCGAAAGCAGACAGAGGAAAACTCCACAACACACAGGTGAACTTCAAAACTTATCAGAAATAATGGAGACCGAAAAGAAAATGGGAGAACATGTTCAAAGCAATGGAAGGAGGAAAAGTACTCAACCAAGAACATGACACCCAGTAAAATTAGTCTTTGAAAATTAAAGAAAGTCATTTTCGGATGAAGGAAGCTAAGAATAGTCACCAGCACACTTCCACAAGAAATACTTTTTAAATAATCCATTAAGCTTAATTAAATCACATGATACCAGAAGAAATGTGAAACTTTAAGAAGAAATGAGGAACACTAGAAATGGGAAATGAATGGGTATTCATTTCCTCAAAAGATAAATTACTTGTTAAAGCACAAATAATTTCTTAGTGTCATTTATAAGATACGGGGAAGTAGAATAAATATATGATAACAGAAATGGCAGGGGCAGTAAGCAAATGGAATTATACTGATTGTTATATTTGTTAAGAATGAAGTAGTTAAATATTAATTTTAAATGGCAGGGCAGACAGTAAACAGAACTACATTATTTTTTAAGATTCTCATATTTGTTAAGAATGAGTGGTTCAATATTAATTTTAAGCAGCCCATGACAAATTAAAAATGCATACTGTAATACCCAGACCAAACACTAAAAATTAACTGCAGTAGAAACAGCTAAAAAGTTAATACAAGAAATAAAGTAGGATGATAAACATTTGATTAAAACAAAACAAATAAAAGCGATGAGACAAAAAGGAGAACACCAACAGAATAGACTTAAAAACACACATATAATGAAAACGGACCATAAAAAGCATAAAGCTCCCCATAAAAAGCAAAAAGACTTTAAAAAAGAAAAAAAACAAGATCCAACTATACATTGTCTCTAAAAAACAACTTTACATACAAAGACACAGACAAACTAAAAGTGAAATAATAGGAAGATATACTATGCAAACATCCTCAGATTTGCAGACTACACCACCCTTATGGCAGAAAGCGAACAAGAACTAAAGAGCCTCTTGATGAAGGTGAAAGAGAAGAGTGAAAAAGCTAACTTAAAATTCAACATTCAAAAAACTAAGATCATGGCATTCTGTCCCATTACTTCATGGCAAATAGATGGGAAAAGATGGATACAGAGACAGACTTTACTTTCTTGGACTCCAAATCACTGCAGATGGTGACTGCAGCCATGAAATTAAAAGACACTTGCTTCTTGGAAGAAAAGTATGACCAACCTAGACAGCAATATTAAAAAGAAGAGATGTTACTTTGCCAACTAAGGTCCACATAGTCGAAGCTGTAGTTTTCCCAGTAGTCGTGTATGAATGTGCAAGCTGGACCATAAAGAAGGCTGAGTGCTGAAGAATTGATGCTTTTCAACTGTGGTGTTGGAGAAGACTCTTGAGAGTCCCTTGGTCTGCAAAGAGATCAAACCAATCAATCCTAAAGAAAATCAATCCTGAATATTCACTGGAAGGACTGATGCTGAAGCTTAAGTGCCAATACTTTTGGCTACCTGATGCGAAGAGCCGACTCATTAGAAAAGACCCTGATGCTGGGAAAGATTGAAGGCAGGAGGAGAAGGGGATGACAGAGGACGAGATGGTTGGATGGCATCATCGACTCAATGGACTAGTTTGAGCTAGCTCCGGGAGACAGTGAAGGATAGGGAAGCCTGGTGTGCTGCAGTCCATGGGGTCGCAAACAGTCGCACGTGACTGAGCGACTGACGACAATGCAAACATCAAGTATAATAAGCCTTCGAAGCTATAACTTTATCATACAAAGTAAACATCGAAACAAGGGAGAATCTCCAAAGATACAGAGATCTATTTCATAACAACAGAAATATCAACTCAACGGAAAAACGCGAAAAATCATTAAAATGACATATAAATGAGCAAAATGAAGGAAAGACTTTAAAATAAGGATTAGTTTGAAATAACTGTTTGAAAAAGACAATCATAGCTGAAATGTTAACGCTGTTGTTTCACTGTTGTTTGATAAAGTAGAAGACAAAAATAACAGTATGTATACTGAAACAGTAGATCTAAATATCAACTACCCTGAACTGACATTTATAAAATACAATATCTCAAAACTGAAGAATAATATTTCCTTTCAAAAATGCTCATCAAGAAAGATCATATGCTATCATTATTTAAGTCTCAAGTAACTAAAACATTATACTCTCTGATCTCGTATTTCTAATATTAGAAATGTTAAGATTTAATATTTGAAATAAATTCAACAAATTAACAGGAAAAAAAAGAAAGTATCTCAACAGACAATAAAATGCATTTGACAAAATTCAACCCATTAATGTTTAAAACCTCTCAGTAATCCAGAAAGAGAATCAAATGTCAACCTAATAAAGGGGTTTTTCCTTAAAAAAAAAAAAAGATAGCCAACATCATTCTTATATGGTAAAACACTGAACTCTTAATCAAGACTAGGAGAAAACCAAAGAATATTTGCTCTCAGATCTGCCATTCAACACATTGTACAGAAGAACTAGCCTGTACAGTAAGTTAAGAAGAGATGCAAAAGGCATGAAAAGTGAAGAGGAAAAGGCTAAACTACTGTTATTCAGAGACATTATAATTGTGTGTGCAGAAAACCTTAGAGGGAGACAGCATCAAGAGGGCAACATAGGTCATTCCCAACTTCAGTCCCTCTCATGAGACCAACTAACAACTATCCACAGGCAAGACACCACTGAAAGAAATCCCCAGAACCCAGGGCTGAGGCCAAAGCACCCTCCCGAACCAGAGAGACAGAGAAGGGCAAGAGTGGCTATACTCTGACCACACTGGGCCTTCCCCAAGGCTGGCACAGCATCACACCCACAGGGCCCTCAAGCCTATGGTTTCCCCAGCGGGAAAATGAGAGTCCGAGGTGGACCTCCAGCTTCTCCAGTCTGGCAGGATGCTTCATGGAAGTCCGAGGTGGACCTCCAGCTGCCCCAGTCTGGCACAATGCTTCCTGGGAGGCCCACTCGGTCTTGCCTCACCGTGATCACTGTGGGAATCATTAGGGAAAAAAAGAAAAACCTCAATAGAACAATAGTAAAGATACGCAATCAGTAATCAAAAACCTCCCAAGAAAGAAAACTCCAGGCAAGAATGAGGAACAGTTAGAACTCTCAATTCCTAATGGGAATATAAAATAGTACAACGTTGATTCTAAGAAAGTTTGATAGTCTATTCTAAGTAAAATATACACCTATCTGATGACCTAACAATACCACTCTTGGGTAGTTACTCAAGAGAAATTAAAACATATATTTAGAGAAAGACTGTACACATGTATTTATAGCAGCCTAAATCAGTAACAGCCAAAATTGAAAACAATCCTAATATCTACTAACAGGAGAACAGATACACAAACTGATATATTCATTCGGTGGAATATTACTCAGTAAATAAAAAAGAAAGAACTGTTGATATATGTAACCATATGGATGAATCTCTCAGATATGAGATTGAGATAAGTCAGGCACAAATGATTATATATTATACAATTCTCATCAAACGAAGTTCTAGAATGAGCAAAAATAAGTTGTGGCAATAGAAATCAGATCAGTTGTTGCCAAGAGTGGTTGAAAGCTTGGAAAGTGGCATAAGGGAACTTTACAGGAGAAAGGAATATTCTCTATTGTGCTTGGGAGGGGATTATACAAGTGTATACATTTATATAAATTCATCAAACTAAAAATCTATGTGTTGTATTGTATGTAGGTAATACTTTGAAACATGATTTTTAGAAAATAACCCACTCCAAAAATAATGCTACATCTCAAAGTGAAAACACTACAGCCTTTTAAGGTTAATGAACATGTAAGTATTTTAGAAGGTTTTCTTTAAAAGAGCCCTTTCAAGGGACTTCCCTAGCAGTCCAGTGGTTAAAAGACTCCACCATTCCAACACAGGGGGGTATGGGTTCAATACTTAGTTGGAGAACTAAGATCCCACCTGCCACAAGGTACAACCAACCAACAACAAAAAAGGCCCTTCTACAATTTTTTCTATTTAGAAGAAAGTAATTTCCTTCCCATTTGCAATTTTCCATGCTATTTTCAACATGTACCTTTTCATTTACCAAATATCCAAAATACATTCTACATGTTGTAAGAATTCAAATACAAAGTAAAAATACCCTTGGGATGCCCATATGTCTTATCCTTCATCCCACTTGCTCTCCTCAGATGTAAACACTTCTTTCAGTTTGTTCTATACGATCCAACTCTTTTTTGTAATGCCTGTGCATGAATATATTTATGTATAGCAATACTTGCAGGTCTGTTTGTTTTACAGAACAGGTCAGTGTACAGCCTCTGACGAACTAAAACTTCCTCACAAAAGAAACAGCATTTGAAAGCATATCATCCACTGAAAAACTTTTGCCTTTTCCCTTTCATAACTCTCCACTCACATTGACCCTGGAGGATCAAGGGCCAGCTTAATGAATGGCTGAGGAGGCAGGAGGAAAAGTCAAGAGACAGCCCCACATTCCTTCCCCAGAAGAAATTTCAAGAGACAGGAAGAAGTGATCAAATAGCTTAAAACTGTACTTGAAAATGGAACAAGTATTAACACCCCAAAATAACTCTTCCCAAAACTGAACTTATTGCTATTAATATATGGTAAGAATCAATGGAAACCGGTCACTTACATCATTTATGAGTGGGCAAAAAAGAATAATCAAAGTATACAATTTAGTAGTTAGTGAGAAATGAGGCTGTTTCCTATTTTACTCCATCCTTTTCACCACATTCAAGAAACTGCTCACAAACCTGTCTTACTAGATTTTTTTAGTCTTTTAATATAGTTAACAAATAGAATTTTTGATTAAATATTTTTTTATTAAGGATCCCAAAGAGTGCTAGTTCTTTCCCTATTGTTGCACCTATCAAACAGTATTAGTACAGACAAGTCTGTCTATAGTCATGGTCAGCAAACTCCAGCCTGCAGGCTAAATCCAGTCTCTTGTCCACTATACACAGTCCACAAACTAAGAATGGTCTTTACATATTTACATGTTTGGAGGAAAAACAGTATTTTGTGACACATGAAAATTATATGAAATTCAAATGTTGGTGTTCATAAACAAACTTTCATTAAGAATAAATCCATGCTAAGTCATTTATGCATTGTTAAAGCTGTTTCATGCTACAAGACATGTTGTCAGACCGTGTGGGGCACTCTTATCATTTCACAGTGCTGCCAGAAAACCACAAACTGCAGTGATTTTCATGCTTCTAAGGCATAGTGGAGTGTGGATTATGTATTTCAAATCAGATGGCAGAGTGCTGTGTTTATTATGTAATGACACTAAAAAATATAATAGACTTGGACATGACCAAAAGTACTAGTTTTCTGTTACTGTGGAACAAACCACCAAAAACTTAGCTTATAGCAGCACATTTTTTAGTCCAGAGTTTCTGTGGATCAGAACTCTGGGCACAACTCAGCTGAGGCATTTGCTCAGGGTTTCATAGACTTCATCAAAAGATCAGCTAGACGACGTTCTTATCTGGAGGTGAAAATGGGAAAGAATCTTCTTCCAAGTTCCTTCAATTGTGGACAGAACTCACACCCTTGCAGTGTATAACTGATGGTGTCAGCTTCTTGCTGGCTCTCAGGCAGAGGCCACCCTCGGGTCCTACATGATGTTGACAATTCCCAGCAGCTACCAACAGTTCCTTGCCACACAGACTTCTCCAAAATGGCCACTTCTTCACACCCCTAAGAAGAATCTACAGCTCCAATCTTTGAAGAATAAGTCTTAAATAAGGCAACGTAACCTTCTTTCACACCCAAGTCCCAATCTTTGTACCATACTCCAATACGTCAGTTCTCCCAGGTCTTGGAATCCCTGCTAGCTGCTTCCAAACCTCTTTGATGTTGCCTGCCTGGCTATGTACTAGAAAGAGCACTGTATTAAAAAAAAAAAAAAAAAAGTCGTCGTCTTAGAGTCTCAACTAGTTGTAAAGCCTTAGGCAAGGCCTAATCTGTCTAAGCTTATTTTAATAATTATAAAATAGGAGGATTAGACTAAGAGATTTCTGAGGCTATTCTTACATTATACACATTATTATAATTGTCTGCTGTATTCGATGACAAGGATTCATTATATGTAACCTGGTGATCTCTGAACCTAACATACAGCCAGTCACCTAGGACAGTCAATAGCTACTATAGATTAATAAATGAGTTTTCTTTTATCTCTAAACATTTTCAGGTTTTGCTGGTATGATTCCTACCTAGAGTGTTCCCAGTTACCTATCACCACACCCCTCAGCATCGGCTCTTCATTCACCTGATGCACTCACTGAACCTCACCAACCCGTATGCTACAAGCACTGCCAGGAATGTCCTGTATGTGACAGCGTTCCCTTGCCTGAATCACTCTTCTAATACGGTCTCTGTTTGTGCCTTTGGTGCTGATTCGTTCTACACCAAAGAAAAATCAGTTCTGAAAATTGCAGATATCCTTTTAGCTACAGTTAATAACTGGTACATCAGAAGTCACAAATCCAAATGCCCAAAGAGGTACCATAAAGAGAGTGAATCAAACAGAGTGTGAGAATGCCCAAAGAGGTACCATAGAGAGAGTGAATCAAACAGAGTGTGAGACAGTAAGTAGTACTGGGGGCTACAGCAATCTGGAAAGCAAGTACTCCAATTAAAAGAGGCGGCTTCCACTCAGCTGTAAACAACTGCTACCATTCAGGACCTTTAGATGTCCAAATTTTTCAAGAAGAATCCAGAAACCTGAATTTTACATAAAATCTCTCCAGTTGCCATTTGCTAAGCATTTAATTTGCTACATATTTTAAATAGATCAGCTCATCAGCTCCCACAATTATAAGATACTATTTCAATCCCTATTTTTACCAATAAGGAAACTAAAATGTAGAACAATTACACAACTTGACCAGCATCATCAAGTTAATAAATGGTATAGTGAGAACATGATCACAAGGAGTCAGATTCCTGAGTTCACACTCTTACCCACTTAAACTCTGATGGTATTTCCACTAATCCTCTGACCTCCCAAAGTCTAAACTGTGTCTGCCTTTCTGTCTGGATCAGCAGGTACAGTCTGTCCCTTCCTGCCAACCTGTACTGTCTCTACAGTACCTCAGTGTTGTCAGATCCTAATTTGAGCCAAGGTGGCATTTTAAAGAACCCCCTGCCAAAAGACTAGTTCTTCAGTACAATGTAGAATGGAAGATCTGAGAACAAACTTCCTTGTGTTTTTTCCTAGTCTTGATTAAGAGTTCATTGTTTTACCATTTAAGTATGATATTGGCTGTAGTTCCCTGAGTGTCTACCCTATGTGAAATATGCTGGTCAATAAGCCCCATCTGTGTAGACAGATTCAAGAGGCTGATACAGAAAAAGGCAGCAGAGCAAACAGAATGGCAAAGAAAACCCAAGCCAACTGCCCAGAAATAGTAACCTAATCACTCCTTCACAAATATAAACTGACAATCCTAGATTCATGAAGAAAAGTAACAATAGGATAGAAAAATGCCCCCCAAAAAGCAAATTTTAAAAAATACAGGGAGGTACACGATTCAGAAAAAGGAAGAAAACTAAAAAAAAAAAATTCTCAGTGACTTTTGAGAAGGATAATAATAAACACTGGGTAAGAAAATAATGCCGTATTATATGGAATAACCAAAGTAGGAAAACAATCCTATTACGTGCAAGAAAAATATAAAGAAACAAAAAAATAAAGGAACGGAGACACAAAGAAGCAATTCAATACCTCTGACTTCCAACTAATAAGATAAATGAGCATTAAGGACAGAGGAAATCAAGAAATTTTTCCTGAGCTACAGCAAAAAGGGCCCTGGGGGCTCATCAAGGAAGAAAACTAGGGAATTCCCTGGTGGTCCAGTGGTTAGCAATCCATACTTCCACTGTAGCAGGCACAGGTTCAGTGGCTGTTTGGGGAAGACGCCCCACATGCTGCAGATGCAGCAAAGAAAAACAAAGAAAAGCTAACACAGGCATTCCACCATAGTTCTAAGAGTGTGAAAGTGAAAGTGAAGTCACTCAGTTGTGTCCGACTCTGTGCGACCAGTGGACTGTAGCCCACCAAGCTCCTCCGTCCATGGGATTCTCCAGGCAAGAATACTGGAGTGGGTTGCCATTTCCTTCTCCAGGGGATCTTCCCGACCCAGGGATCGAACCCAGGTCTCCCACATTGCAAGCAGATGCTTTAACCTCTGCACCACCAGGGAAGCGCCTCCAGAGTGTAAGCAAGGTTAATTGATTTTCAGCTTTTAGAATCAATTTTATCCCCCCCAAATAAGATGTTATTGAAGAAAATGTAAATTTTTCCAGTGTTAAAGTAACACTGCAATTGACAGACGCTCAGCTGTTAAGGCGGAGTAGAAGAGGTAGCGGGAAGGACAGGGCTATGAACACCTGCATCTTAGTTAAGCACAGATTAAAGAGATAATGCGAAATTTGCTAGAACAGAAAGAAAGAAATGTAAGAACGAAAGTGTCAAAGGGGAGCAAAAGAGGAAGTAAATATAATAACTACCCAAACATTTAAAGACAAAAGGGGATGAGGGAATATGTGAGGTAAAATTTCATCACTCAGTATATAACTGTGTGCAACATTTTGCAAATGTATGCATTTGCAAACAATACAATTTTACTTTTTCTTTACCAACTTGGGTACATTTCTTTTTCTTGCCAAATTGCACTGGCTAGGACCCCCTAAATTATGCTGAATAGAAGCATGAGAGTGGACATCCTGATTACAGAGGAAAAGCTTTCATTCTTGTACCATTAAGTAAGATGTTAGCTGTAGGCTTGTCACATGTGACCTTTGTTGAGATACATTCCCTCTCTATCTAATTTGTTGAGAGTTTTATCATACAGGAACTTGAGTTTTGTCAGATGCTGTTTATACACCTATTAGGATGATCAGACCATTTTTATCCTTCATTATGTTAATGTCACGTATCACATGTATTGATTTGTGTATGCTGAATCATCCTTGCATCCAGGGATAGATCTCACTTGATCATGGTATATTAATATAATCTTACAGGTGTTCTGTTAAATTCACTGAGTTTATACTTTATTGAGAACTTTTGCATCTATATTCACCAGAGATATTGGCCTGTGACCTCTTCTTGTAATGCCCTTACCTGGCTATGGTATCAGGATAATAACACTGGACGCAAGAAGCAAGTCTGAAAGTGTTCCCTCCTCTTCAATTTTTTGGAAGAGTTAGAGTAAAACTGATGTCATTTCTTTAAACATTTGGTGGAATTTACCAGTAAAGCATAACGTCAGATATGCAGAAGACACCACCCGTACAGCAGAAAGTGAAGAGGAACTAAAAAGCCTCTTGATGAAAGTGAAAGTGGAGAGTGAAAAAGTTGGCTTAAAGCTCAACATTCAGAAAACGAAGATCATGGCATCCGGTCCCATCACTTCATAGGAAGTAGATGAGGAAACAGTGGAAACAGTGTCAGACTATTTTTTTGGGCTCCAAAATCACTGCAGATGGTGACTGCAGCCATGAAATTAGAAGACGCTTACTCCTTGGAAGAAAAGTTATGACCAACCTAGATAGCATATTCAAAAGCAGAGACATTACATTGCCTACAAAGGTCCGTCTAGTCAAGGCTATGGTTTTTCCAGTGGGCACGTATGGATGTGAGAGTTGGACTGTGAAGAAAGCTGAGCGCCAAAGAATTGATGCTTTTGAACTGTGCTGTTGGAGAAGACTCTTGAGAGTCCTTTGGTCTGCAAAGAGATCCAAACAGTCCATTCTAAAGGAGATCAGTCCTGGGTGTTCATTGGAAGGACTGATGCTGAAGCTGAAACTCCAATACTTTGTCCACCTCATGCGAAGAGCTGACTCATTGGAAAAGACCCTGATGCTGGGAGGGATTGGGGGCAGGAGGAGAAGGGGACGACAGAGGATGAGATGGTTGGATGGCATCACCAACTCGATGGACATGAGTTGGGGTAGACTCAGCGAATTGGTCATGGTCAGGGAGGCCTGGCATGCTGCAATTCATGGGGTCGCAAAGAGTTGGACATGACTTGGTGACTGAACTGGGATGTAATACTAACACATGAAATGGATAACATGCAGTTCAATACTCATACTGAACTTTTCTGCTTTTGGGAAGACAAGCAAAACCAGAAATATGAGTAGATAAGATTCAGAGTGTCCATTAAAATTACACTAGTTTATGAAAAGCCCACAAAGCTTCTCTGAGATGCTTTAAATTCAAAAATTACAAGGAAAGGAATAGGAAAATACAGCTTCAAGACTTTAAAATTGGGCAACCATAGAAATAAAAACTATTGAAAGAAGACAGTTTCATAGAAATATCCCTGGTTTACAAGTTCTCATAACACAAGGTAGTGATTCACATGGCTTAAGGATATTACCTAAGAGAAGCAGAAGATATTAAGAAGAGGTGGCAAGAATACACAGAAGAACTGTACAAAAAAGATCTTCACGACCCAGATAATCATGATGATGTGATCACTAATCTAGAGCCAGACATCTTGGAATGTGAAGTCAAGTGGGCCTTGGAAAGCATCACTACGAACAAAGCTAGTGGAGGTGATGGAATTCCAGTTGAGCTGTTTCAAATCCTGAAAGATGATGCTGTGAAAGTGCTGCACTCAATTTGCCAGCAAATTTGGAAAATTCAGCAGTGGCCACAGGACTGGAAAAGGTCAGTTTTCATTCCAATTCCAAAGAAAGGCAATGCCAAAGAATGCTCCAACTACCGCACAATTGCACTCATCTCACATGCTAGTAAAGTAATGCTCAAAATCCTCCAAGCCAGGCTTCAGCAATACGTGAACCGTGAACTCCCTGATGTTCAAGCTGGCTTTAGAAAAGGCAGAGGAACCAGAGATCAAATTGCCAACATCCGCTGGATCATGGAAAAAGCAAGAGAGTTCCAGAAAAACATCTACTTCTGCTTTAT
>SJYT01012741.1:112094-131805 GCA_006410635.1 Cephalophus harveyi
AGAAGACTCTTGAGAGTCCCTTGGACTGCAAGGAGATCCAACCAGTCCATTCTGAAGGAGATCAGCCCTGGGATTTCTTTGGAAGGAATGATGCTAAAGCTGAAACTCCAGTACTATGGCCACCTCATGAGAAGAGCTGACTCACTGGAAAAGACTCTGATGCTGGGAGGGATTGGGGGCAGGAGGAGAAGGGGATGACCGAGGATGAGATGGCTGGATGGCATCATGGACTCGATGGACGTGAGTCTGAGTGAACTCCGAGAGATGGTAATGAACAGGGAGGCCTGGAGTGCTGCGATTCTTGGGGTCACAAAGAGTCGGACACGACTGAGCGACTGAACTGAACTGAAGGATATTTTAATTTCTATAAGACATACTACTTCTTTTAACTGAAACCTTGAACATTATACAATCAAAAAGAAAAACCATGCATTTTATGTGCATAAGTTAACATGAATGCACACAAATGGTAACAAAATATTTTAAATAATGGCTGATTCTATCATAATTTTCAGCATACTAACTTACTTAGATATCTATATTAAAAAGAGAATTTATCTAAGGGATGCATTTTGAAATTATCCTTGAGAACAGATGAATAATCAATTGCTTTTCTTTCATAAACAATTATAATTTTGATGGAGTATCATTCACTAATAAAGATAAAAAATGAGCTGCTAAATACAGAAAACATTAGATACAATCTGATTATATGAATGAAAATGTAGGTCACAGACATACTTCTAATTTGATGATCACTGATGAATCTTCAAAACAGAAAACAGAAAATCAGATTCTTTAACCTGCATGCCCAATAATTTAGGACATTACATGGCCAAATGACCTCTTTTAAGTTGCAAATAGATAAATCAAAGTAATCTGAGAACAGATTAGTATACTATGTTCTACTTCATAAAAAGCCAAACAGCTAGCTAAAGCTTTCTAGTAAACATTAATGATCAGTTCTAAATTGTTTAAAATAATTATTAGTACTCTACCTATCTTCCCTTGGACTGCAAGGAGATCCAACCAGTCCATCCTAAAGGAGATCTGTTCTGGGTGTTCATTGGAAGGACTGATGCTGAAGCTGAGACTCCAATACTTTGGCCACCTGATGCGAAGAACTGATTTGTTTGAAAAGACCCTGATGCTGGGAAAGATGGAGGGCAAGAGGAGAAGGGGACAACAGAGGATGAGATGGTTGGATGCCATCACCGACTTATTGTGTCTGGGTGGACTCCAGGAGTTGATGATGGACAGGGAGGCCTGACGTGCTGCACTTCATGGGGTTGCAAACAGTCAGACACAACTGAGCAAATGAACTGGAACTATCTTCCAAAATATGTTGTAATCAATATAGAATTTTCATGTACCTGTAATATTAAATATTAAAAGTATCTACAGGTATCTTTTCACATCCAGAGTGTTATTCAATATTCTTTGCAAATAAAAAAATCACATGGAATAGAAATTTTTAATTAATTTTTTCACAAGTTAGTTGTCATAGCATTGATTTCTCCCTGCTTTATCTTAAATTTAAAAATCCATACACAAAATGAGCCATTCAGTGTTTTAAATGCCTAATGCAGTCTCTATAAAAATGACACTACTACAAGTCTCCAAGCTTCTCCAAAATCTAAATGAGTAAGGATATTTGTGATGTGATGGCTAGCCGTTACATCACATGCTTCTGTTAGCAGCAAGTGTCCCAGTTACTGGTTTCTGGCATGAGCTCAACTGTGGTTGTCTAAGAAAAGACTAAACACTTATTTTTGAAAGCTAAATCATTAACTGTAATGACAAAAATGGAAATCAATTTCTCTAATTACATACCACAGAAACTTATTTTATCTCAGAAATGTTTAGTAACTATCATCTACAACACTTTAGATTTTCAAAACCTGATTTCAGTGATGTCCCTTGTATATTTCTGTTAAGACCCAGAAAATTCTAGCCTTTAAAATTTATCATCAGTTCTATTAGACAACAGTGTTCTCCAAACTGTGGATAATGACCCATTACTGGGTGTTTAAACAAATGGGTCTTAAGCAACAGCATTTTAAATAAAATAGTATCAAAAAAAGAAAGAAAACAGAGTGCACAAATGTAGTAAGAATAGTTTTGTTTAATGAGATTTTGTTTTGGCTCCTTATATGAATATATACATATCACTAGGATACAATGCAAAATATATTTCTCTAAGTTGAGGTAAATATTTTTCTATGTTCTGTAGTCAAAAATATTTCTAAATTTGAAAGCTACTGCATAATACATAATAGCAAAGGAGTAGTAAAACATACTATATTCAGTTATAACTAAGTCAATTTTATGGGAAATTGTATTAAAATCTCAACTTTCATAAAATATATAGATATTACTGAAAGTCTAATTAAGTAAATTTTCTAATTATCCACATCTGATTGTTCTCTAGCTAACTAGGATATGACTGTTCCATAGGCCCTCAAAATGTCTTTTGAGGACATGTGTCTCCTCTTGAATTTCACAGGTGAACTTACAGTCCCATTGGTAACATCCCTTATCATTGCCAGTGAGTCTCCATATTTGAAAGAGGAGGGAATGTTTAATTTGAAAATGTCCAGCCCCTTAAGCACTTATAAATACATCCAATCACTCTCATCTCCTGCACGATGGAAATCAAAAATCAAGTAGACATCATAGTAAATTTATACTAAGAGCAGGTCATCTTACTATCTCTAAGCATAAACTTGACTACAACTCTCAATCACAGGAATGATGTTAAACTCCAAGCCATCAATGAAAACATCATGTTCTATTTGGGGGCACTTGATGCTAAAGCTGAAACTCCAGTACTTTGGCCACCTCATGCGAACAGTTGACTCATTGGAAAAGACTCTGATGCTGGGAGGGATTGGGGGCAGGAGGAGAAGGGGACGACCGAGGATGAGATGGCTGGATGGCATCACTGACTCGATGGATGTGAGTCTGAGTGATCTCCGAGAGATGGTGATGAACAGGGAGGCCTGGCGTGCTGCAATTCATGGGGTCGCAAAGAGTCGGACACGACTGAGCAACTGAACTGACTGACTGACTGACTTTCATCCAACAAATACTTACTGAGTATTTACCCTGTTGTTGCTGTTGCTTAGTCGCTAAGTTGTGTCCAACTCTTTGAGATCCCATGGACTGCAGCCCACCAGGCTACTCATAATTTATATGAGCATCTCTTTTCCAAATAAAGGAAAGAAAAAGGTATCAGAGGGCAGGCAGGCCATTTATGGCTCTGAGAGATACTACAAGCAAGTGGAATAACACCTCACAAGTCAAAGATCACTGACACCGTAATTTCAGCTCTCCAAGACATAGCTATGAGTCAGAAGAAAAAAAAATTCTCTAAAGGAGGTCACAAAATGCATATTCTGTTCACTTAATAAGAGCCCCTAAACTCCATTTTAACATAATTCTAACAAGTTTACACTAAAAATCAAACTGGAAAATTTGAGGTGACTTATAAAAACATGGCAGAGAACAGGAAGAAGGCAACCTTATACAACTTCAATAAATTCTAGCATCTACACGTAACAGCACAGTTTGTAATTGATGTTTAGAATGAGAACCAGGCATCAGCAAGATCTGAATATGCTTAGAAAACACTGAGAAAACAGTACTACTGTGTAAAGTTTACCATTTAAAATAATTTTAATAAAATGTTTAACTATAAATACAAACTTCTAATTCATCTAACAGGTTGTTCCCTAATAATACCACATAAATGAGAAAACACTTCAGGAAAGTCCGCAGCTATTTCATGCATGGTTCCCATAACAAAGTTATATTATTTCTTAACCACAGTGCTTGTTTCCTAATTTATAAAAAATATGTTATTAAAAACAACAGTTTAATGTAGGCAAAGGCCTCAGATTTAAAACAGCCACTCAAGGGTATTAGCATTTGAAAATTCCAATTATGAAGTTAATATTGTCAACCCTCACTGCAGAAAGGACTTATCAGTATAGTTAGTGTCGGCTGCTTACTCATATTCGACTGCTTGCAAGCCCTTGGACTGTAGGCTGCCAGTCTCCTCTGTCCATGGAATTCTCCAAGAAGAATACGGAAATGGGTAACCATTTCCTTCTCCAGGGGACGTTCCCAATCCAGTAATCAACCCAGGTCTCCTGCACTGTAGGCTGAGTCTTTACTGTCTGAGCTACAAAGGAAGCCCTCAACTAGTACAATTGACAGTAAATCATAAATAAGTTGACTTCTACAAAACTGTGGAATGAAACATGTAACAGGTGACAGAAACTAGCTGAAAGTACAACCACTTCTCCATCAGAAGGATTTTCTTCTGCCTAGTTCAAACCAAAAGAATCCGTCCCCAAAGTGTTGTAAACCTGAAGCCAGAGACAGAATTGATCCAAAGGCACCTTAATCCCCAATATGAACACCAGGGTTAAGGCCTAGATTTTTGCTTTTTGTTCTGCATTTTTTTTTTTTTTTTTAACAAAGATCGCTGCATGATCTTAGCAAGAAAAAATAGTCCCAAACCATATAGAAGACTGCATTCACTGAAAAGTGAGACTCCCTGAAATCACTATCTCTAACAGAACAGGGAGGCCTGGCGTGCTGCGATTCATGGGGTCGCAAAGAGTCGGACACGACTGAGCGACTGAACTGAACTGAACAGATCTACAGCTATAAAAATATCATGTTCAGAATTAATGTTACTGTCAAGATATTCTGGTATACAATCAAACCAACAAATTACTAGAGTAACTCAATATAGCCAATTTAAATTTTAGGAACTGATTACTAGTGGAACTCTCCTACATTACTGGTGGGAATACAAAATGCTTTAGAAAAGAGTTTGACAGTTTGCTATAAAGTTAGCACACACTTGCCATCTGTGTGTGTTAGTTGCTCAGTCGTGTCTGACTCTTTGAGACCCCATGGACTGTAGCTTGCCAGGCTCCTCGGTCCATGGGATTTTCCAGGCAAGAATATTGGAGTGGATTGCCACTTCCTTCTCCAGAGGGTCTTCCCAACCAAGGGATTGAACCCAGGTCTCCCACACTGCAGGCAGACTACCGTCTGAGCCACCAAGAAAGCCATACTTGCCATATGACCTAACAATTCCCCTAGAAACCTACCCAAGAGAAATAAAAACTTAGATTCACACACAAAAACAAAACCACATACAAAATTTTGTAGCACCTGTATCCATGATCACAAAATCTAGTAACAAGTACTTCAACTGGTGAATGGATAAATATGCTGAAGTATATCCATATGATGGATTATTGCTTAGCAGCAAATAGAAACAACTGATACACACTACATCATGGATGAAACTCAAATGCATTCTGCACTGTGGAAGAACAAAGATTTAAAAGGCTACACACCACATGATTCCATTTACATGGTATTTGGCAAAAGTATAGGAAGAGAGCAGTGGTTGTGGGGGTTAAGAGTGGGAGAAGGGCTTAAGTACAAAGGGGGCAGCACGAGAGAATATTCTAGGGTGATGAAACTGTTTTCTAATTTGACTGTGATGGGGAGTGAAGTTTGCTGTGTGAACTTAAAAGAGAGAAAAAACTTTAATATAAAAAATATCTTAAAACAAAATCATAATTAACTGAAATGCTCAAAAAAATAGAATATTTCCTTTAAATTTTCTAGCTAGCCCATGAATGCTTTTCATTTCAAAAATCTTTCTATAATGAATGTATCTCTCTACTTTTAAGCCTGAGTAAGTCAGTCAGAGGGTTGTGTTTATTACTTTATTTAAACTAGGCCCAATTTACTTGTTTGAAGTTTGCCTTATACAACTGTGATGATGCAAACTAAACTGGTCTGGGATGAGTATGGTGCCTCAGGAGGGATTTAATTAATGAAGGTTCTTCCATGTTAAGGTTCTTCCATTCTCCCTACCAAAAAAAAAAAATAATAATCCTAATAAAAGATGAAATGATTAATCTATTCAACAAAGAAGTAATCATTAGAGGCCTATTACATACCAAACACTGGAAATACAAATGCAGATAAAACCATCACAATCCCTGACATCACATAGCTTAAACAAACCATAACACATAGCTTAAACAAACCATAACACAAGGTTAAGTCTGTCCTCCAGGAGAATCACAATGCTTTCAGAGGACACCGCAGGTGCCCATGACTAAGCACGCTCTGTGTCCCTAGTCCCTTTGTCAGGTCTGACTCTTTGCAACCCCATGGACTGTAGCCCGCCAGGCTCCTCCGTCCATGGGACGGGACTGCCCAGGCAAGAATACTAGAGTGGGTTGTCATTTCCTTCTCCAGGGGAGCTTCCCAACCCAGGGATTGAACCTGCATCTCCCACACTGCAGGCAGATTCTTTACCACTAAGCCACCATGGAAGAGGATCTGTACCTTAAGGTGTCTAGTATCATGGTAAACACAGAAGTACACGTACCACAGTGCTCACCACACCATTACCCTTCAGTATCTAAGTGTGGGAAGAAAGCAAAGATGACATACAGAGAACACTATCCACGCACAAGCAGTACAACACTCACTCCCCTACAGAAAGGTCCTCTTTAGGGAAACAGAGTGTGCACACTTACTTCTGTCCCCTTTTCAGCACACCAATTTCTGTATTTTTCTGATTCAGAATACCATAAGTATGAACTTCTCTGGCTGAGGAATATTATTTTAAAGGGAAGGGGGCAGGGAAGTAATCAAGAAAAAAAAAGAAACAGGATGGGGAGTGGGGGGGGGCGGTGGGGGAAAGAGGCCAGAGTAGGTATAAAGATTTTTGCAGTGAACTCTTAAAAACAAATTAAGGAAGTTTAAGGAAACTAAAACAGAGGCACTGCAACCACACCCCTTCTACTTTCTGTTATGAAAAAGGAAGCCAAGCTATGAAAAAAAGAGGGGTGCTTGCAGGTGTTGTGGCATGAAATTACCATGAGTTACAGAGGTAAACTGACATAATGCCAAGCACCAAAGACAGCGTGAGGAATGCTCAGCCATGCTGAAGTTACCCGAAACACTGTCCACTCAAGCATCCTAAGCACACGATGCCCACAAGACTCGACTGTCAAAACACCAGAAAAGCTTTCCACAACTGCTAAAGAAATAAACCTAGATTAAAATAAAATGCCTCGTGGTATCCACATGCTTACAACTGTAAAAAGCTAGAGAAGTTTACCAGGATCTCTGTCATGGGATTCTCCAGGCAGGAATTCTGGAGGGCTGCCATGCTGTCCTCCAGGGCATCTTCCCGACCCAGGGATCCAACTCGGGTCTCCTGCATTGCAGGCAGATTCTTTACCAGCTGAGCTCCCAGGGAAGCCCCCTACACTGTACCCACTCTTAAATTTCTCTACCACAAATTCTCCTATCAGGGCAGTTTACAAATATCTAACCCTTGACATTGATAGAAAAAATGCCACATCCAAATTTGCCACTATGAAAAATATGTTCATTGAATGGAATTTAATGTATTGAACTCATAAAATGGCTTGCTCTCATTTTGTCATAAGAAAAATGCTATAACCAGGAAGAGTGTTCCTGACCTAGGGAGGAGCAGTAAATGAGTCACCCTGGATCCTGATTTGCCATAAATGACAAGATACAATAATCATAAAACCCTAGTATCATAGTGTACTTACAGGTATACATTTACTATATCTGATATAAATAATATACTACATGAACAATATACTATAACTGAAGTACTAAACTATCTCCACCAAGGGGAAAAACAGAAACAATACCTCATCAACAATGGTAAAAAAGAGTAAAGCAGAAGCACAATTACACTAAAAAACCATTAAGGCTCCTTCCATCCTTACGTTCCATGAAAAACACAACTCAACAATATGGCTAATATGATAAAAATAACCCAAAACTAATCAAATTTTGATGAGTAACATTCTTACACTAACTTTAAAGACAGGGTTGCTTTTATCACTTAGGTTTCTTAAGATTTCGAGAGGAATAAGGACACTACATGTAATGACCAAGGGTTCAATCCAAAAAGAAGATGTAACAATTATACATGCACCCAACATAGGCTTCCCACATGGCTTAGTGAGTAAAGAACCCGCCTGCCAGTGCAAGAGACACAGGAGATTCGGGTTTGATCCCTGGTCAGGAAGATTCCTGGCAGAGGGCATGGGAACTCACTCCAGTATTCTTGCCTGGATAATCCTATGGACAGAGGAGCCTGGCAGGCTTCAGTCAACAGGGTAGCAAAACGCTGGACACGACTGAAGTGACTGAGCAGGCATGCACATATGCACCCAACAACGAAGTGAAGTGAAGTCACTCAGTCGTGTCCAACTCTGTGCGACCCCGTGGACTGTAGCCCACCAGGCTCCCCTGTCCACGGGATTCTCCAGGCAAGAACACTGGAGTGGGTTGCCATTTCCTTCTCCAGGGGATCTTCCCAACCCAGGGATCGAACCCAGGTCTCCCACATTGCAGGCAGACGCTTTAACCTCTGAGCCACCAGGGAAGTCCACCCAACAAAGGAGCAGCTCAATATGTAAGGCAAATACTAACAACAGTACAGGGAGAGATTGACAGTAACACAATAATAGTGGGGATTTTAATACCGCACTTTCATCAACGGACAGATCACCCAGACAAAAAATTAGTAAGGAAACACACTTATATGACACTTTAGAAGAGTTGGACTTAATTGATATTTAAAGAGCATTTCATCCAAAAGCAGCAGACTACACATTCTTCCTAAGTACACATGGAACATTCTCCAGGACGAGCCACATGCTACACCACAAGGGGAGCTTTGGTATATTTAAGAAAACTGAAATATCAAGCATCTTTTCTGATCACAATGCTATTAGATTAGAAATAAACTACAACAACAACAAACAAACTCTAAAAAACACTAACATGTGGTGGCTAAACAGCATGCTACTAAACAACCAATGGGTCACTGAAGAAATCAAAAAGGAAATTAAAAAAAAAAAAATACCTAGAGACAAATGAAAATTAAAAGTACAATGGTCCAAAACCTATGGGATGCAACAAAAGCTGTTCTAAAAGGACAGTTATACAGCGTTACAATGTTACTTCAAGAACCAAGAGAAATCTCAAATAAACAACCTAACCTTACACCTAAAAAAGCTAAAGAAGAAAAAAACAAAACCTATATAGTAGAAGGAAAGAAAACAATCAGAGCAGAAATAAATGAAATAGAGACAAAACAACTGCAAAGATAATGAAACTAAAAGCTGGTTCTCTGAAATCATAAACAAAATTGACAAAGCTTTAGCCAGACTCATCAAGAAAAAAAGGGAGAGGACTCAAATCAATAAAATTAGAAATGAAAATGGGTAAGTTAAACTGATTCCACAAAAGTACCACACATCCTAAGAGACTACCACAAGCAACTATATGACCGATAAGGGATTAATCTCCAAAATTCACAAACATCTCACGACATCTAAAAGCACTGAAACCAACAACCCACTCAAAAAATGGGCAGAAGACTTATGTAAACATTTCTACAAAGAAGACATACAGATGGCCATCAGGCACATGAAAATATGTTCAACAACGCTAATTATTAGAGAAATGCAAATCAAAACTACAATCAGTCAGGATGGCTATCATCAAAAAACCAACCAACAATAAATGCCGGAGAGGATGTGGAGAAGGGGAGCCTCCTACACTGTTGTGGGAATGTAAATCGGTACAGCCACTACAAGAACAGAACAGAGGTTCCTCAAAAACCTAAAAATAGAGCTATTGTATGACCCTGCAATTCCACTCATGGGCATATATCCCGAGAAAAACATGATTCGAAAAGATACATGCACTCCGATGTTCACTCCAGCACTGTTTACAATAGCCAGGACATGGAAGCAGCCTAATGTCCACTGACAGAGGGCTGGATAAAGATGTGGTACGTACATACAGTGGAATAGTACTCAGCCACTAAAAAGCATGAAATGGTGCCATTTGCAGCCACATGGATAGTCCTACAGAGTGCCATACTGAGTGCAGTAAGACAGAAAAGGAGAAGCATCCTATGACAGCCCTTGCATGTGGAATCTAAAAAGAAATGATACAAATAAACTTACTTACAAAACAGAAACACAGACTTAGAGAAGGAGCTTATGGGTTGCCAGTGGGGAGGATGAGAGGAAGGGATAATTACGGAGCTTGGGATGGACATGTATACACTGCTATATTTAAAACGGATAACCAACAAGGTCCTACTTACTGTATAGTACATGGAACTCTGCTCAATGTTATACGGTGGCCTGGATGGGAGGGGAGTTTGGGGGAGAAAGGATACACATAGATGCATGGCCGAGTCCTTTTGCTATTCACCTGAAACTATTACAACATTGTTAAACAGCTATACCCCAATATAAAATAAAAAGTTAAAAAAAAAAAAAAAGGTTTCTAGTGAAATCTGAATTGGTGCCTTAATTTAATCTGATAAATTTCCTTTAACAAATTTTCCAAATGTCAAAACTCCACTAATTGTGGTGCTATACTATTCAAAAGATGCTAATGAACAAGCAATACAGTAGCCTCACTAAGGATTCTGAGTGTGAAACCCTGAAGAGAACTCACTTCATTAACCTGTTCCTCTTGCATATATTTTCTATGCATTTCTTTCTTATCTTTACACCTCCATCCCTGATTAAAAAGACAATCTGAAAGAAAGAGGAAGTCATTTTTTTCAAAAAGAGCTAAGAGATGTACATAAAAAATGAAATCAGTCATTTTTAACCCTGAAGCACATTGGAATCACCTGTAGAAATCCTAAAATAGATCAATGCCCTGGCCCCATCCCCAGATTCAACAGCATGGGTAGAATTCCAATATCTGTCATTTTTTGAAATTCCACAGAAAATGTTAATGTGAAGTCAGGGCTGAGAACCACTGCAACAAGCTGCCTTCTCTCATCTACTTGTAAGTATTAGCACTCCCAGCCCTACAGCAAGGACTGAAACCACCATCTTTAAAATTGCCCAATTTTGTTCTCTTCTTTATTCTGTCACAGAAAAAAAAGATTATTAATTTTCAGTTGGGAGATTTTTTTAAAAAGTGAATATAGTAAAATTTAACTTATTTGATGTTCTCATTCCCAGTGCTCAGAATTTTATTGTTCAGTCAGCCTTCAAAAAACAACTTTCATTAGTAGAGTGTTTAGATTAACAGAATGTAAACACACAACACATATTTCAGTAATCAACTTTCAACAGACTATCAGAAAATACTCAAAAAAATAAGCTTCAAGGGCTGATTACATTGATATTTTAACTACTCTAATATTTTCAGAATCTTAAATATATTAAGAAATACTAGCAATAATATGATCTGAAATTCATGACAGAAAACAAATTCAGTAAATAGTCTACCATTTAAAAAAAATAAAAACTGGCATTACATGATTCCACATCTTTAAGATTTACACTTTGGGAGGTGCGGGGGGTGGGGGGGATGTTAATATTGTTTTCACATCCCTGGAACAAAAGAATATACAATAATGTTTTATAAAAATATGCATCTACAAATACCAGTTTCTTTTTCAAATGTCTCACCAACAATTGATACCTACTAGTTTCACCTCCAAAACAACGTTAGGCTATTTTTACATGCCAAACTAGGATTTTATGAAAAGGCTTTATAGCCATATATATAGTGAAATATCAGGCATTTTCTCTCCCTGTAACATTACCTACTACATTCGCCTGAAAGTATTCATTGCAATAAGTATTTCACAGAAATAGAAAATAAACATGACACAGACTGGGTGTAAGGGGAAAAATAAATTTTCACTTCCTTTTTTATTAAAGGAAATTTTGACTCCAATATATCATACTCTGATACCCTGCCAAGTATACCACCTGAAATCAAAAACCGAACAAGTTTAAAATAGATAACACAAGTAATAATTACAAAAAGTCAGAAGTCTACTACTTTTATAAAATGTTCTTGTATCATATGGTATCATACAGCTAATTTCAACTTAAAATTTTAAAAAACATAATTTTAACAAGCCCAGTTTTTTAAATAAAGACTATTACAACGTAACAGTGCATTCAGTGCACACTCTATTCAAGGTAATTTACAATGAAAGTGGACTATGGTAAATTGTAGGTTGGAGAAAACATCCCATCCCCAAATTTTATTTTCTTCTCTCAAATAAAAAAACTCAGTATTTTTTTCTGATGGTCAAATAATGCACAATCATAGCTGAAAATCCAAACGATACAGAGAAGTATAAAAAGTGTAAAAATAAAAATCATCCCAAATCTATTTATAAATGTCATCAACGTAAATATCCTTCCAGGGGATGGATGGATTTACTCTGTATGTTTACAACAACACTGCAGGGATTAGAATTACAATAATTAAGGTATACTAATTATGTATTTATACATACATGTATTTCCACATACGTCCCCATAAACACACACACACACAATTTCTTTCTTTTACACATACAATAAAGAAATCTTTAAGATAACTTTCTTGAAACTAAAAATACAAGAACGGTTCCAAGCACCCAGTCTGCTCTGCCTTTCCATTTCAGCAGGCCAGGTTTGAGGTTACTTTGTGTGTGTGTATGGCAGGGTGGGGGGAGGGAAATGCAAGTGTGCTGTTTTTGTGGACTGCTTGAGAGAAGATTAAATAAAACAAGCAAACAGACAAATCTTTTAAACACATATGCACACACACATACACATACACTTCAACTCTGTCTAAAATTTTCCAAACCCTGAGAACTTTAAAGGTACTTGGCTGACTGCTTTATATAACTAGCCCATGGTCCTGAGCAAAATTGCAAAATATACAAATTTTTTCACAGCCTCTCCCCTTTTGGTCAGAAAGAGCATCAACCTATCAACCTATCAATGAGGATAGGAGGGTTCTATTAACCAGGTACATGACAAGCATTTCAACCTGCCACAATTCAGTTCTAAAAGTCTGTGATTCTCCTCTGGCCCTACGATTTTCGGGGGGGCAAAGGAGGGTGGCTGTAGTCAAGATAATATAACACCCCATCTTTCCCTCCTACCTCAATGAGATTTGTTGACTCAAAATAAACCAACCATTTCTGACTGATAAGTTCCCATTTCCTCAAGGCATCTTACTCTCATCCAGGTGTCAGAAAGAAATCTGATGAGATCAAAGATGTTGGGCAAGTTTTGTCCAGGAAGGAGGGCGGCAACATACCAAAAAATTTAAATAAGTTTAGAGGTACAAGTTTTTAATTTAAAGTTAAAATAGCCGTATGAAAGTTAAAATAGCTTTTTCCATGAAAAAAGCAATAATCGATTTTATTGACTCGAAAGTTAGTCAGTAAGAAACCAGCAGTGCTTTCAGCTCCTAAAACATTCATACCTGAGCATATTTAACAGTTACAGAGAAACAGCTTTCTAATCTTTCATCTGTTACATTTGCACAACACTTTAAAGTTCAAAGTGCATCTGTATGCATTATTTATTTTCATCCTTTAAACAAGCAGATGTGGTGGTCACTATTGATTGCCTCTGTAACATCCATTTCCCCCATATTCTTCCTTCCCACACTTTTTTAAAACATCCTCCCTCCACCATGTAACTCAGGGAAATGTGGCCCCATCCTCAATTGCAGGGACTATATCCTGACTAGTGGAAACTCACTACAGTACCCCTGTTCCCCATGTCATAACTGGTTTAGAAGTGTATGTGATCTAATTCCAGTCAATAAAACATAAAGAGGGACTTCCCTGGTGGTATGGTGGGTAAGAATCTGCCTGCCAACGCAGGAGACAACGGTTCTATCCACAGTCCAGGAATATCCCACATCCCGCGGAGCAACTAAGACAGCCAGTGCGCCACAACTACTGAGCCTGTGCTCTAGAGCCTGGGAGCTGCAACTGCTGAAGCCCACACACTTAGACCCGACGCTCAGCCCAAGAGAAGTCATAGCAATGAGAAGCCCATGCACCGCAACGAAGAGTAGCCCCTGCTCACCTCAACTAGAGAAAGCCCATGCAGAGCAACAAAGACCCAACACAGCCGAAAGAAACAAAAATTTAAGCGAAAAAAAGAACCAGGAAGGGGAAAGTATGCAGGTAGGCTTGTCCAAAAGACGTCCTGGTCAACGCACCAGGATCCTGCTATCAGTAGCAGGAAGAACCCCATACACAGGGGAAAGCAGAAACAGGTCAATTACACAGGAGCTAGCCAACACTCTGACAAACTAGCCCTGCCTTCATACTTCAGTGTTCCATTTCAGAAGCTACTGCATTTCTGGTGTTGTAATGTGTGACACCAAGATAAATAGTATACCCCACCTACCTTTCCTTCTCCAACTTGGACCTTCTCCTCCTATACCTGTGTGCCTTCCTTTCCACTTGGGCTGAGCTAGACAGGAAAGGTGAGTAGTTACCATAAGCTGTTAGACGAGCATGCTTTGCACCAAGCTCAACAGCTCCTGGTATACATCAAGGGGATGGCATTTCCTCTTCCAAAGGACAATTTCCTCTACCAACTCACTCCTGCAGCCCCCACTCAGGTTGTGGAGATTGTGGAATTACAAATGGCTCTATCCATGCCTGACACTGTGTAACAGCTGAAAGGGAACACAGAAAATCAGATGAGGGACTGTATCAGGAAACAAGTAGATACCATGTGACTTGATTATTGAACAATTCATCCTAAAATATGAATGACTGTATGCTCAGGAAGACCAGTATTTCTCTCTTTTTTAAAAGAGGATGCTGTTAAGTAAATCTCTGTGAGTATAAAAGAGGTGTTTCAGATGTAGATACCTCTTTAATATATTTTGTTAACCAACAGTTCATAAGTGAGTTTAAAAAGGGGAATCATAAAAAATCTACATACTTTAAACAGTTTAATGCCACCAACACTAAAACAATCACAAAACAGTCTTTTAATGCAGGTTGCCAAGGCCTTTCCTTCAAGCATAAGTCTACAGATTGTAGTCCTATTTATTTTTCTTGCAAAAACCACACCCATAGTATATCACCTGTGATTTCTAGCTTCTGTCTTAAACATGGAAAGACATCTCACAACACTTAAAAGCAATTTTACTGAAGAATCTTACTGTGAAATCTAAGATCTTTAGGGTTTTTTCCCCTAATCATTTAAGTTATTTCACCTAAAACTATTTTAACTATAATTGACTTCAACTACTCAATTACTCAACTGCTTTTCAAAGCAGCCACTGGGTCTCAAGAAAAACATCTTTTTGCCTTCATAGTTCACTGAATAATGTTTCATTAAACTATGTAATTACAACAAGACATACAACTACCATTAACTTTTATTCTCATCAGTTACTGTATACCTTGTATACCTACCAAGAATCATTTGTCTTTATAACAATTTGTTGGGTACAAAGACAAATGATTCTTGGTAGGTATACAAGGTATACAGTAACTGATGGGAATATAAAAGTTCAAGAAACTAGAGGGTACTCTACTGCCTTTTAATGTAGCATGGACATCAAACAGTAAATGAATGAAGAGTACAACAATCTTTTGAGAGGGTTAAAGAGAGGTGAGTTCAGAGATTCTCCTGTAATAGGCTATCCCTAATAGTCTTTGCTGATTCTATGCACCAATCAACCCTCTGACAACTCATATACATCAGCAACTTCTATGTTTAAGAGAAGAGTTGCACAGTGCCTACTATGTGCCAGGCATCACATCCTGGCACTTCATACAAGTTTTCTCAATCCTGATGAAAAATGTAATGGCAGAGAAACTATCCCCACTCTTTTCAGCTAACGAAAGCAGTTCAGCACCTAATCAGCTAAATATATGTAATAAATTTGAATACAGTTAAAAGTCTGACAACTCACTGAAGAAAAAAAACATTAGAAACTTGTGTTTAAGAAAGAGGGCATCTATCATGAGATTTTTACCTAATTACAGTAAAAGCTGTAAAAAAAAATGTGGATATGGTACAGTCATTGGATATAACAGTTATAGATTTTCATCAAATTAAATTGTAACTATGTGAGATGTCATTAGTAAAGAAAATGATCAAAATGTGTCTTATCTACCAAATACACAAAAACTTCACGCTCAGAACTAAGATGACTGGCAGGGATAAGAAGGAGAGAATATAACGAGTCACTTAATATGGTTAAAGAACAAATCACTATGCATCTTCCTTATATCCCATAATAGAAAGAAACCCAAACATTCACGGATCCTAAATTTCAACTTTCAGAAGGGAGCTGGAAAGATCATGGCTAACAGCAGTCTCCACTGTCTCTAAAACTTACCCATCTCCATGTTTCTGTCTCATTCCATGTTTCCTGACTAGTTCAGAGGCTCTCCAAAGTCACTTTACATTAATAGATAATACACACTTGATTTCTACATATTAATAACCCCATGTATGGTTCTTTCCTATAGAGTGTCACAAAAATGATACTCTGCAGTAGCTTAAGTTACTAGAACCATATCTTCTGCTCCTAGACACTCTATGATTATAGAACTACAGATATCCCCAAACCACCATTTCCAAAGAAATTACATCTTAGAAAAACAATACCCAAACACATACTAAAAACACTAATCAATACTGCTAAGTGCCAACTGCATAAGAGAAGACAAAAAGGACGATGATGAAAGATTAGGGAAGATATCACTGGTCTAACACTGCAAACCCCGAAAAAAAGAGATTTAAAAATGCCCTCTGCTACTCCCAAGATACACCTTAAACAGGATGCGTAAACTCTAGAACACCGTTTCCTACTGTCAAAAGCAAGTGTTATGTCACCTAACTCATAGAGCTGTCTCATAACAGTATCATTTAAGGTCTACTGACAAAGTGGACATTTAATAAATTGTAATAGGTACTGCTATTATTGGGAGATTTGAGATACAAATTCAGTTATAAAGTCCTTGTTGAACACTAAGAAGGGAACAGTTAGTAAGAACTATCAAGACTAGATGATTAAACACCAGTGTTGTAACGGTGATATTTTTAAAGCACTCCTTTGATAATGATTAAATTGGGGGTTAAATTTTTTTAGAGTTGTTGATACTTAAGATGACTAAAAACCTTGTACATATTTATCTAGAACTGTGGTATTACAGTCAATTCTCGTCCTATGTAGATTCCTCACATTTCACTTCATCCATAGCAAATCTCACCTTAAAATGTATTAACAATAATATAACTATCCAAAGACCTGTATTTTGTTGCTTATTATTTTCACATTCCCTCTATTTAGTCTGTTATATTCTTTTAGAAAGCTCTTGGAAACTAAACAACCACTTGTTCCATTCTGAAAAAATATGAAGCAAAAACCCATCCCAGAATGATGATCTATTATCAGCATGAAGGGGATTACAGAGGGGACCCAGAGAAGAAATGCAAAGATTCCCATTTCTTTCCAAGCCACATGTTTAAAAATCTAGATTTATTTCATATAACCAACTGCCAGATTACCACACACTCATATCCAAAAGCAAGTAAAGAAATATGACAAAGCCATTATAAACTGTTTCATATAGGCTTCTGGCTCTCCTCTATTAGCATGAAGGATAACAAATTGACTATTCTGTTATACTTTGTTTCCTTTAAACTTACTAGCCTTATTTTCATAGGTACTCCCTATCACCTTAGAATCTATACACTAGGATCTTCATATGGTGAACTGACTCATTTTTAAATATAAGGCATTCTAGATGTCCATGGACTGATCACCACCTTATTTTATAGCTTCATTTCCCATAAAGACCTCCTGGCACAAAGCCTTACCTCCAGTTCAACAGGCCCCACCATAGCAAACCAACATGTCCGTGCTCAACTGCTCCCTTCAACTACAAAAATACCGCCGTTACACACAGAACCATTTTGACCATTAAAATATTTTAAGGCCTAAATGGAGTATTACCAGCTTTAAACTCGTTTGTAATTCCCAGTCAAAAATTAGTCTCTGTCTCACACACACACACCATCACCACCACCCCCACACTTCCGTACATCTCTAATAAGCCCCACAGGAGTCCTGTGCTGCAATTATTCTGTGCCTGTCTGCTTCTCCCTTAAAGGTAACTAACTGGATCTAATTCCTCTTCATGTGTCTACCCACTCTTTCATCCTCAACACACAGTAAAAGTCCCTTGCACAAAGTAAAGTTTCAGTTTGAACTAAACTATTCCTTTGTTTGAATCCTAGTTCTTTTATTTGAAGGAATAAATGCATTTCATGTGCTGAAGATTTTGTTACTAGTTAATGCTTGCAAATCTAACAATGAAAACATCAATAATTATATAATTCATTAATTTTTAGGTTAATGACCTCTTGGCCAATGAGCACACTAAATCATCAGTAAAAAAAAAATCATTTTCCAGGATTCCCCCAAAAGTCTCATACACATCAACATTAAAGTTAAACTTTCTGTTCCCCATTCTAAGAAGAACTTCTGAGGTATATACCTGAGGCATATCCAGAAAAGGAAGCTCCCTGAATACCAAAGTGTCTATGCACTCTGCTCTGAATCTATACCAAAGCTACGCAATTTATTACATCTTTCTTCCAATTCCCATAAATATGATTTTCATGTTTTGTACAAACTATATGGTTAATGTATATAAAATATGAAGATAATTTATCTTAGCTCAGAATATAGTTAGAGCAAAAGTTTGGGAATAATTATAAAATACACTAAGTACATCTCCCCAAAAAGTTACTAAGAATGTCACAAACCAGATCTGATTTTTGGTGGGAAATGTTTTCTTAAACTGGCCTCACATCTTGCAACGTTTATGATACTTTTCTTTCACAATTTGCTTATTTATAGGGAAAGCAAATATTCTTCAAAAACATACACATGGCTTTATAGTTAGATATTTTTAATTTTAAAAAGTATTCTAATCAGATATAACTTAACCTCTTTTACTATCTGTGTGAGCCAATGTCATTCCTATCACAAGAAGTAACTGCAAACGTAAAAGAAATTAATTACTGACTTTTTCTTAACTTACTAAAAATCAGTAGGTTTTTAATTGTCCAATTAAAGTCGATGTTCTAAAACCAAAGGTTAAAAAAGGGTCACTTGCTGACCAGCCTAGGCACTCATTACAACAGAGTTAAAACTAATTCGCACAATGGCAGCAACAGTAGCCATCTCCCACACACACTCTCTTCCACCCATTTACTTTTCCTCCTTCCCTGGGAGAACTGGAACCAGCCTAACACAGGCCTAACTATCCCACCCCAGAAGCAAACACACATCTCCATCACCACCCCGCAGAAGAGAAACGTGGGGGCTGTGGACCAAGAGAGCCGACGCTTCTGTGTGTCACTTCCCCTAGCAAGTGGGATAAACAAACAAACCAGCACCCCAACAGTAACCATCAGAGTAATTCTGTTCGCCCGACTAATGCCTTGGGTAAGTTTTAAGCAAAGTCAAAAGCTCCAACAAATAGGTAAATCCCTGCCCCCCTCCCAAACCTGGAAACAAATACCCTATCGGGAAGTTTCTCCCTGGAATGAATGCTAGCCCCTGATCCCTCCCTCCAGCCGACCGATAGCTCCCACCCTCTTGCCTAAAATGCCTACCCCGAAGGGAATTGTCTGGACAAAATCGAGGAGCGCTGGGGGACTGCACTCCCGACCTCCCAACCCTCCCCGCAGAAGCCCCTGCCGTTTCCCACCTCGCCCACCTCCCCGCGGTCCCCACTCGCGCCGCACCACTCGGGCAACTTCTGCGGCCGCCCGGC